>CM056052.1:348909701-349202201 GCA_029574335.1 Rana kukunoris
CCGCCAGATAGCTGCCCATCAGATATGTCCGCTGGTTAGTACGGCAAACCAGCGGAATATCTGCCCGCACATGCGTCCTATCCTGTGAATGGATCCAACGCATGCGCGCGGAAGTGTTTACTTCCTGGTGCGGTGATGTGGCGGTCACGTGGCGGCGTCAACGTCACCTCCGCGTCACCGCGCTGTGACCAACCACAGCAGATCACATGGCAATTGCACACAATTGATGGCTTTGATTCATAGCCATTTATTGGGTACTATTGTGTTGATCTCTGTGATTTGTCACAGTGATTACATGGTACAGACAGGGACAATCACAGTGCATCAGTATCATGTGATAGCTATGGCCAATCACAGCTTTACATATATATTTTTTGTAAACCTACTGTCACCAGTCAGTGTCCCTGATCACCACCACACCAGTTGTATAATAATGCTATACTGCACTGGTGACAGTATGTAAAAACAAATTGTGAAAAAACATTTTTTTTTTATTTCTTAATTTTCCAAAAAATTGTGACAAGTTAAAACTTCAAAAAAACTCATCATGCCTCTTACTAAATAACTTGGACTGTCTACTTTCCAAAAAGGAGTCATTTGTGGGATATTTCTACTGCCACAAGAAATGAAATAGGCTGCAGGTACATCAGGACTGATCAATTTTCAGATATATTATATATATATACCATAGTTTGTGGACTCTATAACTTTCCTGCAGATTAAATAATATACACAAATATGGATTGTTTTTTACCAAAGACATGTAGCAGTATAAATTTTGGCCTAAATTTATAAAGAAAGATTCTTTGCATAATCTTATAACAGAAACAAACAAAAAAACATTTTTTTTTTTTTTTATTTTTTTTAATGGTTGGTCTTTTTTCATTTATTTTGAAAAAAAATATATAAATTGCCCAAAAATCTATTTGTGTGAAAAAAAATTATAAAAAATTAGTTTGGGTACAGTGTCAGCAATTGTCATTCAGTGTGACAGTGCTGAACTCTGAAAATTGGCTTTGGGCAGGAAGAGGGTGCGGTAAGTTAACTATAATTAACTCTGTCTGTGCTGTGCTGGCAGATTGTAGCTGTAATTATCAGCATTTTATAAATCTTTTAAATTATTTTTAGATTTGTTGTTTGAATGGAAACACACAAGAAACATATAGTGCGCTTTTCTCAAATTTCACCGCAAATGTGAATAATACACTTTAGGTTTTAAGGGCTACATTACTGGTTAAGCATTAGGCAGGCCAGACATGATACAATTTCCTTTTCTGCAACCATGGGTTGCAGGAAAAAAATAACTTGATTCCCCCATCAACACAGTCAGCTGTAGCCGCTGGCAATAATTGCATCCTAAAGATCCAGCATGCTTGTACCCAAGTCAATTAATGGGTGCAATACATGGTTCCTGCTGAACCAGCCAAAATCTGAACCCTCTATGGCTGACTTTAGGGGAGAGATTTGAAGATAATAGACTGTTTTAGGGGTTGGGTTAAAATTAAGGGCTGAAGTGGTGGTGGATCACCAACAACAGAAACTTCTAAGGCTTTTCTATTAACCCTAACAAGAATTCCCAACACTAAAGAACCCCCAATAAATATCATCATTAACTGTTATGGGATGCTTACTGTCTTTAGACTTGAGGCTCTGCATTTAAAGATCACAGCTCTACCTAAAATAAACACACTTTTTAAAGATACAAGAAGAACCTGGAGGACACTGAGAAGTGTTTTATCATTATGATGTTAAACATTTGCTTCAATGTTTTGGTACAAAATGATTACTTGAATTGATTGCTTCTCTTAAAAATTCTAAGCGCATTAAGACATTTTCATTTACTACATCTAAATATGAATCTTGCCATTTCCTGAAGCCTGCATAATTTATTCTATTCAAGGGAATTTATGGTTACAGCATATTTTGATACTAAATAGAAAAAAAACAAAATAAAAGTTTTGAACATCATTAGTGAAAATCTAAAATGCACTTTGACAGCTTGGAAAATAAAGCTGTAAAAGATTTGGCCAAAAAACAAACGGCTAGCCAGCTGCCAATTGAAGATCATCTTCTGTAAGTTTTGTTCTTCTCTTAAGTTTCAAGAGACCAGTTTTTAAAACGTTTACATTATGACTTTGTGGGTACTGGTAAACATATAATAGTATGTCGGGTCACAAGAAAAAAGTGATAAATGTAAAATTATAAATTTTTCTCAATTGTTGCACATATACAGGTTTAGCATTTTGCTTCATTTTAGCATTTTGCTTCTCTGAGGCCTCGTACACACGACCGAGGAACTTGTTGTAAAATACACATCGTTTTCCTCGACGAGTTCCTTGTTAGGCCTGTCGAGAAACTTGACAAGCTTTCTTTGCGTACACACAGTCAAGACCAAATCTCCTCGTTCTCAAGCTCAGTGACGTACAACACATACGACGGCAGGGGAAGTTCGATTCCACTGGCACAACCCTTGGGGCTGCTTTTGCTAATCTCATGTTACTGCGTGTTAAGTAAAAGTTTGGTAAGAGACTTTTTGCACTTTTCAGTCTGTTACAGCCTGACAAATGTGCTATCTCCATTACAAACACTACTTTTACCGAAGGTGCGCTCCCGTCTCATACTTTATTCTGAGCATGCGCGGGTTTCTAAGCATACACACGAATGTGTTTCTCGTCGAAAACCAGCCCGACGAGGAACACGACGAGGAAATTGAGACTCCCGACGAGGAAAAAGAGAACTTGTTGTCTTTTTTTCTCGTCGAGTTCCACGTCAGTTTTCTCGATGAAAAGCATACACACGACCGTTTTCCTTTGGCAAAAAAGCTCTGTCACCAAGTTTCTTGATGGATTCTGTCGAGGAAAACAGTCATGTGTACGAGGCCTGATATACAAGATTATTAACTCAGAAACTTTAGATTGTTCATCTTCTTTGACTTCACTATGAATTATTTAATCTAGTCTAGTCCATATTATACATGCACTGAAACCTACCTGGCCTTTAGACACCACCCAAAAATTAGACATGAGGCCCCACTCAAGCTCATAATGGGAAAAATAATAAAAGCGATCCACTAAAAGTTATCAATGGCGGGTGAGACAATGGAGTTGTGTGTGAGTCTGGGCTAGGACAGGAGTCCCACCACTACTGAGGAGTCTTGATGGGCAGGAGAGGGTGCAAGACTATGACAGAAATTCCACAACTACTGGGGAGGCTTCATAAGCAAATGAGGGATCAGTATTATGACAGGAGTCCCACCACTATTGGGGAGGCTTGATAGGCAGGAGAGGGATCAGTATTTTGACAGGAGTTCCACCACTACTGGGGAGGTTTGATAGGCAGGAGAGGCAGAAGGACTATGACATGAGTCCCACCACTGCTGGGGAGGCTTGATAGGCAGGACATGGAGCCGGACTATGACAGAAATCTCACTACTGCTGGGGAGGCTTGATAGGCAGGATATGGATCAGGACTATGACAGGAATCTCACCACTACTGGGGAGGCTTGATAGGCAGGAGAGGGATCAGTATTTTGACAGGAATCCCACCACTACTGGGGAGGTTTGATAGGCATGAGAGGGAGCAGGACTATGACAGGATTTCCACCACTGCTGGGGAGGCTTGATAGGCAGGACATGGAGCAGGACTATGACAGGAATCTCACCACTGATGGGGAGGCTTGATAGGCAGGATATGGACATGGAGCAGGACTATCACAGGAATCTCACCACTACTGGGGAGGCTTGATAGGCAGGACATGGAGCAGGACTATCACAGGAATCTCACCACTGCTGGGGAGGCTTGATAGGCAGGACATGGACATGGAGCAGGACTATGACAGGAATCTCACCACTACTGGGGAGGCTTGATAGGCAGGATATGGATCAGGACTATGACAGGAATTCCACCACTGCTGGGGAGGAGAAGGATCACAGCTGGGATGTGAGTTTATTTTTATAGACGAGCAGTACAAAGTTTTCAGTTGTAGTATAGAGTAGGAGATGGGATGGGTGCTGTGCTGGTAATGAGTACAGCACCGTGATTTTTTTTTTTTTTTACTACCAAGGGCTTGTATGCAGCATGAAGACAGGTGTCAAAATCTTCACAGCGTTCACAAAGAGTGTCGCAAAGGTTCCACAAACAGTCTCTAGAGGACCACACAGCTGACAATGCCTGGGCTTGGCTTTTCATATATCCTTGGCTTTTGCGGCCGGATTAGTAATGCTGGGCCTATGCTTGACTAGACTGAAGAATAAATACACTTACTGAAGTGTCGGTAGACTTGAGGCTTTTCGTCCGAATGACGAATTGATTTGATTATTTCGTTGAAGTACTGATTCTATAGTTTTTTAAAGGTACTCCGCGATTTGCTGTACTTTCCCCTGAACGGGAGGTCTCTGGCCTGCACTGCTTCTTCTCTGACTGAACTCTGCTCTGACGGCAACTGTGTGTAGCACTAGTCTGCCCTAAACAGGAACTCCCACCCCTTATGTCAATGTGAGGAGACTGAAGCCCATTGGTTGAGAGCTGAGGGAGACAGAAGCCCATTGGTTGAGAGCTGAGGGAGACTGAAGCCCATTGGCTTGAGAGCTGAGGGAGACTGAAGCCCATTGGCTGAGAGCTGTGGATCATAGAGACTTATCTGTATTCCCCTTGGAACTTACATTTAAAGTTTGTTACAAGTTAAAGTATAATACAACACCATAATGTCTTGTCTAGCACTTAGTCCTACTGACTCTCATACACTCTGACTAAACATAAAATGGCGGACTAAACCTCTTAAAGCTATATGCACCTAATAAATGTATTATCAACTATAACAGTATAAATCACATCATAACTAGCTGAGTCCCTGCAGAGGAGGCCCCACAAGCCGAGGGTCTCAATCTGACAGGGCTTACAGCAAATACATGTACTGGGACACCACACAACTACTTTAAGGGTACTTTAAGGGTACTTGCACATGATGTATGGAAATCAGATTCCTGGAAGAAAATTCCTGCATAAAAACATGGCAAAGGGCAGTAAATGTGGCTAAAAATTCTTCCAGCTTTTTCTGGATTGTGTTGAACATGTGTATGCGCTTATTTGCATATACAGTGCAGAAAATAAGTATTTGAACACCCTGCTATTTTGCAAGTTCTCTCACTTATAAATCATGAAGGGGTCTGAAATTGTTACCGTAGGTGCATGTCCACTGTGAGAGACATAATCAAAAAAAAATTCCAGAAATCACAATGTATGATTTTTTTAACCATTTATTTGTATGATACAGCTGCAAAGAAGTATTTGAACACCTGTCTATCAGCTAGAATTCTGACCCTCAAAGACCTGTTAGTCTGCCTTTAAAATGTCCACCTCCACTCCATTTATTATCCTAAATTAGATGCACCTGTTTGAGGTCATTAGCTGCATAAAGTCACCTGTCCACCCCATACAATCAGTAAGAATCCAACTACTAACATGGCCAAGACCAAAAAGCTGTCCAAAGACACTAGAGACAAAATTGTACACCTCCACAAGGCTGGAAAGGGCTACGGGGAAATTGCCAAGCAGCTTGGGGAAAAAAGGTCCACTGTTGGAGCAATCATTAGAAAATGGAAGAAGCTAAACATGACTGTCAATCTCCCTCGGACTGGGGCTCCATGCAAAATCTCACCTCGTGGGGTCTCAATGATCCTAAGAAAGGTGAGAAATCAGCCCAGGACTACACGGGAGGAGCTGGTCAATGACCTGAAAAGAGCTGGGACCACCGTTTCCAAGGTTACTGTTGGTAATACACTAAGACGTCATGGTTTGAAATCATGCATGGCACGGAAGGTTCCCCTGCTTAAACCAGCACATGTCAAGGCCCGTCTTAAGTTTCCCAATGACCATTTGGATGATCCAGTGGAGTCATGGGAGAAAGTCATGTGGTCAGATGAGACCAAAATAGAACTTTTTGGTCATAATTCCACTAACCGTGTTTGGAGGAAGAAGAATGATGAGTACCATCCCAAGAACACCATCCCTACTGTGAAGCATGGGGGTGGTAGCATCATGCTTTGGGGGTGTTTTTCTGCACATGGGACAGGGCGACTGCACTGTATTAAGGAGAGGATGACCGGGGCCATGTATTGCAAGATTTTGGGCAACAACCTCCTTCCCTCAGTTAGAGCTTTGAAGATGGGTCGAGGCTGGGTCTTCCAACATGACAATGACCCGAAGCACACAGCCAGGATAACCAAGGAGTGGCTCTGTAAGAAGAATATCAAGGTTCTGGCGTGGCCTAGCCAGTCTCCAGACCTAAACCCAATAGAGAATCTTTGGAGGGAGCTCAAACTCAGTGTTTCTCAGCAACAGCCCAGAAACCTGACTGATCTAGAGAAGATCTGTGTGGAGGAGTGGGCCAAAATCCCTCCTCCAGTGTGTGCAAACCTGGTGAAAAACTACAAGAAACGTTTGACCTCTGTAATTGCAAACAAAGGCTACTGTACCAAATATTAACATTGATTTTCTCAGGTGTTTTTTGATTATGTCTCTCACAGTGGACATGCACCTACGATAACAATTTCAGACCCCTCCATGATTTCCAAGTGGGAGAACTTGCAAAATAGCAGGGTGTTCAAATACTTATTTTCTGCACTGTATATGAGTGTATATGGGTATATATACACGTATGTGCAAAAAATACTGTCCAGCAATGCAGAAATTTGTATTTTTGTTTACTGATCTATACATAGGGGTCATTTATGCACCTGTGTGTGCAGGCCCATTAAAGACAATAGGCTGCATTAAAAGTGGATGTAAACCCCCCAAAAAAAAATTTTTTTTTTGATGTCACAATGTAGAGTATAAGATTTCCTATCATCTGTGCCCAGTCTTGCCACACAGAGTTAATCCAGATTTGAGAAATCCTCTTTTAATGTTCAGTGAAAATGAAAAGCTTCCAGATAAAAACCGGCCTAAATAAAAAGTCAGTTTTCTCTCTTCTTGCATTGAGTGACAGGTTATTTACATATCTAGCTTGGACATGTTTATAATATATTATGTTATGTTTATCATAACACAAGGTATAAAAAGTGAGAAATCCACCCCTCCCCCACATAACACATCCTGGTAATATACAATGAACTTTGGATCACCTCATGTTATGATAAACATGTCCAAGCTAGATTTGTAAATAACCTGTCACTGAAAGCAAAAACAGAGAAACGGACTTTATAATTTGGCTAGTTTTTATCTGGAATTCTGTTAATTTGCACTGAACATTAAAAGAGGATTACTCAGCGCTGGATTAACTCTGTGTGGCAAGACTGGGCACAGACAGGGCCGTCTTTTCGAATGGACAGTTGCCCGGGGGCCCCACTTGGCTGGGGGACCATCTGGCCAGTGAACCCACCAGTCAACTTGCTAAGCATCAGTTTAGCCACGTTACCGCGGGCACCCGGCAGCCTCCCGCGGGCCCGCGGGCGCAGCCGCCTAATGCACGGGAATGGATGGACATGTCATGCTCGTCGCTCGCTCTGAGCCTCTGACCTGTACTGTACCCGCCAGCCAATAGACATCACCGCCGTCGCAGCGTCGCTCCCATTGTGCCGCCCACGACTTCCCTCCCCCTAACTTAGGATGCCAGGTATCTGATGGCCAATAGCGTGGCAGCGCCGAGTCTCCCTCTAGATCCGGGGGGTGCTCGCTGGGGTGCTCGCTGCTCTGCTCCTTCCATTGGCTCCTTGGCAGCCTCCACCTTCGGCATGTTCTCTTAGCCAGCTGTCCCCCGGGCCGCACGGTGCACGGACGCTTCCGAAGGTGGAGGCTGCCAAGGAGCCAATGGAAGGAGCAGAGCAGCGAGCACCCCAGCGAGCACCCCCCGGATCTAGAGGGAGACTCGGCGCTGCCACGCTGTTGGCCATCAGGTACCTGGCATCCTGTACACACATGCCAGCACAGAGAGGGGGCAGGGTGAGCTGAGGAGGGACAGCGCTATGTGGTCTGTCTCAGCCAGATCCCCCTCTTCTGCCTCTGAGCCCCCCCCTCCTCTGCCTCTGAGCCCCCCCTCCTCTGCCTCTCAGATCCCCCTCTTCTGCCTCTGAGCCCCCCCTCCACTGCCTCTGAGTCCCCCTTCCTCTGCCTTTCAGATCCCCCTCCTCTGCCTCTCAGATCCCCCTCCTTTGCCTCTCAGATCCCCCTCCTCTGCCTCTCAGATCCCCCTCCTCTGCCTCTCAGATCCCCCTCCTCTGCCTCTGAGCCCCCCCTCCTCTGCCTCTGAGCCCCCCCTCCTCTGTGCCCCCCCTCCTCTGCCTCTCAGATCCCCCTCCTCTGCCTCTCAGATCCCCCTCCTCATCCTCTGAGCCCCCCCCTCCTCTGCCTCTGAGCCCCCTCCTCTGCCTCTCAGATCCCCCTCTTCTGCCTTTGAGCCCCCCTCCTCTGCCTCTGAGCCCCCTCCTCTGCCTCTCAGATCCCCCTCTTCTGCCTCTGAGCTCCCCCTCCTCTGCCTCTCAGATCCCCCTCCTCTGCCTCTCAGACAGGGGACGGGTGCCAATTGATACGCTGAATCTGAAGACAGGTGACGATGGCAGTTGACATGCTGAATCTGGTGGCAGGTGACAGTGGCAAGTGACACGCTGACACAAGTGACGCGCTGTAAAATAGGTGCGTAAATTGGGGCTTGTAGGGGCCCCATAGCATTACTTTGCCCAGGGGCCCATGATGCTATTAAGATGGCCCTGGGCACAGATGATAGGAAATCTTATACTCTACATTGTGACATCAAAAAAAAAAAAAATTTGGGGGGTTTACATCCACTTTAAGCTGGCCATACACGGTTCAAATTTCGAAAGAATTTTCTTTCGAAAATTGTATCAAAGAATTTTCGTAAGAATTTCGCACCATTAGTGGGTTGCAGCAACAGCCGATTTTTGTGCAGCAATCAAATTTGAGGAATCGGACATGTTGGAAATTTTGAAAAACAAAATATTTTTTAATCAATGATGGGAAAATCGTGCGAGAAATTTAATACAAAAAAAATGCGCATTTGCAAGAAAAAAAATCCCTGGAGAGAAAAGAATATTCCCAGCCATGAAAATTATTTTCTGTAGCAACATGAAGGCTTAAAAATGTGTAATAAATATATTGCGCTAAACTGAAAAAACTAAATTAAACTGTAAGGCAGCCAACACAACAAAGGATAATTGTGAAAAGATATGAGTAAATAAGTGCAGCCCTTTAGTTGAGGATCCACCTATAGGAGGATCCCAAGGTGGATCCTCAACTGGCGCTGCACTTATTTACTCAACATGAAGGCTTAGTCGGCCGAATTTAGAAAATCATTTGTGACATCATCGGATCACAAAAAAACCGAACTTTCTGATTTTGAAAAGAAAATTAGTTCGAAATTCGACCGTGTATGGCCTGCTTTAGAGTGATAAAAAAAAAATCCTGAATACCTAAAAATTTGGCATTTTTAGGCATACATGTACAAGAGACCTACTAATTTGCTTAAAGTGGAAGTCCAGGTTATTACTAACTAAACGTAAATCTGCTCTCACCCACTTCTAAATCCTATACTAACTACTAGGGCGCTTTGATCTGGTCCTGTGATCAGCAGCTTCAGGGGAGAGGAGGGACAACCAACGACGGATGCCCCATAGTTACTAACTAAACTTAAATCTGCTCTCACCCATTTTCTATATCTTATGCTAACTACCCAGTAGAAAGAAGATGCTTGTACTTACCTATTCTCAGGGAGCTTTGGTCCGGTCACGTGATCAGCAGCTTCAGGGGAGAGGAGGGACAACCGACAACAGATACTCCATAGTAAGCCTATCGTGACATCACTGCCCAGATATTGCAGTTGTTGTTGCTGCTCTCTCCACTCCTTATTATTGAAGGTAGCAATACCTTAAAAATTATGGAATATTGGCTGAATTTTTTTAATTTTATTTTGAAACAAACATTATGGGGAGAAACTTAAATTTATTGTTATCTAATTATGCAAGTTGAGCACAGTGATGATTAAAATAATAATTATAATGACAACAATGATTTTAATGTACTGTACACATCAGCTTAAGTGCCTTGGGCATTCAGTATCTTAATATCAAAGGTAACATATAACAAGAGCAAGTCATTCTAAATTGTATTTTAAACCTGTTACTTAATAGATTTAAAGTGTACAGTATCTAAAGCCATTTATTTCAGTTTTGGATAGAATGGAAAGAGGTTATATGTCAGTTATATTTGTCCAGATAACTATTGTCTGAAGATGAGGGAAACACCCCAGAACAGGAATATACTGTATGGGGATGTTTGTTCCAGTGACTACTGTCTAACAAGGGATTTCCCTCAGTTACAGTGCCTTGAAAAAGTATTCGTACCCCTTGAAATTTTCCACATTTTGTCATGTTACAACGAAAAACGTAAATGTATTTTATTGGGATTTTATGTGATAGATCACCAAAAAGTGGCACATAATTGTGAAGGAAAATGATTAATGCTTTTCAAAACTTTTTTACAAAAAATAAATATATGAAAAATGTGGTTTGCATTTGTATTCTGCCCCCCTAAATACTTTGTAGAACCACCTTTCGCTGCAATTACAGCTGCAAGTCTTTTTAGGGATGTCTCTACCAGCTTTGCACATCTAGAGAGTGACATTTTTGCCCATTCTTCTTTACAAAATAGCTCTGTCAGATTGGATGGAGTCCGTCTGAGAACAGCAATTTACAAGTGTTGCCACATATTTTCAATTGGATTTAGGTCTGGACTGGGCAATTCTAACACATAAATATGCTTTGATATAAACCATTCCATTGTAGCTCTGGCTGTATGTTTAGGGTCGTTGTCCCGCTGGAAGGTGAATCCCCACCCCAGTCTCAAGTCTTTTGCAGACTAAAACAGGTTTTCTTCTAAGATTGTCGTGTATTTGGCTCCATCCATCTTGCCATCAACTCTGACCAGCTTCCCTGTCCCTGCTGAAGAAAAGCATCCCCACAACATGATGCTGCCACCACCATGTCTCACGGTAGGGATGGTGTGTTCAGGCTGATGTGCAGTGTTAGTTTTCCACCACACATAACATTTTGCTTCTAGGCCAAAAAGTTTGGTCTCATCTGACCAGAGCAACTTCTTCCACATGTTTGCTGTGTCCCCCACATCACTTCTCACAAACTGCAAACAAGACTTATTTTGGCTTTCTTTCAACAATGGCTTTCTTCTTGCTACTCTTCCATAAAGGTCAGATTTGTGGAGTCCACGACTAATAGTTGTCCTGTGGACAGAATATTCCACCTGAGCTGTGGATCACTGCATCTCCTCCAGAGTTATCATGAGCCACTTGACTGCTTCTCTGATTAATGCTCTTCTTGCCTGCCTGGCCTGTCAGTTTAGGTGGACGGCCATGTCTTGGTAGGTTTGCAGTTGTGCCATATGCTTTCCATTTTTGGATAATGGATTGAACAGTGCTCTGTGAGATGTTGAAAACTTGGGATATTATTTTAAAACCTAACCCTGCTTTAAACTTTGCCACAACTTTATCCATGTCTGTGTGTTCCTTGGCCTTCATGATGCTGTTTGTTCACTAAGGTTCTCTAAACAACCTCTGAGAGCTTTGCAGAACAGCTGTATTTATGCTGAGATTAAATTACACACATGTGGACTCTATTTACTAAATAGGTGACTTCAGAAGGCAATTGGTTCCATAGATTTTAGTTAGGGGTATCAGAGTAAAGGGGGCTGAATGAAAATGCATGCTAAAATGCTGTTTTTTATTGTCCTTGCATGTCCCCCTCGGATCTACAGCAGTTGCACTTCCAAGTGCACTTTCAAGTGCACTTTGCACTTGTAGTGCAAAGTGGATTTGTCTTTCGTAAATAACCCCCTTTGTGTTGGTCTATCACAGGGGTCTCCAAACTATGGCCCTCCAGTTGTTCAGAAACTACAATTCCCATCATGCCTAGTCATGTCTGTGAATGTCAGAGTTTTACAATGCCTCATGGGATGTGTAGTTCTGCAACAGCTGGAGGGCCGTAGTTTGAGTATCCCTGGTCTATCACATAAAATCCCAATAAAATGCATTTACGTCTTTTGTTGTAACATGACAAAATGTGGAAAATTGCAAGGGTACTAATACTTTTTCAAGGCACTGTAGTCACTCTCACTTCTTGTTGTGTCTTCAGGACAGTAAGTGAAAGGAATCATCCCAAAAGGACACATACCCTACTCTTATGCCCTAGTACACACCATCAGAATTTCCGGTGGGCTAAAATCCGATGGAATTTTTCATCAGAATTCCGTTCAAGCTGTCTTGCATACACACTGTCAGACCAAATTCTGACCGTCCAAAACGCAGTGACGTAAAACATTACGACAAGCCAAGAAAAATTAAGTTCAATGCTTCTGAGCATGCGTCGACTTGATTCTGAGCATGCATGGGTTTTTCTCCATCGGAGTTGCACACAGACTATAGGAATTTCCTATCGTTTTGTTTTCCATCAAAAAAAAAAAAAGATGTTCTATTTCTAAACACCGATGGAAAAAAGTCCAATGTGACCCACACATGATTGGAATTTCCGATTAAAAAAGTCCATCAGACTTTTTTCATCAAAAATTCCGATTGCGTGTGCACGGCATAAGACTTTAGATATATCTTAAAGTGGATATCTGGGCACACAGACATTCATTTAAATATATTCCTGAGAAGCCTAGGCCTATACACGCCTGTGCAGATCGCCCATCCTGAGAGGGGGATTCCTGACGGAGTGAGCGGACTGTGTCCAAGAGTAACTGTGTGACCTGTTTGATCGGCAGTGTGTGACGGCCGTGTGGAGGACCGGAAACTGGCGGTGGAACTTTGCAGATGGAGCAATCCAGGAGGGCCAGGGCTGGTTGGGTGAGACGGGCACCTGCGCAATAATACTGACTGTGTTGCAGGAAGGTGGATCGTGTAGACTTGTCATCATTACTTGAAGGCCCACACGCCACGTGCAGGATACTTTGTATCCGGAAGTAACTGTGCATTGACTGAGTTGGCGCCTACGCTGCCAGCACACTTTACATTTGACTTGGATGTTTCTTACAGTTTACCCTTTTGATTACAAATTGTTAACGTGCACCAACGAAAGGCTAGCGAAAACTCCAGTTAGCGGGAGTGGACAATTGCGAACCAAGCAAATTAAATTAGGACACGTGTCCAGGAACGGCCCACTAGGAGGAGTCTAGGAGTATAAAGGCTTATGTGTACAGTACAGTTGGTTTACATTGAATTTCCCTGTATTACTGTTTGTCAGGGCTGAGTGAGGCCTAGCGGAGAGGTGCTCCACTGCATTGGGGAAATCCCTCCGCTGTGCTCTTGATCAGGTCTGGCTGTATAGGTTGACTTTAACCTCAAACTCTTTATTATTGACTCCAGCAGGACCCTGTCTTATTTCTTTTGATAAAGTAAACACTTACCATTTGTTTAAGCATAAACTTGTGTGGAGTTGCATCTTTTACCACTTGAACAGGTGACCAGTGACAGGTAACAACATTAACTGCATTGCATTATTATATGTTACCATTGTGGTCCCCAACTATCCAGTGGGTTCCAAAATTGTTGGGGTTACCCAGTTGTGCCAATGGAGGGTTCGAGCCAAACTTTGGGGTTGATAAGCAGAGTGTAGACTCAAAACTAACCAGCAGCTCCTTTGGGGGTAGTGCTACACATAGAATGCATGAAGGTAAAAAAAACTTCGGCCATTAGAGCCACTTTAAAATATCCAAGATGTATGTAGGCAGGTGCATTTTACACTCTCCTCTGTAGGTGGCGATGTGTTGTTTGTTGCACAGAGGGAATGGAGCATGAGAGCCACATTGTTCCTCTCAAGCCTTTCAAGTTTACCAGGGGAGCAGTAGTCCAATTGGATGCTTCATTATTGGATGACCTCAGCAGCCATCTTTAGTGAGGCAATGCTAATAAATAGCAGTGCCCCACTGCAGTTGGTACGCAGTTGCAAAGTGGATAGAGTAGGGAAAGGATCCAAGAGAAGGGATAGACTAGTAACAGTTCTACTGGCATTAACACCCTGGAACTCTGGTACTGTGATAAAGGTTTTTGGATCTGCTCTTCCAAGTGCAGCTACACCGCTATTCTGCCTACAGCCACCCCTCCATTCATATGCTGCTCTGGTGATATAAGCCTAATGCCTCGTACACACGATCGGAATTCCCGATGGAAAAAGACAGACGGAATTTTTTCATCGGATATTCTGACCGTGTGTATGCCCCATCAGACAGAGTTAGAAAGTGAACATGTTCTCTTTTTTTCTGACTGAAAAAAATTCAGAAATTCCATTCATCTGTATGGAACTCCGACGTAGAAAAAAACACGCCTGCTCGGAAACAATTCGACGCATACTCGGAAGCATTGAACTTAATTTTTCTAGGCTCGTCATAGTGTTGTACGTCAGCGTGTTTTTTGACGGTCGGCATTTGGTGTGTCCGTGTGTATGCAAGACAGCTTGAACAGAATTCCGTTAAAAAAAACATCTGAGTTTATTCCGACGGAAACTCAGATCGTGTGTACAGGGCATTATATAATGACAATCTTAGCACTGGATGACTGGAACTACCCCAATGTGACTCTAACATTGCTAAGAACTACTGCATCTTTGTTGACTGTGTTACTGAATCGCTAATAGCAAAGTGTTTGGAACTGTTAAGCTAAGTATCTTGCCGCTGTGTTATTCACATGTTATGTGTTTACTACATCAAAGCAAATAATAATTGTGCCACTATACTTGGTTTTTTTTCATATTGGATACCAACTAACTGGCCCACCTACACATATAAGAAACCATACTCCACCTACAATTGAATAGCACTTTTGGATAGGCAGACACTTTATTGGGCTTGTTATGATAACAACATTGCTTAAGGTTTGTGGTGTGAGGTAATTGGGCTATTGTGAGTTACACAATACATTTTGTGACTGTCCACAAAATGTATCCGGTCATGTGCAGATAAAAAATAAAAAACAGGAATTTGTGTTTCACATGAGTGAATTAATACTGTAAATATTCACACAATTCATTGTGTGAATATTTTCAACTCCTTTAGTAAATAAGTCTCAATATACTGTGTGAAAATTCTCAACTCCTTCAGTAAATCAGTCTCAACATGTAGCCCAGGGATAATATTATGAAAGTTAGTCAGAACTTAACCCATTATAACAACATAAGCTCCTCTGGTTCCTCCCCCCTCTCTCTTACAGAACTGTGAAAAAAATATATATTGTTTTCTGTATTCTACACTACATTTTTTTGTGCTGCAAGACAACACTTCCTATTTTAAGCTTAGCCGCACTTCCTCCTCGTAAGCAGGTCCTGTCGTCTGCATTGCTCAACGCTCCATTAAGGGGCCTGCTACACAACAGGGCTGTCCCTGGGCCTAACTCTACCCTGCCCACACTTAGTTCACATCCCTCACAGAACACACTTTCTGCTACTTGTGCATGAATGGTGGGTTGTAAACCCTTTACTAACCATTCCCAAATGCCCCTGGTTTTCGAGGGACTGTCCCTGATTTGCAACAAAGTCTCTCTGTTCCTTTTTCCTCCTCATTTGTCCCTCATTTTGGTCTGATCTATAAAATTAAAAAAAAAATAATCACTTTTTATCTTTCAAAAAGTGTTTCCCAGTGCTAAACCTTTCATCCACTTTCTAAAATGCTGCATTTGTAAATTTCAAAAGTCAGTATAAAGGAAATATACTGGTTTAAAAAAATCACTTGTTTGTTTAACCACTTCCATACAGGGCATTTTCACCCCCTTCCTGCCCAGACCAATTTTTAGTTTTCAGCGCTGTCACATTTCGAATGACAATTGCGCGGTCGTGCGACGTGGCTCCCAAACAAAATTTACACCCTTTTTTCCCCACAAATAGAGCTTTCTTTTGGTGATATTTGATCACCTCTGCGTTTTTAATTTTTTGCGCTATAAACAAAAGAATGCGTAAATTTTGAAAAAAAATATATATATTTTTTACTTTTTGATTTAATAAATATCATAATTTTAATTTTTTTTCCTCAGTTTAGACCGATACGTATTCTTTTACATATTTTTGGTAAAAAATCTCAATAAGCGTATTTGATCAGTTTGCGCAAAAGTTCTAGCGTCTACAAAGTAGGAAATAGAATTATGGCATTTTTTTTATTTTATTTTTTTACTAGTAATGGCGGCGATCTGCGATTTTTTTTATTGTGACTGTGACATTGCGGCGCACACATCAGTCACTTTTGACACATTTTTGGGGCCATTCACACTTACACAGCGATTTGTGCTATAAAACTGCACTGATTACCGTGTAAATGTGACTGGCAGGGAAGGGGTTAACGCTAGGGGGCACTGAAGGGGTTAAATATGTTACCTAAAGTGTGTTCTAACTGTTAGGGGACTCACAAGGGGAGGAGATCGATGTGTGTTCCTCTGTACTGGGAACACACATCAGTCTCCTCAACGCTGACAGGACATGGATCTGTGTGTTTACACACACAGATCCATGCTTCTGCCATGATTACGGGCAATCGCGGGTGCCGGGCACATGCACACCGAGGAATGTGGCGCGCCCCCTAACGGCCGGAAAATGCAAGGACGTCATATGACGTCCAGTCTGAAGCAAGGGCGGATCCAGAGTCTAGTCTCGGGAGGGGCACTGCCAGAAAATAAGGTGTTGCTTACAGAACTCAATTAGGTGTCCGAAGTGTCCGCTGCAATGTTGCAGTACTGCTAAAAAATCAATGATCGCCGCCATTACTAGTAAAAAATATTTAAATATAAATGCCATAAATCTATCCCATAGTTTGTAGACAATTGTCAGGGACTGCAGACGTGGTACAAGGAGATGGTCAGAGACTGCAGACGTGGTACGAGAGATGGTCAGAGACTGCAGACGTGGTACATGAGATGGTCAGAGACTGCAGATGTGGTACAGGAGATGGTCAGAGACTGCAGACGTGGTACAAGGGATGGTCAGAGACTGCAGACGTCGTACAAGAGATGGTCAGAGACTGCAGACGTGGTACAAGGGATGGTCAGAGACTGAAGACATGGTACAAGAGATTATTGCAGCCTCACTGTGCATATGAACGCCGTCCCACTTTTGTCTATCAATGCAGTCCCACTTTTGTCTATCAATGCCGTACCACTTTTGTCTATCAATTCAGTACCACTTTTGTCTATCAATGCAGTACCACTTTTGTCTATCAACGCAGTACCACTTTTGTCTATCAACGCAGCCCCACTTTTGTCTATCAATGCATCCCCACTTTTGTCTATCAATGCAGCCCCACTTTTGTCTATCAATGCAGCCACACTGTGCATGGCACTCACCATGGCATTGCCTCGATCACACACAGCAGGTATCTCCTCTCCCGACGTGTGTCATGGAACAAACAGGAGCTGTAGGTCTGTGTTCGGTAGGCCAGTGTGCTCTAGCAAGGTCCCCCCTAGACGGGCTTGTGTGATAGACAAAACACTGATTCAATTCAGTGTTCCATCTCCATCTACTATCACACGAGCAGTTCTAGCACAGGCAGCACAGCCGAACACAGATCCAGCTCTCATACACAGCCAGAGATGCCCGATGTCATACACGCAGGAGAGAGGGAAGTGCTGCAGTCAGCTACAGCTCAAAACAGCCTCAGGACTCGGCGGAAGCAGCTGCAGGCACTCCATGGCTAAAAATGAACGTCTTTGTCGTCTCCATGGCCAAAGTGGTCCATTTTGGACAATCTGTCCACAACAAAAAAAATGGTGGAAAACCCCTCGGACACGGGGAGTTCTACAATGAAGTCCATTGAAACTATCTCCCAGGGCCTTTCAGGGACGGGCAAAGGTTTTAGTAAAATGGATAGTGGTCTTTCAGTGCTGGTCAAAGTGAATAGGATAAATTAAACTAATAAGTGTCAACAAGTGAATGCAGCTCAATCTGAAGTGGAAACAACTCACTGGGCCAGATTCACAGAGCGATTACGCCTGCGCAACAGGAGATGCGCGTGCGTAATTCTAAATGTGCGCGTGCGTTTCGATGCACGGCATCCCCAAAATGAGATACGCAAGAAATCTACTTTTTTTTGTCCAGCGTAATTTCGTTAGACAGGCGCATCCGTCCGCGCAAAACTGCGCTAGACAGACCATTGATTTGCTAGTCAAATATGCTAATGAGGGACTTACGGGATCCACAAAAGAACGTTGGGGCAGCGCAGGCTACGCAGTGTGCGCAACAGCAAAATGTCCTGTCTAAGATTAGACCATATAAAAGCTGGTCTAAAAAGAGAAAAATCGTCTACATGTCAGATAAAGCAACACTGTTAGTGAGGAGCTCAGCAGTCACACGTGTTGCCCAACAAACTGTATGCCAACATGCCAGTGGCATCCATGCTCATAGCTATACTACTGACTTTAGATGAGCAAAGAAGGAGAAGGGAACTGAGGAGGGCACTGAGGAGGGCACTAAGGAGGGCACGGGAGATGTTTTTTATTTTTATTTTTTTAACTTTTTATTTGCTTATATAAACTTTACAATTTAATCTAATCTAATACAATATTCTTATCTGATACAAGCCCCTCACTCTTCACTCTTCACGGGAGAGGATATATCACACACGCATAGACATCTATGGCATGAGTGATTCTGAGGTGTCTCGCATCTTCAGATTCACCCCTCATGCCATCATGGAATTAACCACAACCTTGCAGGAGGACATCAGCAGCCCAACACATGGCACTACCCATGACACCCATGACAGCTACATATACAATCATAGCCCCATCCCCACAGATTTCGAACAGAACATGTATGGGGACAGCTGGCTGGTTGGTGAGTGACATGGGTGGCAGGCATGACTGTCCCCCCCATGATGCACACATCACAAGGGGCACATGCACTAATAACATCCTCCTGTCTTTTCCCTTCAAGGTGACTCTGCATATGCACTGGGACCCCATCTCATGACCCCATCTCATGCCAGCTCACATATGCATCTTTGCACGTTAAACACACACATTAATCAAGGCACAATGAGAATGCATGCATGCACACCACTGTGGTCCCTAGCACACACACCCCACATCCTCATCACATTGGATTGGCACCAGTCCACCATGCAGGACTTGTGAGCAGCAACGCCATGCCAAGGCTCCAATTATGTCACTGTACATTCATACACCATTCACACGGACCTGGGGATCACTTCTCCCTGGTCCTGGGGAACCCTTCTCCACCAAAATTGAGGGTGACACCCCTTTTCCGGCAGGAATGTCACCCCCACATTCCCAAATCATACACAAACAGAACCGAAAAAAAAAAAAAAAGCCCAGCAAAAAATATAAATTAAACCAAAAACAACAACAAAGAAAACACATAAAAGACAAAAATCACTCTGCAAAACAGTCCCCAAATATCTCAACGACACGTCACAAACAAACAAATAAACGCTAACAAACAACAGACCAATAGCACCTTGCTGTATAGGGAGGGATACAAAGGGATGTACTTTTGCAATGGAAGTGCGTTTGTGTCTGTCTATTTATGCTGTCTGCGTAGTTCAGCAAAGTTGCCCGGGTTTACTTCCAATTTCACTGATTGCGCTGTTACCGAGTTGTGAGCATGCGCACAGAGGTGCTGACCATGGTCTCCTTCAAGCGCGCATGCGCGAGCCGGCCGGCCCTTCATTTGCATGGGGTCACGGCTCATTTCAATGTAACACGCCCACGTCCTTCCCAATTTGTATTACTCCGCCTTACACCTCTGAAATAACGTTACGCATGCGCAATTTTCTGCGTAAAAGCGACGAGAATAGGGTGATTGCGCGGCTACATTGTGCAAGTCTAACGTAAAGGCGGTGCGCTACGCCGGTCCAATAATGCGCAGATGTACCTGAATCTGGCCCACTGTGTGTAAATGGATATAGGAAAGGTGATGAGCGCAACCGAGAAATGAAAATAAACATAAAAATAAGTGATATATAAATTATAATCAACCTAATTAGAGAAAAACAGTGCCGTGTATGCAAAGTATCTAGCAATGTCCCCCCTAGACGGGCTTGTGTGTTAGACAAAACATTGATTCAATTCAGTGTTCCATCTCCATCTACTATCACACAAGCAGGTCTAGCACAGGCAGCACAGCCGAACACAGATCCAGCTCTCACACACAGTCAGAGATGCCCGATGTCATACACCAGGGGTCCTCAAACTATGGCCCTCCAGTTGTTCAGGAACTACAATTCCCATCATGCCTAGTCATGTCTGTGAATGTCAGAGTTTTGCAATGCCTCATGGGATATGTAGTTCTGCAACAGCTGGAGGGCCGTAGTTTGAAGATCCCTGTCATACACGCAGGAGAGAGAGAAGCGCTGCAGTCAGCTACAGCTCAAAGCAGCCTCAGGACAGGCAGCCTACCAGCCCTGGTGATGAGAGAGAGAGTGAGAGACTCGGCAGCAGCAGCTGTAGGCACCGCAAAGCAGTTTAAAAAAAAATGATAAAAAAAAGTAATAAAAAAATATATATAAAAAAATATATAAACAAAAATAAAAAAAACATTTATAAAAAAAGGGGGGTTTGACACATGGGGCACTGGGGACCTCTGAGCCCTTTAATACAAATATATCTATATATAAAAAAATAAAAAATAAAAATATAAAAAAATGTAAAACATTTTTATAAAAAAAAGGAGGGTTGTCTTCCGGGGGCCCTGGGGACCTCTGTGCCCTTTAATAATAATAATAATAATAATATATATATATATATATATATATATATATATATATAAAAAATATATAAAAAAAAGGGAGGTTGTCATCTAGGGCCCTGGGGATCTCCGGGCCCCTGGGGAACTTCAGACCCCTAAAAAAAAATGGCCCTTTAATAAAAAATAAATAAAAAATAAAAATATATTAAAAAAATATATTTTTATTATATTTTTATTAAAAAAAAGGGGGGGTTGCCATCCAGGGCCCTGGGGGCCTCCGGGCCCCTGGGGACCTCCGGACTTCTAAAAAAATATAAAAGAAAAAAAATTGGCCCTTTAATAAAAAATAAAATAAAAAAATATAAAAAAATATATATTTTTTATAAAAAATAAATAAAAAAAGAGGGGGTTGTGACATGATTGCCTCGGGGGGGGGGGGGGGGGGCAATTGCCCCTGGATCCGCCGTTGGTCTGAAGGACGAAGGGTCCCCACCAACGTCATTTTACTATGGCTCGGTGGGGAAGTGGTTAACTAATGTTTTTTTTGTATAATTCTTATTTTGGGGGTGAGGCAGGGGGTGTGTCCTATGCTTACATATTTTTGCTAATAGGTGTCCCTTGTTTCAGCTCAAAAAGTAGGGAGTTATGTACATGTGGGTAGGAGTACTCTCAGGGCTCTGCTTCTTCTCCATGGTTCCAGATCAGGGCTTCGACAGTCCAGCTGAACACCCCGGGAACCAATGTGACACGAGGGCCCAGGTTGTCTGACATATATATTCTGTAGAGGGGTCTGCTTCTCACCGCCAGGAGGGCAACTTCTTCCCCTGTTTACCACAAATCATAACCCGACCGGGTTTACACTATACAACTTCTATTCAGGATCCTGTACACTACAACTTGTGCAATAAACATGATTTGTATCTGTTCAGCGGCCTGCGGCCTAACTGTGTACTGGCCCATCTCTCACTCTTCAACAAAGGTGTCAGGCATCCTCTTGAAAACCATCACTTTAGCCAGAGGCAAAGTCCATACCTTTTTTTAAGGGATAGTGGGTTACACCTCAGTAGAACATCCTTCCTTCACAGGAAATATAATAAACAAATGTAGCAGTCTTTATAGTAAATAAGAAAAACTCCTTCTGCTATGGTTAGAGGCACACCACAGTCCTAGGTCCAAGTCCAGGGATGCCCATTAGGAAGGTAAACCTCTGCCCCATAGCATCTTCTGGCTCCTTTCAGCAGAACCATTAACTAACTAACTACGCTCCACCCCATATATTTATTTGATCCTGCCAGAAATGAAAGATGAAAAGTTTCTTCCTAATAACCCCTGCCTAAATTCTGACAATGCCATGTCACACAACCCAGGAGGTAGCATGTTTTTCTGAGGGTGCATGCACACTGAAAATGTTGTTGCATGCATAGACAATGCAGGTGTAATCAAGACTGCAGGAATACTGGCACATGGAAACAGATACTACAGGTGTCTATATTGCCCAATATAATGAAACTGTCAGAATCTGTGAGCATGTGCCAGGATCCTCAGCGTGTGTGTAGATATGTCACAGGTCTCTGCCAGATCCCTGCGACACATCTGCACATGCTAAATTTAAGTGACAACACTGAAAGGGAATGATACCACAGTGAAGTTCCACTTTAAAGAGTTTGGAGAGGCAGATCTATAGCTAGGATTAGAAATACCTGCATTTTCATATACTTACTAGCAGAGGCGTATCTAGTGAAAATGGCGCCTATGGCAAGCACTGAAACTGTGCCCCTGTCAAAACATTTGAAACCAGATAACCAGGGACATGGCGGAGACAGAGAGGGACACTGGGTACTAGATATGTGCATTCCCGTTCGTACGAATGTTATTTTCGTACGAAAATGTTCATTTTCGTACCCGCGGGATAATGTGTACATACGAAAACGGTAAAGCACCAAAATACGAAAACGACGGGATAACGGATGAGCCGCATAACGAACGACCGCAAATACGAACGAACGATCCGACGGGAAAAAACGACAAAACGAAAATGGCAAAATAATGAAAATTAAATCTGTATCAAGAGGTTTGCATTGTGTATTTTGTTTAAATCTGTTTTGTGTTCGTTTTCAGTTGTATGTTCATTGTTCAATGACATCTATAACAAAAGAATTTCATTATGTATATTGAATGAATCTTTTTTCTTTTTTTCTGTGTATTCAAAATACTGAATGCAATTTTTTTGTTATAGGTGTCATATCAACATACGAAAATAACAAAAGAAACAGGTTCAAATGCAAACCTACTGTTTATGGGTTTTTTAATGGCCAGAGAGTTATGCCGCGTACACACGATCACTTTTTGCGATGAAAAAAAAACGACGTTTTTCAAACTTCATTTTCCAAAACGACGTTGCGTACACACCATCGTTTTTCCCAAAAAGTCTAGCAAAGCGCCGTGACGTCCATCACGTACGACGGAACTATAAAGGGTCATTTCCATGCGGAAGACGGCCTCTTTTGCTGATATTGTGTTGCTGCGTGTTAGTAAAAGTTTGGTGAGAGACGATTCGCGCTTTTCAGTCTTCGTGCTTTAATATCGTTTACTGTCGTACAGTTTGTGCTTTTGGGGTCGTATTTGTGATACAGTGCTTGTTTTCCAATCGTATCTGTTTTGGCAGTGCGTTCTTGTCTACACGTTCCTGTTTTGCAGGTCCGTTCTTCAAAGGCATTTCTGTACTTCAGAGCGGTGTTTTAGTGCGATCTGATTTGACGACCGTTTTCTAGCCATGTTGCGGGTACGTTCTCGTCGCCGAGATCGTGCTGTGCTTCTTGTTGGGATGTGTGCTGCATCCCGGCTCCGGTCCTTGAGGAGGGCGAGAAGGACTTTGTGGGCCAAGGACTGGTTTCTTCGCAGGGACCAGTTCTCTCATATGCCTCTGCTGCGGGAGATCCGAGAAAATAACCCTGATGATTTCAGGAATTTTCTTCGGATGTCTGACCCCGTATTTCAGCAGCTTTTGGCTTCGGTGTCGCCTTATATCACCAGGCAGGACACCGTTATGCGGGAAGCCATCACTGCTGAGCAGCGGCTAGTTGCCACCTTGCGGTACCTGGCAACAGGGAGAAGTCTGCAGGACTTGAAGTTCTCGACGGGCATCTCCCCCCAGGCTCTGGGCCTCATAATTCCCCAGACCTGTTCTGCCATCATTCATGTTCTGCAGGAGGACTATATTAAGGTAAGTGGTGGCCTTTAAAGGCACAAACTATGTTTTATTTAGGCTTTTGTATTTGTTTCAATTTGTTTGGTTTTAAACAGTCCCTAATTAACCTGTTTGTGATCTGCTGGTAATGTTCCCTTTCATCTCCATGCATGCTGTATTCATTTTATATTTGCTCCTACATGCATCTTTTGTTTTGCCAACCTGTCCAGGTTTTTTTTTTTTTTTGTGTCCCAAACCCACCTAGCCTAGTCCCCCTATATTTTGTCCTATATTGTAGTGCTGTCTATAGAAGTCCCTATATCCCCCTATATGTTGTCCTATATTGTAGTGCACGCACAACCCCCCCCCTCTTTTTTTTGTAATTGTATAAATTAACATTTTTTTAGTATTTAATTTTTTTTAGAGGTCTCAAACTCATTTTGGGCCTCCACTCCCCTTATTTTTTGTAGGATTGTGACCATCAGAGGGTGTGATTAATCTGCTTTAGTGATCTCTTCTTATTTTTCCTATTTTTAACCACTTCCCTACGGCCGTACGACTATATGCGGCC
The DNA here is from genome assembly GCA_029574335.1 of Rana kukunoris. Lineage (NCBI taxonomy): Eukaryota > Metazoa > Chordata > Amphibia > Anura > Ranidae > Rana > Rana kukunoris. Next base: position 348,934,159 of record CM056052.1, read on the forward strand.
GCAGGGTGGTTCTAAATCTCTGGGCTGCCGTTTTTTCACGGCAGCCTCTTTCTGTGTTCCCAGCGTGCGCTCCAGAGCACGCAGCGGGGAACTTGTGTACTGGCCGTGTCCCTTGGACACAGCCAATCACAGCTCGCCGCGAACGGCCAATCAGAGTGGCCGTTTGCAATGCGATCTGTGCAGCCAATGAGAGATGATCTCATATGTAAACATATGAGATCATTTCTCATTGCCGGCTCTCACAATGACAGCGTCCTGTCACTGGAGAGAGCAGACCGATCAGTGTTCCTTATACATGGGGACACAGATCGGTCACCCCCCCCCCCCCCCCCCCACAGTTAGAACACAATGCAGGATACACATTAACCCCTTCCTCACCCCCTAGTGTTAACCCCTTCCCTGCCAGTCACATTTATACAGTAATTAGTGCATATTTATAGCACTGATTGCAGTATAAATGTGAATGGTGCCAAAAAGGTGTCAAAAGTGTCCGATGTGTCCGCCATGTTGTCGCAGTCGCAATAAAATTCGCAGATCGCCACCATTACTAGTAAAAAAATAAATAACAAATAATAATTCTGTCCCTTATTTTGTAGGTGCTATAGCTTTTGCACAAACCAGTCGCTTATTGCGATTTTTTTTGATTTTTTTTTTTTTTAACCAAAAATATGTAGAAGAATACGTATCGCCCTAAAATGAATTTTTTATTTTATAGCAACAAGTAAAAAATATTGTTTTTTTTTTTCAAAATAGTCGTCGTTTTTTGTTTATAGCGCAAAAAATATAAATCGCAGGGGTGACCAAATACCAGCCAAAAGAAAGCTCTATTTGTGGGGAAAAAAGGACGCCAATTTTGTTTGGGAGCCATATCGCACGACCGCGCAATTGTCAGTTTAAAGCGACGCAGTGCCGCAAGCTGAAATTTCACATGGTCAGGAAGGGGGTTTACATGCCCAGTAAGGAAGTGGTTAATAATACTTCAAATTAATGTTTGTTTTTTTGGTATCAAAAAATGTTTTGGGATGTTCTTTTAGGAATGTTTGTTTTGATATTTTTTTATTTTTTTGGTATCTACAGTTCCCCACCACGCCACAGGAATGGCAGACTGTGGCAGCGGACTTCTCCCGGCGATGGAATTTTCCAAACTGCGGAGGAGCTATTGACGGCAAGCACGTCCGCATCGTGCCACCACCCCCATAGTGGATCCCATTATTTCAATTACAAGGGGTTCCACAGTGTTGTTCTGATGGCGGTGGTGTCTGCCAATTACGAGTTCTTGTATCTTGATGTTGGGAAAAATGGGCGGATGTCGGACGGTGGTGTCTTTGCCGAGACGGAGTTCGCCCAACGGCTTCTTTCCGAGGACCTGGGATTGCCGCCTGCGGAGGATAATGAAGAGGGTCTGCCCTTCGTTTTTGTTGCAGATGAGGCTTTCGCCTTGGGTCCTCACCTCATGAGGCCATTTCCCCAACGCGCCCTCACCCCTGAGAGGAGGGTGTTTAATTACAGGCTGGCCAGAGCCAGACGTGTGGTGGAAAATGCCTTTGGCATCATGGCCAGCCGTTTCCGGCTATTTCTTACTGCCATAAACATGGCCGAATACAAGTTGAATTATATAATTACATGCTGCTGCATTTTACACAACTATTTAAAAAAACATTCTTCTTCTTACCTAAACCCTTTTGCCTGATGACCCTGTTGACATTCCAGAGGCAGCTCGTGACGCTGCCCATCCCCAATTGGCCCCCCGAAACGCACGTGCTGTGCGTCAGGCATATGTGGACTACTTTATGGGTAGGGGGGCCATTCCAATGCCAGATCTTGGCTGAATAATTAAATTTATTTTTTGCCTCAAACAGTCTTTTCTTTGTTCTTTAATTAATTTATAAGGTTTGTGTTTTTATTTTATCTCCTAGGTCAGTGATGGCGACCTTGTCACCCCAGATGTTTTGGAACTACATTTCCCATGATGCTCATGCATTCTGCAGTATAGTGGAGCATCAAGGGAAATGTAGTTTCAAAACATCTGGAGTGCCAAGGTTCGCCATCACGGTCCTAGGTTATCATAGTGCCATGTGTTTGTGATGGACTGAAATAACTATCCCTCATTGTTTAATGTTCTCAGCATACATTTTTTTTAGGTATTTTCTAGGGTTGTCCCGATACCACTTTTTTAGGACCGAGTACAAGTACGGATACTTTTTTTTCAAGTAGTCGCCGATCCCGAATACCGATACTTTTTTTTAAATGTGTCCCCAAATGCAGCCATGTCCCCCACATATGCAGCCATGTATGTCCCCCATATTGCAGCGATGCGTCCCTCATACCTTTTTAGATATGCTGATGCCGCCTCTGCCGCATACCGCCGTATCCCCCTGCACAATCGCGTAGCGCAGGGGTCTCCAAACTATGGCCCTCCAGTTGTTCAGGAACTACAATTCCCATAATGCTTAGTCATGTCTGTGAATGTCAGAGTTTTACAATGCCTCATGGGAAATGTAGTTCCGAAACAGCTGGAGGGCCGTAGTTTGGAGATCCTTGGCGTAGCGCATTACAAGCTTTCATTCTAAAAACTTGTAAATGGCCGCGCTTCGTGTTTTAAAACTCCCCTTCTCCGGATGGAGGGATCCGTCCAATCCGGAGAGGGGGAGTGTCAATACACGGCCATTTACAAGTATTCAGAATGAATGCTTGTAATGTAAGCTATGCGATTGTGCAGGGGGATAAGGCGGTATGCGGCGGCGTCAGCATATCTAAAAAGGTATGAGGGACGCATCGCTGCAATATGGGGGGGGAAGTATTCTATTTAGGTATCGGGGGTATTTGCGGGAGTACAAGTACTCCCGCAAATACTCGGCATCGGTATCGGGACAACCCTAGTATTTTCTATTAATCATTGAGCTTAAATAACAAGACACATATTTTACTGTAAATTTTTTATTTTTTGCATCTTGAAAAACATAACTTTTTGACATAAAATTTTTTAAAAACATTTTTTTTAGTTACAAAACAAATATATATTTTTTGTTTTTGTTTTTTTTTTATAACATTCCAAAAATAAAATCACTTTTTTTTTTTTTTTTTTTACATTATTCAAAAAATAAAATCACTTTTTTTTATATATTTATTTTTTTACATTATTCAAAATCTAAAATCACATTTTTTTTTTTTTCATTATTCAAAAAATAAAATCACTTTTTTTTTTTTTACATTCAAAAACTAAAATCACTTTTTTTTTTTTTTTTTTTTTTTTTTTACATTATTCAAAAAATAAAATCACATTTTTTTTTTTATTATAAACCAAACCTTTTTTCTATTACAAAATAAACACTAAATAAATCAAAACCTACCCAAATAATCTATTAAATTTTTTAATTTGTGTCTCCAGCCCTTTTGATTTTTCTACCACTTCTCGTGCAGTGTCCTGGATGTCCTCTAGTTGTTCCCTGAAGGACCATATTTCGGACAGCACAAATTTGGCAGTATCCCTGTCCATTGTCGCTGCACGACTTGCTCCTGAAATGTGGGAACAAAAAAGGTATTAAAATTCGGAAAACCTACATGTAGATCATGGGTCTTCAAACTACGGCCCTCCAGTTGTTCAGGAACTACAATTCCCATCATGCCTAGTCATGTCTGTGAATGTCAGTGTGTTACAATGAATGCCTCATGGGATGTGTAGTTCCACAACAGCTGGAGGGCCGTAGTTTGAGGATCCCTGATCTAGATTTACCTGGGTATGAGTGTTGTGTAGGAAATTTACTGGATGTGGTGGCAGCGTCATCATCCCTCGGGGGTGGGGCTTCGGAAGTTCCAACCTGCCTTGCTGCTTCACTGCGCCCTACGAGATTGAAGATAGGGAAAAAAGAAAGGTAAAAGATTATAAAGAGATATGAGTGAGAACTAAAAATACAAGTACAGAGTATATAAACATGTGCAGAATCCACTGCTGAGCAGACTCTCCTTTTTCTGTTTATTGGTCATATTTACTAAGCTTTTCACATCGACTTTAATTTAGGTACAAATCTACATTACAAAAGATCACAAGTGAAGTCACATTACAACAAAAATGGCAAGATTCCTGTTTGGGGACACATGAATTGGTCGTAGGAGTCGTCGTTTGTTCAAATAATAACAAATACAAAGACGTTTTTTGGGAATGATATAGTGTTTATACACTCCTTTTTGTCCATGCGAACTAGGCGCATGATGATATTTAGCACGAAGATTGTCGTTTAGTAGGTCGAAAAACAACGTATAAACGACGACTTCTCCGACCACTTTTTGTGCCCACAAACAGATACAGTACAACCTGAAATTAAAATCACATGGCACAATTAACAAACACCACAAATGTGTCAAAAAATAAAAAAAACTTACTTTTTCCCCGAATCAGCCTCTTGATATGCTGGAGTTGTTCAGGCTCTCTGTTTTTGAGGTCTGACCACCTCTTTCTCAATTGTTCTCGAGTCCTGCGTTGGCCAAATTTTTGATGCAGCCTCCTGATCACCTTCTCCATGATGTCGGCCTTCACCCTGTTTGGATGCAGGTAAGGGCCATGCTTCCCGTCATAATCCTCCCTTTGTAAGATGGTGACCATCTCCACCATCTCTTGGAAGGCCATGTTTGAGGCCTTGTACCTCCGCCGGGATCGTCCGGTTGGCTGGGCCTGGCCTGCCTGATGGCTTGAGCTTGCCATGTTTCTCTCCATCTTGTTCTTGCCTAAAACACACCCACAAAGAAAGATCGAGAAAGGGGCGTGGAAAAGACGAGACCGAACGTCAGGGGCGGGATCTCGTGCATCGCGTCACACGTTCGCGCCGTTTAAAGGGATCCACGCCATTGCAAGCGCCGTTCAACAACCTGCGGAACAAGGCGGAAGAGACGATCGGATCATAAGACGGTATGTATCTGGATTATGGACATTACAAATATTAGGGAACAGTGGATTATTGTGTGGGCTAGAAGATATGGGGGGTTCATTGCAAGCGCCGTTCACAACCTGCGGAACAAGGCGGAAGAGACGATCGGATCATAAGACGGTATGTATCTGGATTATGGACATTACAAATATTAGGGAACAGTGGATGATTGTGTGGGCTAGAAGATATGGGGGGGTGATTTACTTAAAGGAAAAGACACTTTGCACTACAAGTGCACTTGTAAATGCAGTCGCTGGACATCTTGAGGAGGACATGCAAGGATAAATTTAGAAATAGCATTTTAGCATGCACATCATTGTCTGATACAATCAGCAGAGCTTCCCCTCATTTCTGATCTACCCCTCTCAGATTTATACAACGATTGCACTTCCAAGTGCACTTTCAGTGCAATTGAAGTGCAGAGTGTATTTTCCTTTCATAAATAACCCCCATGGTGTTTAAAAGCTAATTAGTAGTAGTGGCTTGACTGACACTAGGCTTTGTTTTTTGTTTTGTACATGCAGAACTAATGGAGGCCTTTAAGGATCCGGAATTTCTGACAGAATTTATCCAGAGATGGAAGGAACATCCAGTTCTCTGGCAATCCAAAAGCAAAATTAATAAAAACAAAGATGCCCGGAAGAAAGCAAAGGAGGCCCTGCTTGAATATGTAAAAACAAGGGTCCCCAACGCTACATTGGAGACTGTTAAGGCTAAAATCAATTCGCTTTGGGGCACCTACAGGACCCAACGGTCACAAGTCCTGGCCTCGATGAGATCTGGGGCTGCAGCTGACAGCGTCTACAAGCCTAACCTGTGGTACTATAGTCAGATGCAGTTCCTGGATGATCACATAGAGTCCAGGCCATCCATGTCTACCCTTCCCCCAAGGAGACAGTCCAGTGTTCCCTGCAGTCAGCCCTCCAGTGTTCCCTGCAGTCAGCCCTCCAGTGTTCCCTGCAGGCAAGAGCAGGCAAGCTCAGAGGAAGAGCCTGAGTTCATGGAGGAGGCAGATTGTGACCCATGGAGCCAGGTATTGCATTTTCAGATTCATTTTTGTAATGCAAAGTATAATAATGATGAGTAATTTATGTTACAAGTGATTGAAATTATATAAATGTTTGGCCAAAAAATTTGGAACATATCACTAAGCAATAGTGGCAAAACAGAATGGGGACAAGATACATAAATGCAGAGGTCATAATGAATGTGTGTCATTTTCTTGTACGCCATTAGGTACACCATACAGTGGCCGCAGATGTTAAACACCCTTTTTAGCCATTAACATTTTGTCCACCCTAAAGTAAAAAAACGGTTGGGTAAAGGCCCCCTACTTTGGAATTTCAGTCAACATCAACCCCCCCCGCCCCCAGCTCCAGGGGGCACATATCTAAAGCTGTGTAAGGGGCCACAGAATTAGGGATGGAGGGCCTGTGATAAATATATTTTTAGCATTCAATTATGATATGTCATTAAGTTAGAAATGTGTGTGATGAATGAAGCCAAAAAATAAAATATGTCCCTTTTTTTATTATACACAGGCAGAGCAAAGCCAGGAGGAGGCAGGCCCCACAGGGAGCCAGGGGGAGGCAGGCCACGCAGGGAGCCAGGGGAGGCAGGCCACGCAGGGAGCCAGGGGGAGGCAGGCCACGCAGGGAGCCAGGGGGAGGCAGGCCACGCAGGGAGCCAGGAGGAGGCAGGCCCCAGTGGGAGACAGGAGTCACGCCAGCGTGATTGTATCTCCCAAATCCCTCCTATCCGGAACCCAGCAAAAAGGGCCAGAAGGCTCATGCAGATGGAGGAGGAGACCCAGGCCATGCTCCGTGAAGCAACTTTGGCCATCAGAGAGCAGCCCAGTGAGGAAGAGGGATTCGCAGCGCTGATCGCTGCCAAGCTTAAAAAATCTAGAGCTGGGCCAGCGTGTGCGCTGCGAATCCCTTATGTTCCAGATCATGAGCATGGCCACACTGGGGACAGCTCAATGACGATATTGGCATTGGGCTGATTCGCACTCCTGTCCTTACTGCGCTTCCTGGTCCTGCTCCATCTCCAGCCCCTGCTCCTGCTCCATCTCCAGCCCCTGCTCCTGCTCCTTCTCCTGCTCCTCCTCTTCCTGAGCCTGCTCTGGCTCCTGGCACGTCGGCTCCAGAAACACAGCCCCTGAGGACTCGGCCTGCAGGGAAGGCTGCAGGGAAGGCTGCAGGGAAGACTGCAGGGAAGGCTGCAGGGAAGGCTGCAGGGAAGAAGAAGAAGTGAGGAGATGATGCCCCGAAGCGAATTTTTTTTTGGCCTTCACAGCCTTCATTGTTTTCTTGGTGGACCCTTGTGTTTACAACTTCAAGCAGGGTCTCCTTTGTTTTTATCCAGGCTTCTTTGTTTTTATTTGGTTTTGCTTTTGGATTGCCAGATGGTTGTACTTTTTATTTATTTACCTTTTTAACCTGAATAAAGGTATATTTTGGTTGGTTTGCAAATTTTGACCATGTGTATTTTTTTACAAACAAATATAGAGATTGTTATAGTGAGTAGGCAGACACATTTTAAAAATTAAAACGACATTAAACAAGGAACAACAACCTCCTTGTGGGTAAATGAAACCACAAAAAATAAGCTGCTGTGGTCACTTCACACCCTCCAAAATCCTTAAAAAAAATTTTAGTTCAAAACATCTGTTAAAAGATATTACCCCAAAAAAATTACGTGTCCCAAAAAACAAAAAATAAATAAAAAAAAGGGCCCAAAAAAATAATAAAGTCAAAAGGTTGACAGAAATATGTCAAACAAGATGAGCCACAACAAACTAGGAGTTTAGGGTAGCTTGGAAATGGTTTAAAAAGCATTGTGGCAAATACAGCGCATTGTTTTCTTCATTAGATTTAAAATAACGAATGTGCTTAATCCATTCTAAACAGTAGTTTTACCAGAACGAGCTCTCCCATCTCAGAAATTGCTTCTGAGCACGCGCGGGTTTAAAACGTCATTTTCTATGTCGTTTTGCCCACACACGATCATTTTTTATGACACAAAAAACGACGTTTTGAAAAACGACACAAAAAATTCAAGCATGTTGGAATTTTTTTTTTTGGTCGTTTTTTTAAGACAAAAAACGACGTTTTGCCCACACACGATCAATTTAAATGACGTTTTAAAAAACGTCGTTTTTTTCATCGCAAAAAACGACCGTGTGTACGCGGCATTAGGCTGGCCATACATGATTTTCTGTGCAATTTTCTTTAGATTTACCTTCAACTATGTAGTGCAAGGGCCTGCCTGATTGCATACAATTGAAAGTGTTTAGTTTGACCTCATATATGGTTTTTGGTAAATCTAAAAGAAAATTGTACAAGAAAATTGAACATGTATGGCCAGCCTCAGTGACTGAAAGCAGCTTCTCTTTTGTGCAGAGTAGTGAGTACACTTGTATAGTAAAGCCTAATAAACTTTTCTGTGGATTTTCATCTGAGGGGAGATCAGTTGGCCAGACTTCTGAACCCAAAAATGGTTTTCTGATGCAGTTTAAAAACAAACGAATTTTCTGAGAACGATCGGAAAACGATCGTTTTTATGTGTGTTGTTAAAATAGTCTGACCAAGTGTATGGGGCTTAACAATAGTATTGTAACTCTCTGGCCATTCAAAAAAAAACATAAACAAAAGATTTGCATTTGAACCTGTTTCTTTTGTTATTTTCGTATGTTGATATGACACCTATAACAGAAAAAGGAATTCATTCAATATACATAATGAAATTCTTTTGTTATAGATGTCATTGAAACAATGAACATACAACTGACACTAACAAAAGAAAAGCATTCAAGATACACAGAATGCAAATTGACGAAAATTAACGATAATTATTGTCTAACAAGAAACGAACATGAATTAAACAGAATAACGAATCATCCCGCATGTACGAAAATAAAACGGTAACGGAAATACGAAACGATCGGAATATGAAAAAATCGCGTCGTACGACAAACGAACGGAAACGAACGGGAAAACGGGCGTCTTACGAAAAACGAACGGAAACGAACAGACGGGACCATACGAAACGGAACAAAAAAAAACGAAAATTTTTTCTGTGCACATGTCTACTGGGTACCACTAGCGGCTGGTGCTGAAAGTTTTTGGGGGGGCGCAATCGCACATGATGACTTAAAAGTTTTAAGTCATCATCATGTGCGATTGTGTGTGCGTGTGTGTGTGTGTGTGCCAGGCATCAAATATAGTGATCGATATGGAATAAATAAACTATAAATATACATAGCCAATTAGCCACAGATATCATCAGTGGCGTCACTAGGGTTGGTGTCACCCGGTGCTGTGAAACATGGTGTCACCCCCCCCCCCCTCCGGCAGAACAGGCAGTAGGGCATTACGCGCCTCTCACGTTGTCGTCCTATACCCGCCCCCCCCCAGCCTGCCACAGTGCTAATTGGTAGTGTCACCCAGGGCATTCTTCTTAGGGAAAACGTGCAGGAACTCAACCTTGCACCACATTTCCCCCCAAAGTAGAGGGGTGGGGGTCAGGGCCGGTACAAGGCAGGGGCCGAAGGAGCGGATGCCCTGGGCGCTACCATTTGCGGACAGGAGGGGGGCGCAGGTGAAGTGCCAGCAGTGTGCTTCACTGTACACATTAGACGGCGCCGCTAGCTGTACTATAGTCATCTGTACCTTAATACTGTAATGTGCTGAGTGCGCTACTGCTCCCGCCTACACAGTCCACACCAGCCATACCTGTCAGCGCTGCTCCTCTCTCCCCCTATGAAGGGACCTTGTAGTCCCATCCTGGCAGCGTGACATCACTCACAGCCGGAGGCGGGATAGGAGGAGAGAAGAGAGCTGCTGCTGAAGCTGAGAGAGGAACCGCCGAGGAGGAACCAGAAAAAGTTCAGCAAAGTGTGTGTATTGCCAGGACTTTCTTCACCTCTGGCAGCCCTCTCCTCTCTGACTTGTCACGTAACACATAGCAAGTAGAGGAAGTTTTCTGCACAGCTCACTTCCTCTCCTGGCTTTTCTGTGTTAGCTCTGGACACTCACTGCTGCTGCCCTCGAGCCCAATTCTGCTCCTAGCACTGTAAGCTACTGAAAGTGATTGAAGAGGCAGATTGTCCCTGCTTGCTGCTACTACTGGTACATAACAGCACTGAGCCGAGGAGCTCTGAAACTCCTACTCGGTTCTGTGCTACAGCAGGCAGAGCTCTCTGCACTCTGCTGAAAAAAAAAAAAAGGCTGTGCATACCATAGAGACTTGTGCCGTCAGAAGAGGTGAGGGATTGCCAAAGCCTGAAGTGCAGAGAGGAGTGCACTGTAAAGGTGTGGGGGACAGATGTGCTGAGAGAGGGAACAGTGAAGGGGGGGAGGGGGTGGTAGCATGGAGGAGATCTGGGTTGGATGTGTGCAGAGAGTGGATCTGGGGTGGATTGTACATGGAAATCTGGGGTGGATGTGTGCAGAGAGGGGATCTGGGGTGGATTGTACATGGAGGGGATCTGGGGTGGATGTGTGCAGAGAGAGGATCTGGGGGGGATTTGTACATGGGCAGCTGGGGGATGCGTGCAGAGTGGGGGATCTGGGGGTGGATTTGCACATGAGGGAGAGCTGGGGGGATGCGTGCAGAGTGGGGGATCTGGGGGTGGATTTGCACATGAGGGAGAGCTGGGGGATGTATGCAGAGAGGAGAACTGGGAAAGTGTGGAGGGGGGTGGATTTGACTGGGAAGGGGAGCCCTGTGCAGAGAGGAGAGCTGCAGAAGGCAGGTTGTGCAAAGTGAGAGCTGTGGAGGGTGGGGAATGTTGTGCAGAGGCGAGAGCCATGGGGGAAGCTGGGGGTGAAAAAGTGAAATATGGGGGGTGGCAAAGGTGAGAGCTGTGGATTAGGATGAGGTTTAGATTGAGGTGCAGAGATAATGTGGATGGGGGTGCAGAGGTAAGTTGTGGACTGGGGGTATAGAAGTGAGATGTTGATGGGGAGGGGCAAATGTGAGCTGTGGAGGAGGGGACACAGAGGTAGAATACTTGAGGGAAGGGGGATTTTTGCTTGGGGAAGACCAGGAATGGGGAACAGTAAAGCATACAGAGTTTGTAATGCATGGCTGTATGTTACATATTAAAGGCCTTGGGATGGTACTACTGCATGCTGTATTCCGTACAATGGGTTTTGCGTTACATACTCCTGGGCCCTGCATTCTGTATGCTGATCTGCATATTACATATGCTTTACCACTGCATGCTGTGTGATACCCTCTCTGTTACATTTTCCTAACCCCTGCACTCTGTACACAGGGCTATATGCTGCATATACCTGAGCACAAGGGATGCTTTGCATTGAATGTAAGTACTGTTCCTTTTGCTGATTTTTTGTGTGTGCCTTGTGTGATATGCACTTCTCACCATTGCACAGTACACATTCCTCATGAGTGGCAGTTAATTAACTCCTTTGTGCTGCATTAGTGCAATACTTACCCTGACACTGATGCAACTAATGCAGCACAAAGGGGTTAATTTACTGCTACTGGTCAATTACTAATGCATCAGTGACCAGTGGCTTTGACAGAGGAGTCAAACAAGATAATACATGGCAGGTAGTCATGCATGTCTTTGGGGCAGGAAATGGGGAATAAGGAGAACATTCTCATAAAGGTCAAAAGAAAAGCCCCTGTGAAGCAAGGAGGACTGGCTTCTAGGGTACTTTGTTTCAAAGTAGTATAAGAAAAAGAGCCCCCCCCCCCATGTAAAATACAGGGGGGGGGGAGCATACAGTAACTACCACTGTTTGGGGTAGCAGGAGAGAAAATGTTTCATTCCTACAAAAGCCCTTTATAAGAGAGAAGTACCTTTTAGCAAAAGGGAAGGGTTCTGAGTGGGCAAGAATACCTGCTGAAATTTCCAGAGAGGCACAGATAGTCACAACAACGACGATGAACGGCGACGATAATTGGGGGGGGGGGGGGGCGCAGTTTGCCTCCTTCGCCCTGGGCACCAAATGACCTTGTCCCAGCACTGGTGGGGGTTAAGCGTGCCACAGCAACTATGTGTGGGAGGGTCCTAAATGGTCATTAAATACCATGAAGGTGCTACATACAGAGTGCAGAGTTCAGTTGGGTGCAGGGTACAGAGTGCAGGTGGGTACAGAGTGCAGGTAGGTGCAGGGTGGGTACAGAGGGCAGAGTGCAGGTGGGTGCAGAGTGCAGGGTGCAGGTGGGTACAAAGTGCAGGTGGGTACAGAGTGCTGGGTGCAGGTGGGTGGTGGGTGCAGGGTACAAAGTGCAGGTGGCTGCAGGGTGAAGAATGCAGGTGGGCACAGAGTGGGTGCAGAATGCAGGTGAATTGCAAACAAACAATTTGTGGTTTTGTAAAGTGCATTTTATCAATAGTTGTTCCATAAATGTACTATTTCTGGGATTTGTAGTCCTCTATGGCTGCTGGTATTCTCCATTGCGCTGTATAATGATTATACTGCACAATACAGATTACCACTGACCAGTTATAGAGGAACTACAAATCCCAGCAATAATACATTATACAGCACAATGGAGAATACCAGCAGCTATAAAGTAACAAAAAATCCCAGCAATAATATATTAACCAGCCTGTATAATGTATTATTGCTGGGATTTGTTGTTCCTCTGAAGCTGCTGGTGTTCAGCATTGTGCTGCTGTATTATACAATGCACACTACAATACAAAATAATACAATACAATGCAGCATACCACGTGCACTTTGTCTTTGTTATATTACATACCACTCCCACTTCAGCCAGCTCCCGATCCCGATTCCCGATACGAGTCCGATGTGTCTGGTGTGGGCCTCCTCGCTTGGTTCCAACTTCCAAATCTGTGCACCGGGCAGCTCACGTGTCCCTCAACAGGTCGCCGTCGCCTTCAGGATGGCGCCGCACTGCCTGCTGGTCCGGTCCGTCGCTCCACGGTATAGAATCCCCCTTAGTGCAGACACCCGCAGTATAGACACCCCCTTAGTGCAGACCCCTCCATCAATATAGACCCCCCTTAGTGCAGACCCCCCATCAGTACAGAATCCCCCTTAGTACAGACCCCCCCTTAGTGCAGACCCCCCATCAGTACACAATCCCCCCTTAGTACAGAGACCCCCGCAGTATACACACCCCCTTAGTGAAGACCCCCATCAGTACAGAGACCCCTGCAGTATACACCCTCCCATAGTGCAGACCCCCATCAGTACAGAATCCCCCTAAGTACAGAGACCCCCGCAGAATACACACCCCCCTTAGTGAAGACCCCCATCAGTACAGAATCCCCCTTAGTACAGAGACCCCACAGTATACACACCCCCCTTAGTGCAGACCCCCATCAGTACAGAATCCCCCTTAGTACAGAGACCCTGCAGTATACACCCCCCCTTAGTGCACACCCCCATCAGTACAGAATCCTCCCGGGCTATACACACCCCCCCTTAGTGGAGACCCCCATCAGTACAGATTCCCCCCTTCGTTAGTACACACACCCCCCATCAGCATAGGCAGCCCTCTAACCAAATCAACCTATGTCACGTTCAGACCTTAGAACAGCGCGGCCGCTGATACACACACAGCAGTGTGTGTCCCTCTGGCGCCTCCTTCTCACTGAATGTAAACGCAGAGGAGGAGGCGCCAGCGGCTTCAGCGCTGATCAGCGGGCAGTGTTAGTGGTGCCTGCACGGACCGCACGTCTGCACCCCCCGCACATCTGCACCAGGGCCGGACTGGGAATGAAAACCAGTCCTGGAAATAATTTCATACCAGCCCCATAGCATTATTATACCAACCCCACAGCATAACGCCAGAGAGGGAGAGAGGGGGTGCAATGATGAGAGAGAAAGAGAGAGAGAGAGATGCAATGCTCTGCAGGCCAAAACAATTATAAATGCATTTATTTTTACCTGAAAAAAATAAAAAATCCACAAGAGAGAGAGAGAGACAGAAAGGGACTACAATGGTGAGAGAGAGATGGTGCATTGCTCTGTAGGACAAAACAATTAAAAACACTTTTTTTTTTTTTATCAAACGTTTTTTTCAGGTAAAAATAAATATGTGTTTATAAATGTTTTGGCCTACAGAGCAATGCACCCTCTCTCTCACCATTGAAGCCCCCCTCTCTCTCACCATTGCAGCCCCCCTCTCTCACCATTCCACCCCTCTCTCTCTCACCATTCCACCCCCCTCTCTCTCTCTCACCATTGCAGCCCCCTCTCTCTCTCTCTCTCACCATTTCATCCCCCTCTCTCTCTCACCATTGCAGCCCCTCTCTCTCTCTCACCATTCCACCCCCTCTCTCTCTCACCATTTCAGCCCCCTCTCTCTCTCACCATTTCATCCCCCCCTCTCTCTCTCTCACCATTGCATCCCCCCCTCTCTCTCTCTCTCTCTCACCATTGCATCCCCCCCCTCTCTCTCTCTCTCTCACCATTGCATCCCCCCTCTCTCTATCTCTCACCATTGCAGCCCCCCCTCTCTCTCCATTGCATCCTCCCTCTCTCTCTCTCTCTCTCTCTCTCTCTCTCTCTCTCCATTGCATCCCCCTCTCTATCTCTCACCATTGCGGCCCCTTTCTCTCTCCATTGCATTCCCCCTCTCTCTCTCTCTCTCTCTCTCTTTCACCATTGCATCCCCCTCTCTCTCTCTCTCTCTCTCTCTCACCATTGCATCCCCCCCTCTCTCTCTCTCTCTCTCTCACACCATTGCATCCCCCCTCTCTCTATCTCTCACCATTGCAGCCCCCTCTCTCTCTCCATTGCAGCCCTCCCTCTCTCTCTCCATTGCAGCCCCCCCTCTCTCTCTCCATTGCAGCCCCGCTCTCTCTCTCCATTGCAGCCCCCCTCTCTCTCACCATTGCAGCCCCCTTCTCTCTCTCTCTCACCATTGCAGCCCCCTCTCTCTCACCATTTCAGCCCCCCTCTCTCTCACACCATTGCAGCCCCCCTCTCTCAACCTTTTTTTTCCAGGTAAAAATAAATAAGAAATCCATGAGAGAGAGCCAGAGAGGGGCTGCAATGGTGAGGGAGAAAGGGGGTTCAATGCTCTGCAGGCCAAAACCATTATAAATGCACATTTATTTTTACCTGCTTTAAAAAAAAAGAAGAAGAAATAAATCCATGAGAGAGCCAGAGAGGGGCCGGGCTGCAACGGTGAGAGAGGGGGTGCAATGGTAAGAGAGGGGGGGTGCATTGGTGAGAGAAAGAGAGGGGTGCCATTATGAGAGAAAAAGGGTGCAACGATGAGAGAGAGAGGGTGCATCAGTGTGAGAGAGAGAGGAAAAGAGAGAGAGTGCAACGGTGAGAGAGAGAGAGTGCAACGGTGAGAGAGAGAGAGGGTGAAACGGTGAGAGAGAGAGAGGGTGAAACGGTGAGAGAGAGAGAGAGGGTGAAACGGTGAGAGAGAGAGGGTGAACGGTGAGAGAGAGAGAGGGTGAAACGGTGAGAGAGACAGAGAGGGTTAAACGGTGAGAGAGAGAGGGTGAAACGGTGAGAGAGAGAGAGGGTGAAATGGTGAGAGAGAGAGGGTGAAACTGTGAGATAGAGAGAGGGTGAAACGGTGAGAGAGAGGGTGAAACGGTGAGAGAGAGAGAGTGAAACGGTGAGAGAGAGAGAGGGTGAAACGGTGAGAGAGAGTTTGCGCAACGGTGAAAGAGAGAGAGGGTGCAACGGTGAGAGAGAGGGTGCAACAGTGAGGGGGAGGGTGCAACAGTGAGAGACAGAGTGTGCAACAGTGGGAGAGAGAGAGGGTTCAACGTTGAGAGAGAGAGAGAGTGGATGCAACAGTCAGAGAGAGAGGGTGCAACGATGAGAGAGGGTGCAACAGTGAGAGGGAGAGCGGGTGCAACAGTGAGAGAGAGAGCGGGTGCAACAGTGAGAGGGAGAGCGGGTGCAACAGTGAGAGAGAGAGCGGGTGCAACAGTGAGAGAGAGAGCGGGTGCAACAGTGAGAGAGAGAGCGGGTGCAACAGTGAGAGAGAGAGAGGGTGCAACGATGAAAGAGGGTGCAATGGTGAGAGAGGGCGCACCGGTGAGAGAGGGGGTAGCAAAGGTGACGGAGAGAGGGGGGTGCACCATGCAATGGTGAGAGAGTCTGAGAGACTCTCACCATTGCATGGTGCACCCCCCCTCTCTCTGTCACCTTTGCTTCCCCTGCAAATACTAATCTGTATAATAATCTCTCTCACCATAGCATGGTTCCCCCCCTCCTGAGATAATTATACAGATTACAATTTGCAGGGGTAGCAATGGTGACAGAGAGGGGGGGGGGCACCATGCAATGCCTGGTGAGAGAGAGAGAGATTGTTATACAAATTACAAGATGCAGGGGCAGCAAAGGTAGGTGACACTGACAGAGAGAGGAGGTGGGGGGCCTAGGGGTGCACCGTGCAATGGTGAAAGAGAGATTCATTATACTGTAATTGCAATTCATGTGTTCACCTGAATTCTTGTGCTCCGAGGGCTGCCAATGCTGTTCACTCCTTCTATGCCCTCACTTGTGACCTGCCTGCAGACAGACATTGTGGGCGGTGCTGGGGCCGCACGGGCCGATGGAACTACAGCGCTCTGACGTTCTGCTTGGCTCCTCCCCTCAAGGTTGACATGCTCACGCCAAGTCCTCCGCAGGCGCTGGATCAGATGAGAGGAAAAGTGCGGCGGCTATCATGGCGGCCGCAAACCGCCTGCCCGCCGCTTCCTTTACTGATATGATCTGCACCCCCACACCCTCTGCACCCGCACACCTATAAAAAAAATAAAAAAATAAACGGAATGGTGTCACCCCTCTAGCGGGTGTCACCCGGGTGCGGGCTGCACCCCACGCACCCCCCTAGCAACGCCTCTGGATATCATTAATAAAGTGATTTGTGCAACAGCTGTTCACAAATCACTGTATTACAGTTTATTTATGATATGGCTATGCATATTTATTTAATCTACTTGCTGCTTGCTTCTGTTTGGCAGTTGACACACATGAATATGATGACAAGGATCAAGTAGCACCTGGCTGCTATCCTTGGTGCTGCTGCTGGGGCCGGGGTTCTTCATCAGGCCGCCATACATTCCTTCTCTCTTCTCCTCACCTCACGTCCCATTCCACGCTCTGGGGATAAGATGATAGGGTAGGCAAAGAATTAGGCTTCGCCACCGTACATGGCTCTGGTCTGGCCAATCATCGGGCGTCATGGGGGTACCTGTCACTCCCCTCCCCAGGCAGAAGTAGAAATATTAGCAATTGCTATGACCTCCAGCAGGGCGGCCACAGCGCCAGGAGATTAATGCAGGAGGCGGCCGCGGGAGGACGGGTGGGTGTTTTTTCATGTGGGGGGTTGTTTTTCGCCGCCCCCTCCCCATGGCGCCCATGGCACTTGCCATGGCTGCCATACCCTAGATAAGCCCCTGCTTACTAGAGCGGGGGTGCTCAACCTTTTGAAGAGCAAGGGCCACTTAAGCAACTTGGTTACCAGTCACGGGTCACAATGAGCGGAGCGGGTGGATGACAGCCCACTTGGCTCTATAGAGCCCATTCTACTCTCAGCACACCAAACTCGCAGGTAATAGAAGTCTATGGCTCAGTGCAGGTAACCCGCAGTTGCACTTCTCTGCACCTGTGGATCAGTTTGAAAGCAGCCCAGTAACCACTGCAGAACAGATATGCCCATATACACACTGTGATTTTAATAATAAACTTACCTTTAATAACAGTATTTTATTTTATTTTATTCCATCCCAGAGCAGGAGGTCGCGGGCCACACCAGGTGGCTCCGCGGGTCACATCAGGGGGCTCTGCGGGCCACTGGTTGGGCACCCCTGTACTAGAAGGTCAGTTAACATTAGTATTTGTGATTTGTTTTTTATTGTGTAATGCTAGCCATACACATACAGATTTCTTTGCAGGTTGAAATCTTACAGATTCCTCCTTCCATGATACACAATGCAGATGAACAAATCTCCTGCTGGGGCTTTTATATTTAGTTAAAAATAAAATACCTGAACAGTGGCTACATCTGTTTAGAGGCAGTTTCTGTTCGTTCCGCCATTTTCTGCCCAGCACATTCGATTTTTCAATCAAGGGATGTCGACCAGGAAAGGGCCAACAGGCCCAACCCCCCCCCCCCCTCCACCCCATGAATAGAATTTTGCCTAAAAATGTATACAGTATATGGCCAGTATTGTATTACATGGACATTTGACTTTTAGCCTTGTTAAGTAGAGAAAAGAAAATGAACTTCATTCTTCTGTTCGAAGCAAGGTGCTCAGCAGCGAGCAAGGTGCCCCAGCAAGGTAAAAAAACTAAATACCAGCACACAGCACCTTACGCCCAATCCAAGAGGAGAGGAGGTTTGGTCCTGAATCCTTGCTTATTCCCACTGATTAAATAAAATACATTTTTATTAACATTTATTATCTATCTGTTTGAAGTTCAAGTCTGATGGAGTGTACTGCTCTGACAGGAAAACATCCCCTTTTGGTTTACGTGTGATCTTCGGCAGCTAACTGTCCCGTCTTTCTCTGTTCCTATGTCATTTAAATAAATGTTTTGTTTTCGCTACTTATGAAGTGCTGAAGCTCTGCTGCTATGTAGACCTGAGCCTCTGAATCAGGACGGATTAAACAGATAGAAGACTTTGTTTATCTTCAGTTACCACAGCTTTAGAGCCCAATATAAATAAAGCATACAGGCCTCCTCACAAGGGTGCTGAAATGCAAAGTGAGCGCTCAAGCCCTTTTCTCTCTCTTGGTGGCATTTGAAAGTGTAAAGCTTTGAATACCAATTGCTTGAACTGGACATATGTGAATCTCTTCTAATCCTACTAATCCTGTCCCCAAGTGCTTCTTTGTATGTGGATGCAACACACATAGATCTAAGTGAAAGTGGTCATAATCCTGGAAATGTGGAAAAATGTCTCAGTATGAGAGATGGGAGAGGGTAAAGCTCCCTGGCAGAGGGACCTGCTGGATAATCTTTTGTATGATGGGGGAATCGAGGGGGAGACCTGACGGAGCCCTCTCACCTCCCCTGAGCAGTTGGAAGGAAAGGAAACCCACCCAGCAGGCAAACTCCCCCTCAAACAGCTCCAGCACACATAAGCAGACCTGTAGAACACAGACAGCATCTCCAAATGCTGGGAAATTCAGCCGCTTATGGCTTTTGGTGGTGAGACCGCAGCAGGCCTCCTGCTAATGGCCTGGTTTCTTTATTATTTCTCTACCAGTCTCCAGTCAATACTGGGGAACAATGTCCGATATGACATCACCCCATGGCAAACTGTAGGGCTCAAGGTTTCCTAGAATTCACAAAGCCCTATCCTTCTGGTAGTCTGCGCTGCATGCTGAATAAGTGCAGCAACATAGCAAAAAACATATGTTTGTTTTCATAGTAGCACACATAATAATAGCACATGTATAGATGGAAATAGGCAATTATTCTCCTGTGTCATGGATCTTTTCTGTATTTCCATTTCTATACTGCAAAAAGACGTGTAAAGGTATGCTAAAGGGAGATTTTATCAAGAACTGCTGAAGTGACTGTATAACTGTAAAAAAATGTATTTTAGAACCCTCTACTTTCAAATAGTTCATCTATCTTAAATAGGGATGAGTTGAAATGATCTGGGTTCAGTTCATGCGAGGTTCAGGGAACTAAAGAAATATATATTTTTTTAACCACTTAAGACCCGGACCAATACGCTGGCAAATGACCCAAGGGGTTTTTGCGATTCAGCACTGCGTCGCTTTAACAGACAATTGCGCAGTCGTGCGACGTGGCTCCCAAACAAAATTCGCGTCCTTTTTTTCCCACAAATAGAGCTTTCTTTTGGTGGTATTTGATCGCCTCTGCGATTTTTATTTTTTGCGCTATATACAAAAATAGAGCGACATTTTTGAAAAAAAATCAATATTTTTTACTTTTTGTTATAATAAAAAACCAATAAACTAAATTTTAGTCAAACATTTAGGCCAAAATTTATTTAGCCACATGTCTTTAGTAAAAAATAAATCGCATTAAAAAAAAATTAGCTACCTAGCGGGAACAGCGACACTAATACAGCGATCAGAAAAATGATCGCTTAGTGATGCTGGCAATAGGGAGTGAAAGGGTTAACTAGGGCAGTAATCAAGGGGTTAAAACTTTATTGGGGGGGGGTGGGGGGGCTACCCTGACACTAACACTGACTGACTGTCACACTGACACTAAATACAGTAATCATACATGTATGATTACTGCATTCAGTGACACTGTGACAGGGGGGAGGGGGGGGGCGATCGCGGGGGTTAAATGTGTTTGTGTCTGTGTGTAAGTGTGCTGTTGGTGCAGACTTACTTGTAGTGTTGTGATCTCTCCTCAGCGGCGCTTGAAACAAACGCCGAGGGAGAGATCACGTCGCTTCCTCCTTCCTGTGTTTACACAGGAGGAGGAAGTGACAGGGCGGGGGAGCGCGCGCATTGGCTGGGAGCGATCCGGAGGGGGCGGGTGAAAACGGATAGCCGCCCCCACTTGTCGGATCGCTCCTGCAGCCGCGCGGACCGCCGCATGTACGGGGGGGGGGTCAGATCGGACCCCCGATCCCCGCCAAGGCACCAACGTATATATACGTTGATGTGCCTGTCGGTGCCATTCTGCCGACGTAAATGTACATGCGGCGGTCCTTAAGTGGTTAATTGAAGGCAAAGCACAGTATTTTCATTGATGTTTTAAGTAAAACATAAAAAATGTACAATCCGTTTAAATAACACAGCTGACGATCTCCGTTGGTTGTCAGCAGCATCTAGTAGCCATAATTCTGTATTTTTATTGAAAAAATTAAAATAAATGAAAAGAAAATACAGCCTTATGCCCTCAAAATGGAGCTGATCATCAGAGGAGAAAATTGTTACAAACCTGGATTATTCATTGTCCCTGTGCACATGCTTAATGCCTAAGGCATGCCTTAGACAATGTGATTTTTTTTCTATGACCACGGATTACAGGAAAGAAATTTGCACAATTCTCCCATCAACACATGAAAATCCCTCCTGCCACACAGTTTTCTTCTACTGGCAGGGGAAGGCGTCCCCGGTAGGAGAAGACAGTGATTATCTCTAGTGTCTATAGCAGCCATTAACGATAACTGCAAGCGAATCAAGCAGGCAGGTTGTACCCTAGTTGATCGATCTATCATCTGGGTACATTCAGCCTTCCCATTAATGGTTTGAATCTCCTCTTAAATCGACCGAGATTATGAACATCTATGGCTGGCCTAACTCCAGGTTTTCAGTTACTTTGAATTGTTTGTTAGGGCCAAGTTGGCCCAAACCATTTCCTTAGTAAGTGATGAAGCTCCCATGAGTATTATGTCATACTGTGGTGACATCAGCTACATACAGTATGCATCAGAGTGTTCTGGAAGCAGTATGGGGACATTCCATCAGCTATTTAGAGGAAGCCTTCTACTATTATCAATGAACACAAAGCTTCTTGATTGGCCAAGGTGGATAGGTCTGAGGATGATGTAGGATCTCCACCTTAGCCAATAAGAGGAAGCCTTTTATTCAAGAGTACAAGGCTTCCACTGAGTAGCTGAGAAGTGCTCAGCCCGACTCAATTTTATTCTGGAGGCAAACTGGAATCCCACGTACTCCTGCCAGAACACAGTGCTGCATACTCTATGTAGCGGCTTTACCACTTAGGAAATAGCTTGGGCCAGCTTGGCCCAGACTAACTATTTAAAGTGACAAAAAACATGCAATCAGACTTTAAGACCCCATAAACACTATTAGATTGTCTACAGATTTGTGTCTTCAGTTTACCAAAACCATGTAGTAAAAGGGCCCAGACTGATTGCATACAAATTGAAACTTAAGTCAGTGATTTTTCATACATAGAATTTACATTTTTATATTTTTTTCAACTGTTACTGAATGCTTGTATGTGTATTCAAGCATTTTAAGTGGTTCAAACGTCAGGACTTGTTTTTATCTTAATGCATTCCCTGCATTTAAAAAAATTCCCAATGGTTATATCGCCCCCTCATCCCTTATCCAATCTCAATCCAGCACTGTGCCTGAGTGCAGCAGCGTTTGTTATAAAAATAAAAAGTAAAACACATTTTAACCTTTACAACTGCTTTAAAAAGTTAATTTCATGTAGCATCTTATAAAGGCTTTCTGGATGAATATTGAATTTTGTAGATTGTTGATTCATTATTAAGAACTACTGTCTTGACAAACAAATTAGACCAGCTTGCATATTATGATAATGGTTTTGTTTCTTTATCACTGCAGTTAAGCCAATTGAAAGCAGTGCCTTAAGGTTCCAAAGAGAACCTAAGTGACTAAATGTGAATGTTGATAAACTATAAGGAGCACATAACACCACACGACATTTACTAGAAGGGATGCTAACAAGACCATTTATAAAAACCGATGGACGAATTGAGCCTGTACCAAACAAACTGCGTCTTTTAATCACAGTAAAAATGAAGGAATCTGATTGTTTGCTATGGTCAACAACTTGAATTTTTATATATTTTCTATAGTTTTGATTAACCAGCCCTATTGAGTTTTGTTATAGGAAAATTATACTGTTTGTCAACTAGTATACATATACATTAATACTGACATTATTTTAATACCCTTTTTTTAAACATGGGAACATAGTATGAAGCATATACATTAAGTAATAAAAATGGGAGCAAATTACAGACTCGACAAAAACAAGTACAGATATGACACAGGAGGAGAAAAGCCCCCTGCCTATAAGTGCTTACAATCTAAGGATTCGTAGACACAATAGGCAGTTTACCTTGCAGTGTTATGCCATAGTATGCTAGTATGCACTTACCTGTTAAACTTACCCCTCCACTCCTGGCGCTTCCATGTCCACCCAATCTTTCTTCTGGGCTCGCACTGTGCATGTGTACAGGAGTCACGATTGCAGCAAGGCACTCTCGGCATTCAAGGGCACATTCAGTGTGCCCTTAACCACTTAACCACCGGACACTTTTGGCGCTATTTTGGGAACATTCACATTTATACAGCGATCAGTGCTATAAATATGCACTTATTACTGTATAAATGTGACTGGCAGTAAATAGGTTAACCACTAGGGGGTAGAAAGGGGTTAAGTGTGTCCTAGGGAGTGATTCTAACTGTAAGGGGGCGTGGCTACGAGTGACATGTCACTGATCGCTGCTCCCGATGAGAGGGAGCAGACGATCAGTGACAGTCACTAGGCAGAATAGGGAGATGCCTGTTTACACTGGCCTCTCCCCGTTCTGCAGCTCTTTGACCCGATAGCGGGACACCTGCGGACATCGAGTCCGTGGATCCCGTGGACCCGCACAGTGGGACAGTTAAAGTGACATAAATATACGTTACTCTGCCCAGCCGTGCCATTCTGCCGACGTATATATGCAGGAGCCGGTCGTTAACCGGTTAAAGCAAAGTACACTGTGTATGCGAAGGGACATGGAGCTGATGTAAATATCTCTTAAATGCCACACATTTAGAATAAATGCATGGTACCTACACCTACTATGTTTTAAAGCAGAACTTCAGTCATTTTTTCATCTTTCAATCTATTAAATCTTCTGCCCTTGTTGTTTTAACTTTTGATAATACATTTTTTTTTTCTGCCAGTAAATACAGCCCACTTTCTGTTTATTTTCTGGCAAAACGCCTAGGCTTATGACATCATGCACAGATCTCAAAGGCCTTGTACACACGATCGGACATATCCGATGAAAACGGTCCGCGGACCGTTTCCATCGGATATGTCCGATCTGGAGTTTGGTCCGATAGCGTGTACGTGGCGGTGACGTTGACGCCGCCACGTCACCGCACCAGGAAGTAAAACACTTCCGCGCATGCGCCGAATCCATTCGGTGGCGGCGCGGCAGCGGTGCGGGACGACATGTCTGCTGGTAAGTGTACTAACCAGCAGACATGTCGGGCGGACACATTCCCACCCGATAGATTTCAAAGCATGCTTTGAAATCTGTCGCGTGGACAAATCTGTCCGCTAGCCCATACACACGATCGGAGATGTCTGCTGAAACGGTCCATCGTTTTCAGCGGACATATCCGCTCGTGTGTACGAGGCCTTACTCTTGTGAGAGTTTGCCTGATCAGATGTCATATGACATGATTAGGATAACAGAGCCAGCGCATGCCCGCAGGGGAACGCATTGCGGCAATCGGAGGTGCTGTGTGTCAGTCTGACACACTGCAACTCCAATCGTGGAATGAAGCCTCTGACAGAGGCTTCAAACCACTTGATTAACTGTGATCAATCACAGCTGATCATTGCGTGAACGAGGAAGTGTCGTAAACAGCTCTCCTCAGTTTATGCTGACAGGGAGAGCTGATTGGTGGCTCTACCTGTCGGAGGGGGGGGTCTGTGCTGATATTCAGCACATTGATAATCAGCGCAGCCTCCATCAAAAGGTGCCCATCAGCTGCCAATCAGTGCTTAACACCTGCCAGCCTGTGCCACATAATAAATGGATGTCAGTGCCGATTAGTGCCTACAACAGTGCCCAAAAAAGTGCCAATCGGCAATGCCTGTGAACTCGCATGGCAAGTCACTGCAGTGTGAACCGGGGCTAATCCTGCAAAGTGTGGAATGATACACCTGATGCTTTTATAGCCTCTGATGAAATTCCCACCTGACGCTGAAGGGCATATGAGCTGAAATCAAATTGGCATACCCTGATATATTTGGAGGGAGGGCACTCCTAGTGAATAGAATGGTTGTGGCAGATTATTCACTTAATTGCTGAAAATACAGTAAGTCAGTGTCATCTATCCAACAGTGACCCCTACTGTACAACTTACATAAAGACAAAAAAACTAAAACAATAGCTCAGGTTTGAATAACCTGCACTATGAAACACCCACTGAACATATATATGCAACAAAAATCCTCATTAAAACTTCTCCATGTTTACTAATCATTGTTTTGTTCTATGATACTTTATGACTTTTCCAGGTAATCTGATGGTAAAATTAAGTGTGCATTAACCTCCCTGGCGGTATGATTATGCTTGGAATTTTGTACCAAAAGTGGTACAATTATTTTGCATGGAAATTTGGCATTTTATACTGTAGGCCTGCAATTCTTAGGATAAATCACTTAAATCTGTCCGAACAAGAGTCTAGTAGTAATCCCGGGTATGATAAAGTTTGAAACACAGATAAGATATAATATAATAAATAACTATAAATAATTATAACACATTATAATGTAATTATAATAAAAATTATTCAATAATGTAATCAAATCAAAATCACTGAAATTTGCTCAGTTGCAGAATTGTCGCGGTCATTACTTTTATTTTTTTATGACAAATTTCCCCACAAATCGCTATCGCTCAATTCTGCAAGTGATTATAATTTATTATCGCTGTTTTCTAGCTGCTCTAAAATCACTTTTGACATAAAGGGACACTTTTGGTTGCTATGAACAATCTCCAGTTTGCAGGCAGAAAGAACAGTTTTTATTTTATAAAAGATCATGCAGGACACTGGGCAGACCACTAGGGACAAAGGGGGTGTGAATTTTTTACATACAGTACTGTAATCTGTAAGATTACAGTATCCTGTATATAATGTGTTTATTTACTTTTTGTAATTTGGAGCCGTTATCCGCCCCCGTGCGTCGTAATGTCGGAGGGAACGGAGATTGGTGGCAAGGACCCGCTCGCTCACACAGCGGGGATGCTCCGCAGGATCCAGGGACAAGGTAAGTAACTTGCCTGGAGAAGGTAAGCAGCGTCGCTGCAGGCTCTGCACAGCTACCCCGAGCGTGACTCAGGGTTACCGATAATAGCATTAGAAAAACAACCCGAGTCATGCTCAGGATCACCGCTAAGGAGGTTAAAGAGAACAAATTGCTTTCGAGATTTATCAGTAACATTTCATACAATAATTGATTGTATGAAATGTTACTGATAAATCTGTTGGTGTCCAGATTAATATTACCTTGTAATAATAGTTTCCCATTAGAAGCGTCCAATTTGGGGAGTTTTCTGCAGCTTCCAGGCACAGAGTAGCATTAAAGGGGTTGTAAAGGTACATTATTTTTTTCCTAAATAGCTTCCTTTACCTTAGTGCAGTCCTCCTTCACTTACCTCATCCTTCCATTTTGCTTTTAAATGTCCTTATTTCTTATGAGAAATCCTCACTTCCTGTTCTTCTGTCTGTAATTCCACACAGTAATGCAAGGCTTTCTTCTGGTGTGGAGTGTCGTGCTCGCCCCCCTCCCTTGGACTACAGGAGAGTCAGGACGCCCACTAACACACAGCTCATTTCTCTATCTGCAATGTAGTGAGCGTCCTGACTCTCCTGTAGTCCAAGAGAGGGGGCGAGCAGGACACTCCACACCAGGGAGAAAACCTTGCATTAATGTGTGGAGTTACAGACAGAAGAACAGGAAGTGAGGATTTCTCAAAAGAAATAAGGACATTTAAAAGCAAAATCGAAGAATGAGGTAAGTGAAGGAGGACTGCACTAAGGTAAATGAAGCTATTTAGGAAAACAAAATTGTACCTTTACAACCCCTTTAAGCAGTCTGACTACAGGCATCCTCTATGCATCTTTAATGTATCTGACTTGGTGCCGCAAAAAGCAGAGACGCCTAAAAATAATGTCTAACAGCTGATTTTCTCATACTGTTTTGGTGGCACTGGAAGAACGATTTTTGAATGTTACATTTATTTGCACATATCACAACCTGTTCTACAAAACTGTGGTATTATCACACATATGTCAGATTCACTTTGACCCAAACATGCTGTGCCAATTTAAAAAAAAAACTGAAAACATATTTCATGTTTACTCTTCTGGTTTACTCACTGACTTAAGGCTTCTTGTGCAACTCGATTCAAAGAAAGAATCCTGCAAAATGCTGTTTTAGCCAAAACGTCTGATCTTGCTCCATTTCAAGATTTCTTTGAAACTTAAAATTACTGACTTAAACATTTATATGAACTTGTCCTCATTAACTTACTAATTAGCAAGATCTCATTTGATCATGAAGTTCATTAGGAATAGCAGCTGGAACGTTGCTTTAGTATGACACATCAAAAAGTAACATAAAAGCAATAATTAATATCAATATATCTTGCCTGTTCTTTGGAAATTGCAGATGCCCAATTAAAAAAAAAAAAGCTAAATGAATGGGCAGAAATCTATTTTCGCTTTAATGTAGGTTCATTTGTGTTTCTATAAAACTGATTCAGGGAGAGTTATGCATTTCACATGCAAATGGAAACATGGATTGGCCTTGTTAAAGAAAAAGATTATGCATGGCATTAACATCTTGCATCTTGGTCACTGAATACACCGAATACATCTTGCAACTGAAACATATTTCCGTTTTGCCCATTTTACGTTTGTACTTTTCCTTCAACTTAACAGCTAAACTCAGCAAATACAGGACTGAGTTGTATATCTATTCATGTATTCATAACTAAGCCTGCATTATGGTCAGGTCAGCAGTAGGTAGTGCCATTGATACGTACCATACTGCAAGAGCTGCTTAGAACAGCTGCTGGAGCGATGTGCGACACAGCCCACAGTCCACCTGTTCCAGCTCTGGATTTTTCACAAAAACATAAGGTAACTTTGAGTCACGATGAAAGCAGTACTCCACATATGTCAGTCCAAATCACTTGCCATGACTTACAAATTACATTTCATTACATAGTAATTTGATAGTAGAGATTCTTCTGATTCTTGCGCTTGCTCTTCTTCGTCTTTTTGTTCTACTTATTGTTTTTTAAGAGAAGAAGAAAAAAAAGAAATATAAATATATATTTTTGTATTATTACACTGTTCTCGGGGTATGATCCAGAGAGATCCAGAAAGCATGAACAATTTATATCTAGAACATAGCCTTGGTTACAATCTTAACCCCCTTAGTGACGGAGTGTAAAATAAATGTTAATGCCTGAAAACAATTTTGCAAATTTGACAAGTGTTAGCAAAATGGTACATATCATCACAATCACTCTGTGTATCCAGGGCTCTCTTTTTTGATTATCAAAAGAAAACTGGCACAAAATAGTAAAAAAAACAGATTTTTTTCTATCTCAATATCCTTATTAGAATTTAATGCAAAAAGAATAGAGTGTACAACTCTTAACCACTTCCCAACCGCGCCATAAGCATTTTACTGCTACGGCGCGGTGGAGTTGCTTTGACACGACGTCCCTGGGACGTCCTCGTGCACTTCCGCGATTGCGCGTCCCCTGGGACACGCTCGCGAAAGTGTCCGTGCTCGCCGGGTCTAGAAGACCCGGCGCATCACGGATCACGGTAAATTGCCGCTGATAGCGGCCGTTTACCACGTGATCGCGCCGTCGAATGACGGCGCGATCACTTGTAAACAAACCGGCGTCATTTGATGACGCCGGTTCCTCCCTCTCCTCGCTCTCCTCTCTGTACAGTGTGCGAGGAGAGGGGGGGGGAGCGGGGTGTCAGCAGCTGAGCTGTGGCTGGATCTGTGACAAATGCAGTCACAGATCCAGCCATCCCTCAAAACATCCCAGCTCTGCAATCCCCTAGTACCCTGTAATCCCCAGTACCCAGCAATCCCCCAGTACCCAACAATACCCCAGTACCCAACAATACCCAACAATACCCCACAATACCCCAGTACCCAACAATACCCCACAATACCCCAGTACCCCACAATACCCCACAATACCCCAGTACCCAACAATACCCCAGTACCCCACAATACCCCAGTACCCAACAATACCCCAGTACCCAACAATACCCCAGTACCCAACAATACCCCACAATACCCCAGTACCCAACAATACCCCACAATACCCCAGTACCCCACAATACCCCAGTACCCCACAATACCCCAGTACCCAACAATACCCCAGTACCCCACAATACCCCAGTACCCCACAATACCCCAGTACCCGGCAATACCCCAGTACCCGGCAATACCCCAGTACCCAGAAATGCCCCAGTACCCGGCAATACCCCAATACTCAACAATACCCCAATACTCAACAATACCCCAATACTCGGCAATACCCCAATACTCGGCAATACCCCAATACTCAACAATACCCCAATACTCAACAATACCCCAATACTCAACAATACTCGGCAATACCCCAATACTCGGCAATACCCCAATACTCTGCATGATACTTTGCAATACCCCAATACTCGGCAATACCCCAATACTCGGCAATACCCCAATACTCTGCATGATACTTTGCAATACCCCAATACTCTGCAATATCCTGCGCGATACTCTGCAATACCGCCTATGGGGATTTTTAAGTAGCGAGGTTTGGCGCCATTCCACGAGTGTGCGCAATTTTGAAGTGTGACATGTTGGGTATCTATTTACTCGGCGTAACTTCATCTTTCACATTATGAAAAAAAATTGGGCTAACTTTACTGTTTTGTTTTGTTTTAAGCACAAAACAGTTTTTTAAAAAACACGCGTTCAATAAATTTCTGCGAAAATACCGTGCGAGATAAAACGTTGTAACGGCCGCCATTGTATTCTTTAGGGTCTTTGCTAAAAAAGCATATATAATGTTTTGGGGTTCTATGTAATTTTCTAGCAAATAAATGATGATTTTTCCATGTAGGAGAGAAATGTCAGAATTGGCCTGGGTGTTCCAGAATGCCTGATGGTGCTCCCTGCATGTTGGGCCTCTGTATGTGGCCACGCTGTGTAAAAGTCTCACACATGGGGTATCGCCATACTCGGGAGGAATAGCAGAATGTGTTTTGGGGTGTAATTTGTGGTATGCATATGCTGTGTGTGAGAAATAACCTGCTAATATGACAGAAACAAGTTTTTTTTTTTTTTACAGAATTTTCAGTCGTTTTTCTTTTATAGCGCAAAAAATAAAAAACCCAGAAGTGATCAAATACCACCAAAAGAAAGCTCTATTTGTGTGAAAAAAAGGACAAAAATTTCAAATGGGTAGAATGTTGTATGACTGAGTAATTGTCATTCATATTGTGAGAGCACCGAAAGCTGAAAATTGGTCTGGTTAGGAAGGGGGTTTAAGTGCCCAGTGGTCAAGTGGTTAAACAACAAACGGTAGTATCGGAATAGAGATAAGATATGGTCCCACAGCACAGGTGGGTAAAATAAACATATCAATGGCAGGCATAGACAAAAAAAAAAATTATAATATCACTTTCTATAGATAATTAAAGACAAAAAACATGTCTGACACACAAGGATAAACCATCCTATCAGGGCCCCCACATGGAAAACTCTATAATAGGTTAGCATTAACATAACCCACCGGCCAGCCGACATGGGTAACAAATGCTTCTAAATACTCCATATCAAATAGCAAATATGAAAGTGAGCTGTGGAGGCTCAACGTGATTGGCACTGCGCTGACAAGCCGTTCACCTCTGCAGCCAAGGGTTCGGATCCCGGTCTCGGCTACATGTGAATTGAGTTTGGTGGTCTCAGCCCGGCTCCCGGTGGGTGTGCTATGCAAGGTACGCCCCCCCCCCACAAAAACCACCACACTTGGACGCACACTAAATTGGTTTAACACGCACGCACTTTGGCCATGCGGTCTCCTAAAAAAAGAGAGGCGAAGGACCTACAGGGCTGGCTGAGCGGGCTAGACCCCCTCACTTCCTTATAGGGGAAGTCCCTCTGCCCCGTTGGGCTCCCAAGCGGAGCAGGTAGGGCGGGGTGAGTGGGAGGTCCTCCCTCACACCCGCCATTGCCCCCCGGGGACATGGAGAAGGATGGCAGATTGCCTCTGGGGGGAGGGTCTGCCTACTCCTGCAGTCTGTCTCCTCTCTCTCGAGTTCACGCACAAAATACACTTTAAAACAAAAAAAATAGCAAATATGAAAATAATTGAAGTAGAAAATAATTGAAGTAGATTTGTCTAATGTAGAAAGAAGGAGAAAAGAGAGAGAGGGAAAAAAATGGAGGAGGAGGTAACAGGAGAAAGCTACCCAAGAGGTCTGGTCTGTCAGAGAACCCACAACCCCAACCCACACTCTTTAAATGTCCAGAGGAGGTATTTTAGCCAAGGTTCCCAAACACCATCAAACCTAGCAGATCTGTCTTTCAGTATACTGACCAGCTAAAAATCATATATTTTTTATTTAACTGTAGGTCGAAAATAGTTAATGAAAACGGTGTGAACGTAACTTACGCAATTCCCTATTCGCGAATGGTTTACACAAACTACGTGAACGACGGAAAAATCTACGCTGGCCCGACATCCATACTTGCTTTTGCTTACACGCATCTAAGAGAATTAGTTGACATCTTTGGTACTTTAGGATTGATTTACTAAGGGCAAATAGGCTTTTTACTTTGCAAGGGAATTTTCCTCAGAGCCTAGTGAATGTGATGACATTTTACTTTGCAAAGAATACCCATTCATTTGCAAGGAAAATAAAAAACAGCATTTTTACTTGCACGTGATTGGATGATGGAAATCAGCAGAGCTTCACCTCACTCACTAAGCTCTGGGGGAAATACCCTTTTACAGTGCAACTTCCCTTGCAAAGTAAACAGCCTATTTTCCCTTATTAAATCAATTCATTTGAGCCACTGTGTTAATTTACAAAAGGAAAACAGGCTGAGGTGATGTGCTGCTGACTTTCATCATCCAATCATGTATAAGCCAAAATACAATTTTTTTCAATTTCGTTGATTGTGATTGAGTGTTACAGTATTTGCAAAGTCAATTTTCACCATATTAACTGAGCTAAGGAGAGAATCGCTTGCAAAGAGAACAGGTCCTTACAAAGTGAACAGCCCATTTGCCTTTAGTAAGTTAATCCTCATGACTTGAACAGTTAAGCAGAAGAGGGCCTGTTCATTCGTTGCCTTGACATCAGTTTGCAAGATTTTTGAGATTATTCAATTAGTTGACAGGTGCATTTGACCTGCAGAGGAATTTATTTGGAACTACATTTGACCTGCTGCAGGCCCACAGATTTGTATGGGAATACAAAAGGCCATCAACACACACACTTAGAAAGTCAAAACTCCTGAACTCTATGCTTACTTTAGATCAGTGACTTAGAAAGTATTGAGGTCACTGGATATGTATAGCAGCAAAGCAACCAGTGTTCTCAGACCTCTTTTGATATAATGTCTGTGCACATACATATTGGGGGAGCTGCAATATACATTTTACGTTTAATAACCCTACCTCCCAACTCAAATTTCTTTGAAATTTGGCATTTCGGTGCTACAAACTGCATTTTGCAATGCTCAACAGTATGAGGCATGAAAGAAAGTATACTGTACAGTATATTCGATTACAAATGTGAAAATGTGTGCAATCTAATGCAACAGATGGCATATCACAGACCATTTTGCTGGTCAAAGACCGGGCCACTCTTTGCGATTCGGCACTGCGTCACTTTAACTGACAATTGCGCGGTCATGCAACGTGGCTCCCAAACAAAATTGATGTCCTTTTTTTCCCAAAAAATAGAGCTTTCTTTTGGTGGTATTTGATTACCTCTGCCGTTTGAATTTTTTGCGCTATAAACAAAAATAGAGCGACAATTTTGAAAAACATGCAATATTTTTTTACTTTTTGCTATAATAAATATCCCCAAAAATATATATAAAAACATTTTTTTCCTCAGTTTAGGCCAATATGTATTCTTCTACGTATTTTTGGTAAAAAAAAAAAAAACTTAATAAGCATTTATTGATTGGTTTGCGCAAAAGTTATAGCATCTACAAAATAGGGAATATTTTTATGGCATTTTTATTAATATTTTCTTTTTACTAGTAATAGTGGCGATCAGCGATTTTTATCGTGACTGCGACATTATGGCGAACACATCGAAAACTTTTGACACATTTTTGGGACCATTGTCATTTTTACAGCGATCAGTACTATAAAAATGCACTGATTACTGTGAAAATGACACTGGCAGTGAAAGGGTTAACCACTAGGCGGCACTGTGGGGGTTAAGTGTGCCCTAGTGAGTTATTCTTACTGTAGGGGGGGTGGGCCGTGTGTGACAAGACAGTGATCACCGCTTCCGATTACAGGAAGCGGTGATCACTGTCATTGTCACTAGGCAGAGCAGGGAGATTCTTGTTTACATCAGCATCTTCCCGTTCTTCCTCACCGTGAGACGATCGCGGGTATCTCCACAGCAAAAGAGTCCGCGGGAGCCGCGGTCGGGCTCACGGAGCTTGCGGCAGGCACACGCACCGCTAGCGCTGCACGGGCGTCCACGTCTCAAAGGGGACGTATATATAGGTCCTTCTGCCTGTCCGTGCCATGCTGCTGACGTATATAGTCGTGCGCTAGTCGGCAAGCAGTTAAAGTAGTTTTCAAATCTAAGTGAATGTCATTGTTTAACTAAAAGTGTGTTATGGTATCTATCAAAAACAAGGTAACACCCTATAACAGGAAGTGCCTGAACAAGAACCTTCAGGGCAAGATCACCAGGTATTATTTTAATACAATATTGTTTTAATATGCATTTGAAAGCACTTCTGAAATTACAAAAATATATTAAAGCATATATGACATTTTATTGATTGGACTTACATATGCTTAAGGTTCATGCCTGTAGTTCACAATAAGCCATTATACTTTTAACCAAAAATATAAAAACAATGAGCCAAATATTAAAATTGGCAATGCAGGAAAATAAGCGATGAGGCAACATTCTAATACGAATGCTTACATGTAAACAGTAGATATAAATGATTAATCTCATAGCCTTCACAATGTACAATACCCAGCAGGGGCTTAAGCCTGTATATAAACATTAAACTGAGTTTTCTATTCTGTGCAATAAGAATTGAGATCTGGATGGATGAGCTTGCTTTGAAGTTTGTTGTTCCTCTATCCATAGATCACAGAGCTTAAATCTTTAAGTCTAAGTAAGGCCGGCTAAGGTAAGATTCAATATAGGTTTAGTGTCTTTGCATCATTGGAATAATTATAAGTGATGAGTGATGGTAACTTTAATTTTGCATTTGTTTGTGGAACTTGTACAGAAAGCTAAAGTAAGGGGATCAACTACATGTACCAAAAAAAACTGAACATCCAATATAATACATGCATACTTCTGATGCCCTTCATGCCCCTCATGAACTTGCCACTTTCTATGTCCTTGTGGGGTGGTTAAACTTAGTAAACTCCCACTCCTTATTTGCTTTAATACATTCCATGTATTAAAGCACCTATGC
The DNA here is from genome assembly GCA_029574335.1 of Rana kukunoris. Classification (NCBI taxonomy): domain Eukaryota; kingdom Metazoa; phylum Chordata; class Amphibia; order Anura; family Ranidae; genus Rana; species Rana kukunoris. The sequence continues at coordinate 348,968,255 of CM056052.1, forward strand.
GTTTGTGTTTAATGTAATCTCCATGTGATTTAATTCCAATAATATTCAACAGTCATAGCTTAAACTATATTAAAACAAGGCTCTGCACCTTCCTTTGATGTAAAATGCTCTTGAAACTTGCTGCTGCCGACATGTAGCATGTGCTTCACAGTTTTCTTTATTCTTGAAATCCATCTCAGAAACAATATTAAAAATCACCCAAGTAGAGGTAAGCAGAAAAGTGAAATCATAAGTATTTTGAAAATACTCATGCATGGAAAAAAAAAAATCCAAGACACAGTGAAGAAGACTGACCCCACCCCAAATTTAGGACATTGTGCATTAGTCCCATCTTGATTGCTTTTATATCATTTTATGATTTAATTTAGAGTGTTCTGTTGTGGCTTATAGACATGTACACAACAAAAAAATGTGTTTCGTTTTGTTTCGTCTCGTTTCCATAGATTCATAAAGATTCGTAATTTTCAGAATACGCAGCTTTTCTTATTTGGACTCGTTCGTATTTTCATAACAATTTTATTTTCGTTGAAACTGAATGATTCGTAATTCTGTCTAATTTATTTTCTTTGATTCGAAATTCGTAATTTTGTTAGATAATAATTTTCGTTTATTCGGTACAGTACTCGTAATTTAGTAATTGTTACTTTTGTGAGATTGCCTTTTCCGTTGATTCATAACATTGTTTTGTTTTCGTTGATTCGTGTCTACTACCGTGCTTCGGTTGGATTCGTACTTTCGTAAATACATTGCAATCATTCGCGATCTCGTATTTTAGTTTAGTTTTCAACACGTGGCTATAGCCTCCACCCCTGAATGCCCACAAAAGCATACAAAATTACAATTGCTGGAAATAAAGAAAGATAATCCTTGCTTAATTTCTAAAAAGTCCTGTACTTACTCCCAGTCCAATTCCTCAGTCACGGGATCTGACTCAATCTCCTCCTCAACTGAATCTAAAAAGATTCTGGAATGCGTTGTGACTCAGACACAAAAGAGATAAGCTGATTGGCTAAGATATAAAGTAAGATACATCACTCACTACACTGCCAATTTGAAAGAACGATTCAAGAACACGAAATTATGAACAGACAAAGAAACAAATTTACGACCATATGAGTGAAAATATTAACATACGAAATTACGAACAGACAGAGGATTGAAAATACGGAATGCAAATCATTCGTTATAGATGTCATTTTCATTCTTTTACTGTATCGGTGTTTCGTATTTTCGTAAGTTTGTCCATTTGTAAGTTCGTACTTTCTCATGTTCTTTATTTTGGTAATTTCGTAATTTTCGTATTTTGGTTCTTTCAGCTATTCGGATGTTGGAATTGATCCGAATGTACAAATACTAACAAATTCATATAAAAATCCATTCGTTATGAACCAAATCGCACATGTCTAATGGCTTATTGTTACTAACATAACATTTATATAATAGACCTATATAAAGCTATTTTAATTCATGGATCTGTTTAGTGTTTTAAAGTTATTATGATGCAGAATAAAAAGGTTCTCTATATTGTCAAGGAAAAATGTATAGGAGTTGATCAAATATTTTGCCAACAATATCAGCCAAGATCAATGTATATATCTTTCTTTATTGTTATTAATTATATCTGTACTCTGCCCTAAGGCCGCGTACACACGATAGGTTAACCAGAAGACAATGGTCTGATGGACACGGTAGGCACCATCGGTTACTTAAACTTTGGTTAAAAAAAGACAACTTGCTTTAAAATGTAACCGATTGACGCCTAACCGATAGGTCAAAACCGATCGTTAGTACGCACGACCATCGGTTAAAAATCCATGCATGCTCCAAATCAAGTCGACGCATGCTTGGAAGCATTGAACTTCATTTTCTTCAGCACGTCGTTGTGTTTTATGTCACCGCGTTCTGACACGATCAGTTATTTAACAGATGGTGTGTAGGCACATCAGACTATCAGTCAGCTTCATCGGTTAACCGATGGAAAAATCCTTCGGACCGTTCTCATCGGATGGACTGATCATGTGTATGCGTCCTAAGTGTCTATTCTGCCACCTCTCATTTGTCTCTTTCTATTTTACCTTTTTTTTACTCAAGCTCTTTTACTCTCACTCTCCTCTCTTTGTCTCTATATTACCTATATTTGGTCCATTATAGTGTGCCTATTAGCCTGACCTTTGGGTCCTCCCCATCATCCACAGGAGGCTATTGACCTGTTGATGTTTAACAGCCAAGTGCCTAAGGTCCATTGTGTAAGCAGCTCTTCCCGCTTTTAATACTAAGACATGCATATCACAAGGTGCAGGTGCTAAAATGAGATGAACAGTCATAGAGAGAATAGGCTGTCATAGTCTACCTTCTTGTGGATATAAAATTTAAGTTTAAGGTTTTACAAAGCTTAAAGTTCATCAAATACCTGTTGCTCTTGTCGGAAATTCAGATCTGTCCTGTGTCTTGTGCACACTTCTTGTGTTATTTCAAAAAGTCCAATTGGTCCACCTAGTTAGTATCTTAGAAGTACAGAATTTTTAGCCTCTATGTTAAGGAGAATAGAATATGAGGTAGGGTAGAGCAGTTTAGCAAAACACAGTTGGGCAGGGCTAACATCGATCAGAAAATGTTGTGTAATGTCAGTCCACAACAGTATGCGTGTAAGTGAAACATTAAAAATTCAAAACTAAATGGAATGACATTCCTAGGGGATTTCCTGACCCTACCTGTGAAGTAATGCATCTGTGCTATTTATACAGCCCACTGCAGAAAAACTGACATTTACAACAGCAACAAAAAAAATGTTTAAATTGCCAGCAAAATGACAGCTCCCGGACTATTTATTGTGTTTGCAAACAGAATGGCTGGAGATTCCCTTTATCTTTACCAGACCCTTATCCTAAATGAGGGTCTGGTCCTGATGCTAAAAAAACAACGTGAAGTCCCACCCCAATTCCTAAATCAAACCTTCTAGGCCTGATGGATTTTAAAGGAGAACACCGCACAAAAATCAAGAAAAAAACAGTATGAGGCCCCAAAAAACAATACTAAATTCTTATCCAAACCTGCAGCCTGGCAGGCCAGGCAAGTGGGGGTGGGAAGTGAGCAAGCAGCCCTGCTTGCTACATGCTTTCAACATGGTGGGGTGCCTTGCACATGTTGATGAGGACAAAGGCTGTGGGCATAGGGTTTATCAGACTCTGGAAGACAATAAGAGGGCCCCCAGATACCATCCCCCCATGTGACTAACTAAGGGGTACATAGTACCCCTACTCATTTACAAAAGAAAATGTAAAGTGTCAATGAAAACACACACACAGTTTTGACAAGTTCTTTATTTAAAAAAAAGTCACACAATGTACATCCATTGTCAATCACGTTGTCCAGCAATGTAGATCCATATTAATCACAATGCCCACCAACCCATCAAAAGGAAAACATGCTTATCACCAACACATGTCTCATCCTGAATACTGCTTGCCCACTACTGACAGCTTTGGCAGATGGCAGCTAATATAAACAAAGAGTGGGGTCTCCTGGGTTATGTTATTGACTAAATATGGACACAACCATATTTGAGCAGTTTTCATTATCAATGTCATCCCTATTGACACATACTATAAGGGCTTTGCAATTAAATTTCATGCAACAAAGTTTACTTACAATATATGAGTATCATGTGTAAATTTTGCTGACGTTGACAATTCCTGAGCCAAAAAATAACATATCATAAACAATACACACCCATCAGTCATAACATTATGACCACCCACCTCGTTGAGGTGTGGACTTCACTAGACCTTGCAAGGTATGATGTGGCATCTGGCACCAAGCCTTCAGTAGCAAATCCTTTAAGTTCCGTAAGTTGAGAGGGGGGGGGTCTCCATGGATCTGACTTGATTTACTAGTACATCCCAATTGGATGGAGATCTGCAGAATTTGGAGGCCAACTCAACAACTAGAACTCATTATTGTGGTCCTCAAACCATTCTTGAATTCATCAGACCGGCCACTTTCATCCATAAACTCTATGCTGCAATTCTGATGCTCACATGCCCATTGTAGGCACTTTTGGCTGTGGACACGGGTCAGCATGGGCACCTTGACTGGTCTGCAGCTACGCAGCTCCATACATAACAAACTGTGATGCACAATGTCTTCTAACTCCCTAATATCAGAACCAACCTTAACCTTTTCAGCAAGTTTCTCTACAAAGCTCTTCTTTTGAGTTGGACTACATAAGCCAGCATTTCCTTCCCACATGCATCTCTGAGCCTTGGCCATTCATGACCCTGTCACTGGTTTGCCAGTTTTCCTTCCTGGGCCACTTTTGGTAGGTTCTAACCACTGCAGATTGGAAACATCCCACAGGAGCTGCAGTTTTGGAGTTGCTCTGATCCACTCATCCAGCCATTACAATTTGGCCCTTTTTTCTGCTTACAACACATTAACTTCAGGCACAGTATGTTCACAAACTGTCTAATATATCCCAGCCACTGTAATGAGATAATCAATGTTAATGACTTTACCTGTTAAGCCCTGTACACACGATCGGATATCTGATGGAATTTAATCCGATGGATTTTTTCGTCAGGTATCCAATGAAGCTGACTTTCATCAGTCTTGCATACACACTATCAGACTAAATTCCGACCGTGCTAAAATGCAGTGACATAAAACACTACAACGAGCCGAAAGTTCAATGCTTCCGAGCATGCATCAAATTGATTCTGAGCATGCGTGGATTTTTCTCCGATGGAGTTCCACACAGACGATCTGATTTTTCTATCGTTTTTTTATCTATAGGAAAAATGTAAAACATGTTCTATTTTTTAACACTGATGGAATAAACACTAATGGGGCCCACACACGATTGGTTTGTCTGATGAAAACAGTCTGTTTTCATCGGACAAACCTATCGTGTGTACGGTCATAATTGTATGGCTGTTTGGTGTATATACAGTATATGGTTAGGGATCACCAGTATCATTTCCAAAAAGGAAACTCAACAATGGTTTAATCAGCAAACAAACTTAGCTTTCCTTCATCTCAATAACATAAAATTAAATCTGCTTATTCTCAGCATCATACCACAACATGGTCTCACTGACATCAGGCCTGTACACACAGCAACAGTCCTAGATTGTATACAGGTGTTTTTCAACAAGTTGCAGTTGCTCGCTATGTGATCATTCAGCAAATTTCCCATTCCCATCATTGTTATATTTTAGCTAAAAGGCAATGGATCTTTCAAGAGTGATACTTGCTGCCCACAGAGCACTTACAGGTCTTGAAAGAAGTACAAGTGAAAATCGATTTTATTAAAGTTGGCATTTCAGTGAGGCACAGCCATTAAAAGATGGATTAAATAGAAAGCCCTATTTGTACTATACGAACGATAGATAGATAGATAGATAGATAGATAGATAGATAGATAGATAGATAGATAGATAGATAGATAGATAGACAATCTTTAATTTGCATTCTTTCATTTATATAAAACATTATTTTAAAGTCAATTGAAACGTAATTTTGTCTTGGTTCTATGCAATGGTTTACCAACACAAAAGTTAAGTCCCTTGATAACTCACTAAGACCCCAAGGGGGATTTATAAATGAACCATACGCTTAGTGGGAGGTAAGGATAAAAAATCCAGATGCGTATGTTACGTACTCTGCATGTGGACAAAGAAACATTTTGAACCTGGATGGTTTCATGGTTGTGCAGGAATGTCTTTTTGTGTGTGTCCGGGAGCACTGGCTGGTCTTCTTAATCATTAAACTCCTTTACAACAGTAAAATGTCTCTATTGTCAAGACTAGTGCAATAAGGCCATCACATTACTGAAAGGGGAGGGTTTTATGATAGCAGTAAAACGACAATGACATGACAAGTGTTACAAAGATACAACAGAAAGTTCTGCGTCTGTTTGTTTGACTTTCATCCTCTTCCCTATTCCTACAAGTGTAACAAGCTCTATTACAATAGATAACACTAGTTATATGCAAGTAGTTTACCACCTTTGGTTTCATGTATTTGCTTATTGTTCTGGTTAATTTTTACTGGTCTACCTAGCTGCTTTTACAACAGCTGGCTTAAAGTCCAATTCCTAAAAAGAATGCTGTGGTTGCCTTTAAACCATTTTTACAGTTATAATGCTAACATACGAGGAAATTAAAAATGACTGTTTGATGCACAATATATTATGGCAATAGTGCAAATGTGGGAATTTGAAGTTTCAGCTTTTACACTGGCTAACATTTCTATGCAAATATTTTTCAGATGTTTTATTCCAATCTGATCTGGTTCTGTTTATGGACCCCTGCAGTCCTCCCCGAGTCCCTAGCACACAGGAAACCTACCCACCTATGGTGCCTTTGATTTATTTAATTGAATTGGTCATTAAATGTAAATTAATTATGTAAGTTTTATTGTTGGATAGCTTATCAACATGAATACATTTTTCTGCATTTGTAGGATAATAGGTTCTATTTGTGCTGATTTTAGATTATCAACCTATTTATCTTCTGAAGATATAGAACATTTGGCTAAGAAACATGTTTAGGGTTTATTTTTTCCATCATACACACCTGAATATTTGAGCAATATTAAACACATCTGACTATTTGGACAATAGCTATGAGATATTGTATTCATAGGTTTACGGAATAGTTAGTGCCTATGGAAACAATATCAACTGTTAGTGGGGTAACATCATCCAAACATAACAACTAGGAAGCATAAAAAAGAGGTTTGGTGTATTTAAACAGGAGGTGATATTCTAGATCTTCTTGTTATCAAACAGCAGAAAATGGGACTTGCAATGGTGCAAAGAGTTCCCCAAAACAATGTCGCTCCTCATACTTAAAAACAATATTTATTGTATATAGTTAAAATGTTATTGTGCATATATATATATATTTATATATATATATATATATATATATATATATATATATATATATATATATATATATATAGATAGATATATACAGTATATATATATATATATATATATATATATATATATAGATAGATAGATATATATATATATATATATATATATATATAGATATATATATATACAGGCATACCCCACTCTTTTAAGTACACAATGGGGTTTATTTACTAAAGCTGGAAAGCGCAAAATCAAGCTCACTTCTGCATAAAAACCAATGAGCTACCAGGTGTAATTACCAGGCTTAATTGAACAAGCTGGGGTTAGAAGCTCATTGGTTTCTATGGAGAAGTGAGCCTGATTTTGCGCTTTCCATCAATAGTAAATAATTTTCAATGTGTACTTAAAAGTGGGGTATGCCTGTATATATATAAAAAAGTGTTTAGAGCAATGTTGTTTATCTCTATATATGTACCAATATATGACATATGAGCATTAAGGGTAGTGTATCAATATGTCTGAGGTGGAATGTCAAGGATCATACTTGAGGGCAATTATACAATTGTTAAATGTTTGAATAACCTTTGTTGTTTTTTTTTATTTTTATAGATGCACAAAAACATTTTAACTATATACACAAAAATCTTGTTTTTATGTATGAAGTGTGAAGTCTTTGCACAATTGAAAGTCCCATTTTTTGCTTTACATTATACCAATTAGGGAAGTAGTTTTAAAACATACTAACACTGGGTACCCTTGATATCCTGATCTTGATATCATGTGAGATCATGATATCATGTGATGAAAAACTATTATTACCTACTTGATTATTTTTTTTGTAATAAATATGTTCAATTATCTTTATTAGTGATTAATATATACTACCTCAAACATACATATGCTATACTATTAATACTGACCATTGGTGTCAGACTCTTTATCTGTAAATAAAAAAATTACATGTACAAGTTTTGCAAGTTTTACAGTTGGTTAAAAGAATATTTACCATAATAAAGTAGACATTTCTGCCACACAATTTTACAATGTAAAGGAAGGGAAGATACTAGGGATGAGCCGAATGCCCCCCACCCCCCGTTCAGTTCGCACCAGAGCCTTCAAACGGACCGAAGATTCGCGCAAACTTTTAGAACCCCATTGACGTCTATGGGACTCGAACGTTCAAATTCAAAAGTGCTCATTTTAAAGCCCAATATGCAAGTTATTGTCATAAACGCCTTTGAGAACCCGGGTCTTGCCCCAGGGAACATGTGTTAATGGAAAAAAGTTTAAAAAACTGTTGTTTTTTCAAGAGCAGGACTCCTGAAAAAACAACAGTTTTTAAAACTTTTTTTCCATTGATACATGTTCCCTCAGGCAAGACCCGGGTTCTCAAAGACGTTTTCATAGGCAAACTATAGACACCCAGCAGGTACAATATTTAAATGCATCAGGAGCAGTAATTTTAATGATGCTTAAATAAAAAAATTCAAAATTCCTTTAAATATTGTATCTGCTGGGTGTCTATGCCTGTGATAACATCCTTAACCACTTGCTTACTGGGCACATAAACCCCCTTCGTGCCCAGGCGAAATTTCAGCTTCCGGCACTGCGTCGCTTTAACTGACAATTGCGCGGTCGTGCGACGTGGCACCCAAACAAAATTGGCGTCCTTTTTTCCCCCACAAATAGAGCTTTCTTTTGGTGGTATTTGATCGCCCGTGCGGTTTTTATTTTTTGCATTATAAACAAAAAAAGAGCGACAATTTAAAAATATATATATATATTTTTTACTTGTTGCTATAATAAATATCCCAATTTAAAAAAAAAAAAATGTTTTTCTCAGTTAAGGCCGATACGTATTCTTCTACGTATTTTTGTAAAAAAAAAAAAAAAAAATCACAATAAGTGACTGCTTTGCGCAAAAGTTATAGCACCTACAAAATAGGGGACAGAATTATGATTTTTTTTTAAATATTTTTTTTTACTAGTAATGGCGGCGATCTGCGATTTTTATTGGGACTGCGATATTGCGGCGGACACATCGGACACTTTTGAGGAAGGGGGTGAGGAAGGGGTTAAATGTATTGCCTGGGTGTGTTCTAACTGTGTGGGGGGAAGGGGGGTGACTGGGGGAGGTGATCAATGCTGTCTCCCTATGTACAAGGGAAACAGCATCAGTCGCCTCTCACTGACAGGACGTGGAGCTCTGTGTTTACACACAGAGCTCCACGTCCCTGCTCTGTCACCGCCGATCGTGTGTACCTGACGGACATCGCAGCCGGGTACACGCATCGAATCCTCAGTGATGCGTTGGGACTGTTTTTCCCCGGGTGGCGCGCGGGGAATTACAAGTAAATCACGTCCAAAGACGTGACCCCGGCGCCTCAGGTCCACGCTGTTGACGTGTTCTATCAATGGCGCGGACCCGAAGTGGTTAAATAGCACAATCACCTGCCTGCCAGTAGATTAGGAAGAACTGATCTAGCTAAGATATACAGTGTATAAATATATGTACAACACCTGGGATGTATATATATCCTCTACACACTGTAACATTAACTGACTAGCCTGCCTGCCTGCTCTATCTACCTGCAAAAAATTACACTCTCTCTGTCTCTCTCTGTTCTCTGTTAACTGCCGCAACACAGTACACAAGGTCGACCTGCAGGTGGCCTTTTATAGTGTGGGGCGTGTACTAAACCCCCTGAGCCATAATTGGCCAAAGCCACCCTGGCTTTGGCCAATTATGGCTCTCCTTTTTTTTGCGCGCTGTGATTGGCCAAGCATGCGGGTCATAGTGCATGCTTGGCCAATCATCAGCGCGCAATGCCGCAGTGAATTATGGGCCATGACGAGCCACTCGAATTTGGCGCGAACAGCCCATAACGTTCGAATTTCGACGAACGGTCGGACAGACGATGTTCGAGTCAAACATACGTTCGAATCAAACGCGGAGCTCATCCCTAGTAAATACACAGTAACTTCAGGGACGATAATGTACAAATCCACAGCAAGCCCAAGCAGTGGATGGATAGCTTAACATCTAATATGATATATGCTTGTAAATAATTAAAATTATATGCAATAGACATACGCTTGTTATTGTCCTATCCACGCTGAGATATTTAGAGATGTTTATAGGACTCCAAAGATTCCAACTTCAGTAGAGACCACTGACAGACCTCAGTCTATCAGACAGGTTTTATTTTTATTTTTTATCCAACAGTTCAGAGAACAGTAACCGATATGTATAATACACTGCTCAAAAAAATTAAAGGAACACTTTGAAAACATATCAGATCTCAACGGGAAAAAATCTCATGCTGGATATCTATACTGATATGAACTGGGTAATGTGTTAAGAATGAACGGATGGCACATCATTTGATGGAAATTAAAATTATCCACCTACAGAGGGCTGAATTCAAAAAAAATTATGCAGCAAGCTAGTTCATTTTGCTGAAATGTAATTGCAACAACTCAAAATGGTCCTCAGTAGTTTGTATGGCCCCCAAGTGCTTGTATGCATGCCTGACAACATCAGGGCATGCTCCTAATGAGACAACGGATGGTCTCCTGGGGCATTTCCTCCCAGATCTGGACCAGAGCATCACTGAGCTCCTGAACAGATTGAAGTGCAACCTGGCGGCACCGGATGGACCGAAACATAATGTCCCAGAGGTGTTCTTTTGAATTTCGGTCAGGTGAGTGTGGGGGACATTCAATGGTATCAATATCTTCATCCTCCAGAAACTGGCTTAATGCTCTTGCCACATAAGGCCAGGCATTGTAGTGCACGAGGAGGAACCCAGGACCCACTGCATCAGTGTAGGGTCTGACAATGGGTCCAAGAATTTCCTCCTGATACCTAATGGCAGTCAGAGTGCCATTGTGTAGCCTGTAGAAGTATGTGTGTCCCTCCATGGATATGCCTCCCCAGACCATCACTGACCCACCGGTCATGCTGAACAATGTTACAGGCAGCATAAAGTTCTCCGCGGCTTCTCCAGACCCTTTCACGTCTGTCACATATGCTCTTATCTGTAAAAAGCATGGGGCACCAGTGGCAGACCTGACAATTCTGGTGTTTAATGGAAAATGCCAATCGAGCTCCACAGTGTCCGGCAGTGAGCACAGAGCACACTAGAGGATGTCGGGCCGTCAGGCCACCCCCATGAAGTCTGTTTCTGATTGTTTGGTCAGAGACATTCACAACAGTGGCCTGCTAGAGGTCATTTTGTAGGGCGCTGGCAGTGCTCATTCTGTTCCTCCTTGCACAAAGGAGCAGCGATCGGTCCTGCTGATGGGTTAAGGACCTTCTACGGCTCTGTCCACCTCTCCTAGAGCAACTGGCTGTCACCTGGAATGTCCTCAATGCTCTTGAGACTGTGTTGGGAGACATGGCAAACCTTTTGGCAATGACATGTATTGATGTGCCATTCTGGAGGAGTTGGACTGCCTGTGCAACCTTTATAGGGTCCACATATCGCCTTGTGCTACCAGTAGTGACACTGACCCTAGCCAAATGCAAAAGTAGTGAAAAACAGTCAGAGAAGAAGAGTAGGTAAAAAAATGTCATACACCTCCACCTAAAAAAACATTCCTGTTTTGGAGGTCGTCTCATTGTTGCCCATCTAGTGCACCTGCTGTTAATTTAAATTAACAGCAAAGCAGCTGAAACTAATTAACAACCGCCTCTGTATACACCCCTCCCCCTCTGCTACTTAACTGACCAGATCAATATCCCAAAAGTTCTGATTCAAACGTCTTCCCTTAACCCCCCTGGCAGTATCCCAGCGCGTGACTTTTTTGTGCCATTATCGGTAACCCCGAGTCATGCTCGGGGTAGCTATGCAGAGCCTGCAGCGCATGCTGGCTTACCTTGTTCCTGGATCCAGCGATGCATCCACGCTGCGTGAGCGAGCAGGTGCTCGCTCGATTCACACAGTGTCCCCGAGTGCCGACGATCTCCGTTCCCTGTGACGTTACGACGCTCGGGGTGGAGACCAGCGCCAAATAAAAAAAAGTAAACAAACACTATACATACAGTACACTGTAATATTATAGATTACAGTACTGTATGTACAAAATACACACCCCCCTTGTCCCTAGTGGTCTGCCCTGTGCCCTGCATGTCCTTTTATAATAATAAAAACTGTTCTTTCTGCCTGCAAACTGTAGATTGTCCATAGCAACCAAAAGTGTCCCTTTATGTCAAAATAATAATAAATTATAATCACTTGCAGAATTGAGCGATAGCGATTTGTGGGGGAATTCGTCATAAAAAAAAAAATAATGACAGCGACAATTTTGCAACTGAGCAAATTCCAGTGTTTTTGAGTTGATTACACTCCTGATTAATTTTTATTATAATTGTATTATTATTTGTTATAATTATTTATAATTATTTATTATATTATAATTTATAATTTTTTTTTTTTTAAATGTCATACCCGGGATGCCTATTAGTGTTTGGTCAGATTTAAGTGAGTTATTCCTAAGAATTACAGGCCTACAGTATAAAACGCCAAATTTCCTTGCAAATAATGGTACCGCTTTCAGCACCTAAAATCAGAAAGAATCATACCACCAGGGAGGTTAATTTTTTTGAGCAGTGTATATAGAAGGCAGTACAGGGTATGATAAAGGAAATTCTCTGGTAATGGCAAATGTTGAGCAAGACCAAGGAGGCCTGTGCATGAAAAGTTAGAATTTCACAAATTTAGAATTTTTAGGATGTCTCTGTATACACAAAACTGTAAAAAAAAAAAAAAAGGAAGCTAACTGGTTCTATTGCAGCAGTTTGGTAACCTAAATAAAATTCTGAAACACTCAAAAAACTTAGCCTTCATAACCTAAATTACATAAAAATTAAATGCATGTGAGGATATTGCATGGCAGTTAAATATAAACGTGTCAAACTAAAATTGGCCAATAGCATCCATACCTCACGGAGCAACCCTGTATAAATGTATATAGGATAATCGTATTTAATCATCCAGAGATTTTGTTATGTGGAATTTGTTAGTTTTTTAATTGTGTATGTTTCACCTAATCTGAGCTTCAGGTTTTTATTTTAAAGAATAAGATTTACAAGGTTTCAGAAAACAAGAGAATATGCTAACCTCAAAATATTTTAATCTGCTGCCTGATCTGACTTTGACTAAAACATGGGCAACCACATTTTGTAAACATAATTGCCTACACATAATTGTGATCAAATCTGGACAATCCAGTTGTTTGGCAGCCCTGAGTACAGAAAATGTCACATGACATTTATATACATTGCCAGATGCAGATATCGTACAGCCACAATTTCATCTTTACTTCAGTGATACCAGAACAGGTAATGACAAGAACAATAAACTCCTTTACTTCTACATGATAATCAACCCTTGCCTAGTCACTTTGGAGGTTTAAGTTAGGCCGCGTACACACGACCAAATAAATCCGATCAAACCGGTCTGACAGATCGTTTTGATCGGATTTGTCTGCTGGGGTATATTGGTTTGATCGTGTAGACACGATCAAACCAAAATCCCTGCCGGCAGACAGCGCGGTGACGTGGCGGTGACGTTGACGCCGCCACGTCACCATCACCAGGAAGTAAAACACTTCCGCGCATGCGTTGAATCCATTTGACGCATGCGCGGGCAGATATGTCTGCTGGTTAGTGTACTAACCAGCAGACATGTCGGACAGACGGGTTCCCAGCAGACAGATTTTAAAGCATGCTTTAAAATCTGTCTGCTGGAAAAATCTGCCTGTCCACCCATACACACGATCAAATTTGTCTGCTGAAACGGCCCGTCGGACCATTTTAAGCAGATAGATTCGATCGTGTGTACGCGGCCTCAGAGATTATATGCAAGAACTAGGGGTCTACCCAAATTGCCTAAGAATCATACTGTATATACTGTAATTAAAACATAATCCCACTGGCCCATCGGGCATGTCTCCTGTTATTGGTGCCACAGGCTTTGCAACCAGTGTCTCAAACCCATGATTTAAACAATTTATATGTACCAATCAATTCCAGCTCAAGGATTTTGTATCTGTGAGTGGTTGAAAATCTATCTCCAACATTCAGCCATTTTGGCAGGCTTTAACTTAAACATTTCCTACTCGCTATCAAACTTGGCACTGTCAACATCAGACAGCTTTCCCTCTTTGAGAACAACTGCCCCGATGTGTCTTCTCTGCGACATACCCTCTTGGTCTCATCTGATCCCCATGTGTTTCACCTTCTGGTGAAGACTATATTCATCCCTTTCTGAGTAAGTGGGAGTCCAATTTGGGCCTTTCTCTAACAGAGGAACATAGATAGAGACCACGTTTTGTTCTTCGCCCACAAGTCTACAATCTCCAACAGGTATCAGGAAGCCAGTTATAAATTCTTGTCTAAATGGTACAGAGTTCCTGCTCTATTTAACAGAATATTTCTAACAGTTTTATCATTGTTTTGGAGGTGCTTGCAATAGAACGGAATTTTCTTTCACATCTTCTGGCAGTGTCTGTTAATACGCCCATTTTGGGAGAAAGTTCAGAAAGTGGTATTAGAAATTATGTATTTTCAGCTTGAAAACCACCCTGAGGCCTCGTACACATGACCGGTTTCCTCGGCAGAATCCATCAAGAAACTCGGTGGAAGAGCTTTTTTGCCGAGGAAACCAGTCGTGTGTACGTTTTTCATCAAGGAAACTGTCGAGGAACAAGTTCTCTTTTTCCTCGATGGGAGTCAAATTGGCTCGTTGTGTTCCTCGTCGGGCTGCTTTTCGACGAGAAACTCAAGCGTGTGTATGCTAAGAAAACCGCGCAAAAGTAGTATTTGTAATGGAAATAGCTCATTTGTCACGCTGTAACAGACTGAAAAATGCAAATGTCTCTTACCAAACTTTTTCCTAACACGCAGTAACATGAGATTAGCAAAAGCAGCCTCTGCCGTTGTATGTGTTGAAGTCACCGCGTTTTAGAACGAGGAGATTTGGTCTTTAACGTGTGTACGCAAAGCAAACTTGTCGAGTTCCTCGACAAGCCTAACAAGGAACTCGACGAGGAAGACGATGTGTTTCGCCCGACGAGTTCCTAGGTCGTGTGTACGAGGCCTGAGGCATTTTTGCTGCACCTGACCCTGATGCCTAAACACCAGTCAGTTTTAGTTCATTTGATAAATGCGGCTAGAGTTTGTGTAGCTCAGAGGTGGAAGTGTACTAAACCTCCCTTGATCAGCTAATGATTTTCTGTAATCAACAAGACCCAACTGATAGAACTTACAGCAACCATGAAGCAAAAAAAGGAACAGCAGTGGAAGACTTGTTTTTACTGGACCGCATTCTCTTATCCCCAAGATTACCATACTTACTTCACTAATGCGGGCTAGGCTTCGTAGGTTGTGGGATGCCCATGGTTTAAATTGGGGGTGTTGTGTTACTTACACATATACACATACTTTGCTTTGTAGTTGACCAATCGTCTCTTTTTTTTCTTCTTCTACTCTTTTTCTCCAGGGTTGTCATGTTTAGTTTTTTGTTTGTTTATCAATAAATGGAAAATTTCAGGTAATCTATTCTTGTAGGTAATACCTTGTGATTATCATACCCTGGATTTATGTTTAGATGTCTTGACTTACTGTTTATGTTTTGTTTACTGCTGATCTTAAATTTTCACTATAGATTCTGTCTATGTTTCAACTAGTGGGACTGGGGTGACCAGGGATGCTGATTGTAGGTGCTATCTGTATTGTATGGCTTTGTGGTTGGATTAAACAAAAGGTTTAAATAAAATTAAAAAAACATAATCCCACAATCTAAATTAGTCTTAAGGAGTCTTTCACATCACATCTTGTAACAAAACAGTGGTAGCTTAATTTTATCTTTTTAGCTGGGATCAATACATACAATTAACACCATGATACAAAATATGCACTTTAACCCTTGGTAAACCTAATGGGCCAGATCCACAGAGCTAGTACGCCGGTGTATCTCCTGTATCAACCATAAACACTACATTTGGAGAGGAGCCAACAAGGCCTATGATGAAAGGTACACCGTTCCTACTGTCAAACACGGAGATGGGTTGCTGATTTGTTGATGTTTGAGCTACAAAGGCACAGGAAATTTGGTCAAAATTGATGGCAAGATGAATGCAGTATGTTATCAAAAAATACTGGAGAAACATTTGCATTCATCAGCCAGGAAGCTACACATGGTACCTCCTTGGACATTCCAACATGACAATGATCCAAAACACAAGACCATGTCGGCCTGTCATTGGCTACAGCAGAATAAATTGAAGGTGCTGAAGTGGCCATCTCAGTCTCCTGACCTCAATATTATTGAGCCACTCTGGTGGTTCTTAAACGTGCATTCCATGCAAGACAGCCCAAGAATTTACAGGAACTGGAGGCTTTTATTCCAAGAGGAATGGGCAGCTTTACCATCTGAGAAGATAAAGAGCCTCATCCACAAATTCCCCTACAGACTTCAAGCTGTCATTGATGTTAAAGGGGGCAATACACTGTATTAAGAACTGGGGTATGATCAGGATCATTTGGGTAGGTTCTATTGTGATTATGATTTAAAAAGAGTAAACACAGTTGATTGATAATAAATGGCTTCAGCCAAACACTAACCATGAGTGAAAGAAACGTTTTTGTGTTATCATTCATATTCTCTGAAAAATGGCCAAGAAATCATAAATTCTGCCAGGGTATGTAAACTTATGGGCACAACTGTAATCCTATGTAGAGGTACAATCTGAGTGAAGTTTTATGGCAAAAAATGTCAACAGTAAAATTCATGTTTCGAGCAAATCCTGTTATATATATATATATATATATATATATATATATATATATATATATATATATATATATATATATATATATATATATATATATATATATATATATATATATATATATATATATATATATATATATATATATATATATATGTATGTATTTAAACTGCCCCTTCACTTTATGTTTAGCACAGTAAGCTGTCATTCAATTTTTTCCCTATGCACTGTGTGGTATACGGTGATGCAGCCTAATTTACAGGCACTTACTAGGTGTTAATCTATTAGGGTTAAGGAAACTAACATTATGGATCCCCACCTCTAAATCATTACTAATGGACTCTAATCGGAAAGCTCAGTAACAGTAACCTAATCTGTCTCCTGAGGCATCTCTTGAAAGGCAGGTTAACTCATTAACACCTACATGCTGATATAACCACTGCTGATAAAATAGAGTTCAGCTGCCCTCACACATGTAAATTGAGGGAACCAATTTTACCTGCAACCTTGAATAAACTTTGCCTTTTTATGGGAATTAACACACACACACACAAACTAACTAGAAAATATAAACATCTGGCCAATTCTGATTCAACTTGGATCCGACTTGAAGCATCTTATGTTTATTAATGACTACATATATTTAAACTCTTCCTATCAGTATTTGATCTGTCTTTTTCTTTTTAATAAGTGCCAGGTAAAAAGTAGAAATAACTCCTGTCCCACCTTTTTAAAAAGGAACTGTCTTCATTGTATTAAGGATAGTCAAAAACTCATTAAATAGGTCTTTTTACAAAAAAAAATTGGAGGTTAGGTAGACTGGCATTGAAGTGTATTTTAAAAATGTTCTCTTCTGTACACATTAAAAAAAAAAAAAAAAAATTGTACAAATTGAGCCTAAAGTAAAAGTTTACTTCCACAAAAAGTATAGTAATTCCTTTGCCCTACCCACCTGAGCTAAAAGACCTCCCCTGTTCCAGATGTATACATACCTGAATTTGATGGCTGCTGACCACAGCAATTTTCAAATATTCTGACTAAAATAATATTTCCCCTCACCACATCTAAGCAGGCAGCCTTTGTAGACATTTATGGATCCATCACGTTATATAGAAGATTACTGGTAGAGAGCCCTTTTAACCACTTCGTTACCGAGCCTGTTTTTCAGATTCGGTGTATACGAGACTAAAACAGTTTTTTTTGCTAGAAAATTACTTAAAACCCCCAAACATTATATATATATTTTTTTCTAACACCCTAGAGAATAAAATGGCAGTCATTGCAATACTTTTTCTCACACCGTATTTGCGCAGCGGTCTTACAAGCGCACTTTTTTTGGAAAAAATTCTCTTTTTTTTAAATTAAAAAATAAGACAACAATAAATTTGGCCCAATTTTTTTATATATTGTGAAAGATAATGTTACGCCGAGTAAAATGATACCCAACATGTCACACTTAAAAATTGGGGGGGGCACCCTCTCCCGCCACCGATAACGGCGATCTCTCGGCGAATCCGCCGCGGAGACCGCCATTATCGTGTACAGATCCGCCCCATGAAGAGATGGATATCTCGGTTGTGGCAGCAGCTGCTGCCGTTACCGAGATATCCATCTTTAACCACTTGTCATCTGCCCGCCGTCAATTGACGGCGGGCAGACGACTCCATTGTTCTGACATCACGTCATATGACGTGATGTCCCTTTAAAGCCGTGGGCGGGCGCGCGCGCGTCGCCGGCGGCGCGCGCGCGCACCCGCCGCTCCGCGGGGATCCCGTGCGAGTGCCCGGCGGCAACGATCGCCGCCGGGCACACGCGATTGCTCTGTAAGTGAGCTGGGACGTGCAGCTCTGTATGTAAACACAGAGCTGCACGTCCCTGTCAGGGAGAGAGGTGACAGATTGTGTTCCTTGTACATAGGGACACAATCGGTCACCTCCCCCAGTCACCCCCCCCTCCCCCTACAGTTAGAACACTCATAGGACACACATTTAACCCCTTCCCCGCCCCCTAGTGGTTAACCCCTTCACTGCCAGTCACATTTATACAGTAATCAATGCATATTTATAGCATTTTTCACTGTATAAATGTAAATGGTCCCAAAAATGTCAGAAAAGTGTCCGAAATGTCCGCCATAACGTCGCAGTCCCAATAAAAAAATCGCAGATCGCCGCCATTAATAGTAAAAAAAAAAAAAAAAAAAATGCCATAAACTATCCCCTATTTTGTAAACGCTATAAATTTTGCGCAAACCAATCGATAAACGCTTATTGCATTTTTTTTTTACCAAAAATATGTAGAAGAATACGTATCGGCCTAAACTGAGGGAAAAAAAAATTTTTTATATATTTTTGGGGTTATTTATTATAGCAAAAAGGAAAAAATATTGCATTTTTTTAAAAATTGACGCTCTATTTTTGTTTATAGCGCAAAAAATAAAAACCGCAGAGGTGATCAAATACCACCAAAAGAAAGCTCTATTTGTGGGGAAAAAAGGACGCCAATTTTGTTTGGGAGCCACGTCGCACGACCGCGCAATTGTCAGTTAAAGCGACGCAGTGCCGGAAGCTTATATTTTGTCTGGGCAGGAAGGGGGTCTAGGTGCACAGTAGGTAAGTGGTTAAAAAGAAGGACGTATTATGACAATGGGGCGGATCTCAAGTGGTTAATATTTATGCAAAGTAAATATGTAGGTTTGGCCAGAGGAAATATATTTGCCAAGGCATCTGAAGATTATTATGTTATTGGCCGTGGCCATCCAGTTCAAGTAAATATACATCTAGGGCAGGGCAGGGGGGATATTTCAGCTCAGAGAAGTATGTTAAAATGAAAATTGATGGACAGGTGCCTCCCAGTGAATGATTAGTAAGTAGATAGTTGACTATTGAGCCTTGGTACACTCTGCAATCTTTTCCCAAATGATGATGCCATACATGGAATTTTGGAACCTTTGCTTTCCTTTATAGCAGAAGAAAGAATTGGCCTCACTTTCAGAAAAATGTTGAACTCCCTATTGGCTAAACAATCAATTGTAGCAAACACTGTTTAAAAAAACAGATGGCTATGGTCATATTACACATTGGTACATGTCCTATCTCATATGTAGCTAGAATCACTAGCCCTAATATAGAAATTTGGGTTAAGTTTCCAAAAGAATATAGGCTGTTCATATAGCAAAGGGACTCTTTATATTCCCAGTACTCTTGGAAATATAACTCTCCATTGATGCCATTTCTTAACCATACCTAATTTTTACCAGGATCTTTGGACAAGGGCTTTAAGCGGTGGTTCAGGGATTGCCAACCACTGATACACCAAGCCCTTGAGAGTACCAAGTTAAAACCTCTATAATTTTTTTGTGGGTCAACTAAGCCTACTTTAATAAATCAATGGCGTTATACCCAATCGTCCCATTTTGTGTGCAGTTTGCCACAGCTGCTTTGTATATTGTCTGAATTGAATCCTGTTGAATCTATCATGCAGTTTAGAGACCATTTGTCGCATTGTGTATCATTTTATAAAGCTCTAGTAACTCTCCAAGGTCCTTGTTATCCGGGTTAATTTAAAGTAGGGAAAAATATGTGCAAATATGTATTACTAATACGCAAAAAGATACGATTATGCAGCTTTCTTATATGTCCTCTATTTCTTCCAAAATAGAGGAAGTAAATTATGAACTACTTATCCATTGGCATTATACACCAGTTAAACTGAATGTTATGTCTTTATCTGTCTCGCCTATGTGTTGGAGGGACTGGAGAGGCTGTGCTATGCATGGACACATCTGGTTGGCATGTCCACTTATTCAGATGTATTGGTAGGTGGTCACAGACATGATCCCTCTTATACAAGTTAACAAGGTTCGATTAGAATGTTATTTCATTCTACAACAGAACCAATAGGCCCATATAAGAGGTCAATTATTCCACATTTATTGAATGCTGCAAAATCTCTGATCCCACTCTAATGGAAACAAAGCATTGCACCCACCTTAGCTCAATGGCTATGTAAAGTGGATGAAATATGCATCTTAGAAGAACTTATGCATAGCGCCAGAGGTACTGCTGTTAAATTCTCTAAAATATGGGCCTGTTAGTTTTAGTTCAATACTACTGATTTATATTATGATATTATTTCAGGCACCTGACGGTTTTCTTATAACAACTGTGGCCGTCTGGAAGCTTTTATTGACTATACTCCTTCGATTTCAAACTTTGAATTCACTGCTTAGCATCCAACCCCCCCCCCCCCCTTTCTTTTTTTCCCCTCTTTTTCTTCTTCTCTTTTTTTTTTTTTAACACTACAATTTATATTTTTTGGGGCTACCACTATATTCAAACAGAATTTCTGTTTCATTTCCCTGCACATGATTGGGCAAAATGTATTTTTAATTAGCGTCACTTCACTTATTAAGATAAGCAAAAATATACATTGCAAAGTAAATATTTTAAAATCCTTTAGTAAATCAACCCTAGATGATTACTGAAGGACATGTGATGAATACTACAGAATACTGTAATTATTCAATGATAAGTATATAATGTGGACTTTATTTAATTGAATATCATTCTAAAGCTATGTTTCGGATATATACAGTTCTAAAAACGAAGGGTCAGATTTTACTTCATTTTCACTTTACGTTGCAATAGCTTTACATACCTTCTAGTATTGGTTATCTCGCTTGCATAAACATTTCTCAGTATTTTAGAACATCAGATATAATTTTTTTGCATAATAGTGTTTTCAGATTTTATACAGATACAAAAATATCTGCGCAGGAAACTAACCTTGCATTTAGTTATATCAGTAAGGTCAGAATATATAAACCGCAAATGTACAGCAGGGTAATGTGATGTCATAACCGTTTGTGCAGCTTTTTTTTGGATTTAAACAAAGTTGGAACAAGCTTTTGATCTTCCAGTCATTTTATAATAATGCCTGCATGAGAGTATAAAGAAAAATCTAACTAACTGTATATGATCTGAAGAAGCAATAGAACTGTTTGCTAATTAACAATGAGTGTTGACACATCTGGCAACGCGCTTGTTGTGTGTGTATATGAAGCATATGCAGATGGCTTGATTTTGAGGCACAAATATTTTATTCACAACGCTGGTACTTCCATATGCAGCAAGGTCTTTTTAGTCACAACAATATGAAAAGCAGACATTATGCCTGTAAGATGAAAAATGCAACCTTTGATTTTCCAAGAAAATCTGTTTCTTTACTATAATAATATATTATATTAAAAAAAACAGAGAAACTAGAATAATCACAACATTATTATACACATTAACATGTTAATATACTTATTAGGCAGAATTACAATATACTTTAAGTGATTTTTATACAGTGTCATACTGCCGTACCAAGAAAATCAAATGCCAACCTAATATTATTTCTGCCTGTTATATTTTCACAGATTTGAGAAAACAGGTAACATACTGCTATTTATCTTTTCCAAAAAAAATGGAAAAAAGGAAACTAACACATTTAATTGTAGGATTTATGTTTTACCTCCTTGGAAATAATAGGGGTGTGCAAGTTGTCATTCTTTTTTCAGTGTCTGTGGATTTTTTGCTTATTGATGCTGCATCTGTTTTGTCAGCGTGCAGGGTAATAGAGAAAGTTAATTGTGTTGGTTGTAAGGCCACCTGTCACACACATGCCTCATTTCCATACTAATGGTCCAATGGTGGCAGGCAGTATAGTTAAGTCTTCCTTTCGCTCGCTATTTTTTCAAGGCTAACAGCTCCAGGGCCCGATGCATTAAACAATGGTAACAAATACCGGCCAAGTTAGGTGTCATTTTAAGTAGTTTTTTTTTTCAGATGTTATAGTGTCTGATAATACTGCTTGATTCATATTAGGACAACAATTTCAGGTATTATTAGCGTGAGAAAAATGTCAATTTTGCTTTATAAACGTCTTAAAATTTTCCCTTAAGATATCTGCACCTAAATTAAAAATCACTTTTTAACCACTTAAGACCCGGACCAATACGCTGGTAAATGACCCAAGGTGTTTTTGCGATTCGGCACTGCGTCGCTTTAACAGACAATTGCGCGGTCGTGCGACGTGGCTCCCAAACAAAATTTGCGTCCTTTTCTTCCCACAAATAGAGCTTTCTTTTGGTGGTATTTGATCACCTCTGCGATTTTTATTTTTTGCGCTATATACAAAAATAGAGCGACATTTTTGAAAAAAAAACACTATTTTTTAATTTTTGTTAAAAAAAAAATCAAATAAACTAAATTTTAGTCAAACATTTAGGCCAAAATTTATTTAGCCACATGTCTTTAGTAAAAAAAAAAATCGCAATAAAAAAAAATAGCTACCTAGCGGGAACAGCGACACTAATACAGCGATCAGAAAAATGATCGCTTAGTGATGCTGGCAATAGGGAGTGAAAGGGTTAACTAGGGCGGTGATCAGGGGGTTAAAACTTTATTAGGGGGGGTGGGGGGGCTACCCTGGACCTAACACTAACTGTTTTTTACACTGCCTGTCACACTGACACTAAATGCAGTGATTAGATCACTGCATTCAGTGACACTGTGACAGGGGCGGTGGGGGGGGGGGGCGATCACAAGGGGTTAATGTGCCTATGTGAGTGTGTGTCAGTGTTGTGTTGGTGCACACTTACTTGTGATGTCTTCTCTCATCAGCAGCGGTGGGAAACACCGCTGCGATGAGAGATTACATAATTTCCTCCTTCCTGTGTAAACACAGGAGGAGGAAGTGACAGGAGCTGGGAGCGCGCGCATTGGCTGGGAGCGATCGCGGGGGGGCGGGTAAACGCCGACATCCGCCCGCTCATCCCGGATCGCTCCCGGAGCCAGGGGGACCCCTACACGCCGCGGAGGGGGTCCCGATGGGACCCCCGAACCGCACTTAGGCGGGGACGTAAATTTACGCCCTTGTGCCTGTACGTGCCATTCTGTGGCCGTATATGTGCGTGCGGGGGTCCTTAAGTGGTTAAAGGAAACTTGTATTCAGAGAATAAGGAGGCTGCTTTTGTTGAAGACTTGTTGAAAACAGTCTTCTGTTTCCATATGTCAAGCAGCAATTTACACACAAAACTCAGTTGTTTATCCTTTATGGACAGCAAGAAAGAGGCTGCAAAACAGGTAGCCTCTGCTGTGTTGTCTCTTTAGCTATTACATAGTGCTCTGGAATCCCTTTTTCACATGTAAAATGTTAATTTGAAAAACAAATATCTTTATTAGAAAAACTAAGATTATACTCATTAACACATATTACAAAAGTGTTGTTTTTTTTTTTAACATTACTAAACCTTGTGCTTGTGTTTTTTAGATTTTCACTTTACATGGGCAGGTAAGTTTTACAGAAACCCTCTTTAATTCCCACATCAAATGCTGGGCACCGGAGGTGATGGAAAGCTTCATTTGGGATACAGAAACTTCTGTCAGCATTTTTATTTATTTTTTGCCACGTATTGGCCTATTTGTAAAATGTCCCATAGCCAAAACAGATCTCCACAGTAAAGGAATCTCTAGTAGTCACCAGGATCACTAAAACTAGTGTCCTCAATGGAAGTTTTCCCCTCTCTTCTTGTTCTGGCGATCTTTTCTTTTGCTTTCACTCTCAGTGATTATGGTAAACAGAACAAATTGTAAGGATGAATGTTCTTAATGTACAAACTAACAGCAATTGAAAAAATGAAGGTGTTATAATCCCTCTAAGCTCTAGACAAAAAAAAAAAAGCTTTACCCTTAGTTATACTTTAATCTCAGAAAAATTACAGATTAAAGAGTTCATTATTTTGGTTTACTTTTCTCAGTACGTGTCTACAAAATAGCCAATCACCCTGCTAATTTCAGCATAGTTTCTGCACTGTAATGGGTTGACAAACCTATCCACGGGCTTCCAGTACTGTTCCCAAGGGTTTCCCTTAAAGGGGTTGTAAAGGTTTGTTTTTTATTTTCTAAATAGGTTCCTTTAAGCTAGTGCATTGTTGGTTCACTTACCTTTTTCCCTTCTAAATGTTTTTTTTCTTTGTCTGAATTTCTCACTTCTTGGCCGCACAACAAATGTGCTGGCCTGCGTGCGTATGGGCATGCTGATGTAGTAGATCATCTGATGCGTTTCGTCATTGGACGTTGTCAAAAGTGATGTCACATCACTTTTGACAACGTCCAATGACGAAACGCGTCAGTGATCTACCACGCCCGTACGCACACAGGCCCGCACGTTTGTTGTTGCTATTTGCACGGCCATGTCCCCCGCTGGCTTGGACGCTGAGGAATCTTACACGGCGTATCCCAGCCGTCAGCGCCAACAGCCTACTGTGGTACACCGGCCATACGTGCAGGGTCTCTCTCTCTTTTTTGCTGCTAAATTGTTTTTGCTGTTTTTATTTATTTCTATATATTCACAGGCGGCACCCTATGCTTAGGACCACCAGCTGCTATTTTTGTAACCAGCGTTTTTATCAACAAAAGAGTCTGGTATAGCGGCTCTTTACCTATACCTACTGCACTATGTGGATTTTTTCCTTTTTGATCGAGATACACCATCTTTTGGGGGTCTGACCATACCCTGAGAATACTAATAGGACCAAAACATCTGCTGTCATCCAACGGAGGACCACAAGGTACCACTACCATTCGCCCGTTACCCTGGCTGGGGTGTCTTCTTCTGGTAAGTGGGGACCTATAGGGGGGAGCACCAAAGTCACCCTAATTTTGGATTAGCACCAAGTCACCATTTCAGCTGCAATCTGGGAACAGTGTTTTCAAGATTCCTGAGTTTCGAGTACCTATGGGTTTATTCAAGCCTATATTTTGGACTACAGCTTAGGAACAATAGAGCACCCTATTGCTATAGACTTTTTTTGGTGGTCTATATTGCATTTTAATTTTTTATATTCACTTGTGCATATTCTTATTGTAACACATACCTTACAGGACATTTTGACACACCCAGTTTTCTTCACACACACACCAGGACCTCGGATAGTTCTATTGGCATCTGAGACTGCACATCTGTATATCTTAGTGCTAATTATAGCCTGATGTCCTGCACAAGATCCTGACCTATAGGGACACCACATACTTGCAACATTGCTAGTTTCTCTATTTCTGCCCAGCAACGTCTTTTCCTGGACACCAGCGGGTGCTGAAGGTCTAGCACCATTATTTAATCTTTAGGCTCTCAGGGTATTACCTTTCCAACAAAAAGGGTCTCTACACCGCACCCACATCTTTCTAACAAAGGTGCAGGGGAAGTCCATTACCATTGGGCTACACCCTATACGAACACCCAACAAGATCACCATTGGTGAACTTTACATCTTTCACAGAGACACACGGTTCATACACTGTGCTTTGTTCTAATCTGTGAGACGCAACACTACTGCCACCAGCAGCGTGGTGCATGGTTTAGGAGATATCCCCTGTCCCCTACATGTGCCGATGTCATCAGCAAACTACACGTATGTGCCATGTGCCATTGCAGCTCCGGCCAATAACATCGCTGAGCCCGTGATAGCCGGAAGTCACTCCGGAAGATATGTCGCCAGCCGGAGGGGGGTATGAGGACCGCTGTGGGGGTTTCGATTTAAGGTAAGTAATTCATAATGATATGCCTTTTTGATCAGGGTTTTTTTTTAATAGGGTTTAAGTTACTGACAGGTGTATTTACAACTGAATTGGCAGAAAGGCATTGACATGACATTCTAGCTACGTTTTAGATTACCAGAAAGGAGTAGGCTCTTCTTTTTGGGGGTTAGGGTGGTGGTGATGGTGAGTTGCTATTCAGAATCCCACAGTTTCAGTTAAATAAGTGACACTTCTAAAAAAAAAAAAAAAAAAAAACAGATGACCGCACTCTGATGTATGGAAGATCCAAAGATTTATTAGAAATAATTAATCAATAATAGCACATAACAGCCTCTCAAGGAACAAATGTTGACAGATTTCACACTACAGGCGCTTATTCAAAAAATTACACTACTGACAAACAGTGGAATAAACCCAGCCACATGTGTCTCATTCTCTCACTACCATAAGCTCATGCACCAGCATGCTGACACAATCACACCAGTCATATTATTTGTGGACTCAACTAAGTTCTGGACATGCATATTTTAAATGCCCTTCCTGGCTGAGAGATAAGACTCTATTGGTAACAAACATTTGGAATGTGCTTCCCTGCACCATAACAACCAATAATTCTGTGTAGCCTCCTCAAACAGGATATCGAGTTAACCTGTAGGTTAATAAGAGAACCATAACCTTTAATAAGTGAAAAAGTTGGCGTGATAAATAAGTTCTAAGTGCCTCCACTGAAGATAGGAGATTCCCTTCTTGGGAAATTAATCAGTAATCTAAATAAAGAAATTGGAACTACAACAACCAGCATAAAACATTAACCATAGGCAGGCATATACAGTAGATGCACACCAGTATAAAAATAATACACGGATCATAAATTGTGGATCGAGATGGAGCAACAAATGTGCCCCATACCTTTAAATAGGGCAATATGGTGCTATGATGCACTACCTCATACAGTTAAAACCCATCCTATAATAGGTCCAACTCTATGGACAGGCAATAAAGTGTGTCAGAACCCGAAGTTCTCTACTAAAAGTTCCCCCCTCTATCCGATTGTAGGAAATATAGAGTTTAAACCAGGCATGGATTCCCAGATATTTAAAAGATTAAGAGAGAAAGGTATATTTCAAGCTTTGCACTTTATGGGAGAAAGGGGGTGGCTAACAATAGGGAAATTAATACAAAATGGGGGGCGTTGGGAAATACAGATATGGCAAGCACGGCAGGTTTGACATTTCTTGGAAACTCTAGGGGATGCAGAAGACTTTAATCGGGTACTAACAAAGTTCAAGTATTATTGTGGAGGGGATGAACCACTCCACCATATGGTCTCCAAAATGTACATACTGTTGACTGCACCCCCAGAAGACTTCAAGATGACATGCCTGGCCAAATGGGAAAGAGACTTAGGACAAACATTCTCTCCAGTACAATGCCAGAACATTATAGATATGGCGTTAAAATCATCGAGGTGTACAAAAATACAAGAATTAAATTATAAAATATTAACACGGTGGTATTATACACCAGCACGTCTAAATACATTTTTTTTTCAGAAGTCCCAGATAGATGCTGGAGAGGGTGTGGGGAGAAAGGGACAATGATACACATATTTTGGGGGTGCCCATTAATAAGACAATTCTGGCAAACAGTGCAGAGAATTACCCGAATATTTATGGAATATGAGATCCCAGATGACCCGGCTTTCTGTCTGTTACATCATACACAAATGCCACCAAAAAGATATATGAAGTCAGTAATATGTAATTTGATGAATGCAGCTAAAAGCTGTATTGCAACAAATTGGAAAGATCCTAAAGTACCTTCAATCTCAATGTGGCTGAAAAAAGTAAGGAAAATAGGAAAAATTTAGAAACTTTTGCCAATGCCGATAGATAAGAAAGAACAAATAAAAAGGATATGGGCACCATGGGAGTCATTTATACAATCTGAGGAAGGTAAAAAACCTATTAGGGGAGCAGGAATAAGAACGATGAGGAGGAGATGACAGGGGGGAGGGAGGGAGGGAGAGGGGTGTTCTGTTTGTCCCTCTCTTTTTTTTTTTTTTTTTGTTCTCTGTGTGTTTTTTTTTCTTTTCCCCCTTTTTTTTTTTTAATCTCTCTCTGTGCTGTTGGTGCACACGGCGTGGAAAGGAGAAGATAGGGGTATTGTCATTGGACTCTGTATGGTCCTTTTGTCGTTATCTCTGTATACCTCCCTTGTTTAAAAAAATAAAACAAATAGAGAATTGAAAAAAAAGAAATAATACAAGCTTTATATAAGAAGAAATTATTACCAGTGCATACATTCAATGTACAAACAGGTATTACCAGCAAAGCACCCAATATGAGTCTTGTTGGAAGTTTGCACATATATCTATATACAGTATATATGGTTATCAAAAGAGATACCTCCAAATAAATGTTGCAGCAAAGCCCATTTGCAGGGGCCCCTAAAGATGACCACAATGTGGTGTTCATCCTGGTGTCAGAGATCTGAAGACAAGATTTGCGGTAATGAGGAGACCCACCAGGATTTATTCAATCAGCCTGGAATGCAGACCTAGCTATCTGGCACTAGCCATTCTGACAGTAACACACTTTCTGTCAATGGGGAGGTGTTCTGTAGTCCATGCAGGTACCTAAGGAAGGACTTGTTTGAGAGTTCAGTGTAGCATTGTTAGCTTGCTGCCAGAAGTTAGGAAATCACTGGAGTTCTAGCAAGATCCCAAGGCATATAATGGTCTCTGCTTCTGATCATGGTGAAAATACAGCATCAGCAGTAGCAGCTTGTGTGTGTGTGTGTCAGGAGCTCAAAGCAGCTAACAGTTCAGGGCACTAAATCCCTACACCAAATTATTTGAATTCCGCCTTTCCACTGTAAGTAAACTAATAAACTAATTAGCAGGGTACTTGTAATGAGCGTGAATTAATCTAAATGTTCTAGATATAAAGACTACAGACACATACTTTACTGCAAGAATTAAACACAGCAGGATAAAATTAGCCAGCAGCAAGACAATTTTAATGAGCAAGACTAGGCCTAAATTTGCTAGCACCAAAAAAATCAGGTGGGGGTTTTACTGTAGCGAATCCTCAGTAGCAGCCGCTGGTGAATAGGGATACCCCACCCTTCACAGCCAGGCACACTGAATTTCCACAGGCTCGCTTGAGACAGGAAACAGTCCAAAACGTTGTTTTTGTATTTTATTAGGGGTTAATAAACCTGGATGGGAATGCGTTGATTATGGGATTTGACTGTAGCAAACTTCTTCAGGGACACTTCAACTATATACACTATCTGTACTGTATACACTCCTCTTCCTCCAGCACATCACTTGCTTTCAGAAACAACACAGACCCAGCTGGAACACTGATGAACCTGACAAGGCACTCATCCAGATCAAGCAAAAGCCCTTTACAGGCAGGGATCGTGGGCCATTTTGGTTGTGTAGAGAAAAGTCCAGTGTCCATCAGATATTATTTTTCTATCTTCACGAAAGGGACCCCTACATAGTTTGATTAGAAAAAAAAAATGATTACTGCTTAACATTTTCCTGCCTGGTGCTTTTACCTCTTCTACATCTCAAGACGTTTTTTGACATTATTAATCCCACGGCCAAACAGGTCCACCAACAAGGACTTCTACAGATTTTTCCAACCAGGCCCCTCTAGTTGGAGTAAGATTGGCTCATTCAAAAAAAAAAACATCTAGAGTTTGTGACAATAGAAATGTAAATTCCCTTTTCTGAAGAGTAGTTTCAGTGTTTACAATCCTATATAACAAAAAAAAAAAGGACTGTAGAGACCATTGTTTTGGTTCCTTTACAAGGGGCACAGGTATTTACTTCCTTCGTTCCTGGTCAAGAAAGCCTCTAAAAGATTGGTGTTCAATCTACCTAATAAGAATGCTGAAGAAAAAAGACTGGATGATGTCAGTGGATTTGACAGACAATCATTTGTTTCTGAAATATACAGTCGGAGGCAGTCACTTTAAAATTTTACAGTCTCCCCTTTGAGCTGTGCTGGGCACCAAGGACCATTTCCAAAATGTTGGCAGCAGTAATCATTGACTAAGGGTCCAGATATTTCATTATATGAACAACTGTCTGATTTTGGCTGTGACATAACAACACACCATGGCTCACAGTATATCTTTAACCTATAATACTCTATATAGTTGCAGCTTCTTGATCAACATGTATGCAAGACACATTTCAGCCGTTTTCCTGCTGAAAAAAAATCAAGATTTTCCTGTCTGAAAAACTGATGGTGTGTATGAGGCATAAGTTTTATGTTTATCAACCTTAATACGTTTTGGGCATCCCACACCCTGTTGGTTTGTTTTCTTTGTAAGCTGAAATTAAGATGTGTCAATCATTTTCCTCACTCTTGTCTTCCAAGCTTTACTGTCTGCCTTATTTGATCCTGTGTCCCCATGTTCCTAAATCCATCTCACAAGATATATACTGTATGGCCCGGATTCACAAAGCACTTACGCCAACGTAAATCACTTTACGCCGACTTTACAAACCAACATACGTCCAAAAACAGGCCATCCTACCCCGACGTATGTTGCTTACGCCGGCATAGCGTGGGCGCAAATATGGTTAGGACGCATGTTGCTTCCCCCATTGATTAGACATTCAAATATGCAAATGAGGGAAATACGGCGATTTACGAACGTACGTGCGCCCGACGCATCTATGCGATGTGTAAGTTGTACGTCCGGCGTAAAGTTATTCCCCATAGATGAGGCGCAACCCAGCAATAGACATGCAAAGGTCTGCCCCAGAGAACACAGGCTGGCGAATTTGGCGTACGTTACGTTCACGGCATGCGTAGTGATCCGGCGTAGCTTATGCAGTTGTGCCAGCGTAGTTGTGAGCATGTGCATAAGGGTGCAGTTTCATGCGTCCATGTCACGACTACGTCACGGCGCATGCACGTTCGTGATACGACAGGCGTAAAACACTGCACCATGCTCAGACCATCATTTGCATTGGGTCACTCCCACTTCCACTTACTCTGGCCTGCCCCTTCGAAAATCTGCTACGCTGGCGTATCTTGGTGAGCAATAGCTTGCTGAATACAGTGCATGCCTCTCCGCGCTGCGCTGGCGTAGCGTACTGTGTGTGCGCTACGCCAGCGTAAATGTGCGCCCACTCTCTATGAATACGGGCCTATAAATTTCTTTGGCCAAAGGAGTGTCTGGATTGTTTGCTTTCTCTGTTATTTCTTTATAGATTATAAAAACATTACAACTGGCTTACAGGTCCTTGGGTTCTCCTCCTCCAGTGGAAATCTAGACAACCTCCTGGGCATCCTACACAAAGCACTCTGTGGTGGTAGTGTGCAATGTGGCAAGCTGGAGTTCTGTCAATCAATAATTTCATTCACCATTACAGGCTGTATGTTTTGATGAAATTCTTGAATGTAATTTAGGCTTTGTTTTAAGACAGCCATATACATGTTTAGGGTATGCCATAAGTGGGCTCAGATAACCATTCCCCTTAAGCCAATACTATTGTTAGGCATGATCTGGCCATGACCACCATTGGCTGTGGGCACTACATACACTGTAGAATTGCTTTGTTTGGTGTGCCCCAGGGTGTCCCCAATTTTGCAATGCTATTGTTTTTTAAATATATTACATGATAGATAGTACTTTTAATTTCTCAGCCATCGTGAATTCATCTTGTTATGACAGTTCTATGACTATATACTGAGTAAAAAGAGAAAAACAAACAATTGTATGTAGAATTGCCAAGCATACTGTCATAAAACCATTGGCAGTGCATTTGGCATGTGGGATTATAGATGAACAACAGGTGCCAATAAAGATTGTCTCATTTGTAAAAACAGAGAACAGCAGATAGACATAACTGTCTGCTCTGAGCCTTAGCCTAACTAATAGCCAAATCATTTCACAATTTCAACATTGGTCTTACAGCTTGATAAGCAAAAGTACTTGTTACATCCATGCTTCCAATATATTTGATTTATATTAATCTTTGCGACACATGTAAAAGGCAGATTCAGACTCATATATGCTTACCAAATACTAAGGATGTTCACCAGCATATAGATAACATCAGTGGCGGCCCATCCAGAAGTGGTGCAGGGGCGCCGCCTAATCTCTAAGCGCCCGACCCCTAAGCTCCATGCAGGGCGCTGGACGCATAGAGTTTTACAGGTTTTTTTTTTCTTTAGTGAGGCACATGATTAGAGACAGAGGTTTCAAGAAGGGTGGGCACAGGGCACAGAGCATTTATGCATGTGCATTTTATATACAACTATATAGATCAGACTAAAATGAGGGACAAAAGAGGAGGAAAGAAAGACAGAGGGACTTTGTTACAAAATCAGGGACAGTCCCTCAGTTGGGAGCTATGATCACACTGCTGCAGTCTTCTGGAGACCGAGAGAACCCCACCACTGGATGGTCAGTCGGAGGCAGTGTGAGTTGAACCTGAGTAGAATCCCAATGAGAAAACTAAGTATAGTATTATAAATTGATACAATAAATGATTATAAAAAAAAAACACATAAAAGTCATAGTGCATTGATGCATCAACTGCCAGAGAGATATCACTGCCCAACCTCACACATGCTTGCACATACAGTAGTGTTCAAAAGTTGAAGAAATGCTGTAAGAATGATTTAAAAAAATATGTATTTTTATCAATTTGCAAAATGGAAAATGAGTGAACAGAAGTAGAATCTAAATCAAAAGAATATTTGGTGTGACTAAGACTGCAGAGAACATTTCGGGACAATCACATGCCTCCTTGGTGGTATGACATGATGGGTAAGTATCTGCTCATATTTCTCAGCATTGAGGACAATTGATCGGGCAACATTGAGGACTGTAGACGAAGGAAAGACGCATCATGCTTACTTCCCTTTGACATGAGAAGATCTTTAGCAATGCTATCAGCACAGAACTGGCAGAAACCAGTGAGACCCAGGTAAACCCATCTATTATACAGAGATGTCTGGCCAGAATTGGCATTCATAGAAGAATTGTGGCCAAAAAGCCATACCTCCAATATCGAAATAAGGCTAAGTGATTCAGCTATGCACAAAAACATATGAACTGGGGTGCAGAAAAGTTTCAGCACATGCTCAGGACTAAAGAGCCAAAATCAGCTGTAGCAAGAGGCAGTTTGTTCGCAGAGGGGCTAAAAAGCAGCACAATAATGAGTGTCTGCATGAACAGTAAAGACTAGAGGAGGTTCCTTGCAAGTGTAGGGCTGCATTTCTGCAAATGGAGTTGAAGATTTGGTCAGGATCAATGGTGTCCTCATTGCTGAGAAATATAGGCAGATACTTATCCATTATGCCATTACATCATGAGAGGCGTGTTATTGGCCCCAAATTTCTTCTGCAGCAGGACAGTGACCCCAAAAATACAGCCAATGTCATTAACAACTATCTTCAGTGTAAAGAAGAACAAGGAGTCCTGGAGGCGATGGTTTGCCCCCCACAGAGCCCTGATCTCAAGTCTCAACATCATTGGGTCTGTCTGGGATTACATAAAGAGATAGAAGGATTTGAGGCATCCGACATCCTACATCCACAGAAGATCTGTGGTTAGTTCTCTAACATGTTTGAAAACAACCTACCTGCCTAGTTCCTTCAAAAACTGTGTGCACAAGCACTGTGTGTCCCTACAAGGATTAAAGCCAAAGGGTAATCACACAAAATATTGATTTGAATTTTTTGTTCGCTAGCTTTGCATTTAGCAAATTAATGAAAATAAAGAACTAAAATATATATTTTTGAAAGCATTCTTACTATACAGCAATTCTTCACAACTGCCTAAAACTTTTACACAGTACTGTATCTTTGTACATTTGTGTGCACTTCTACACCAGTTTAAGCTGAGTGTATTGATAGATAAACGACAGTGCCTTCCTAATGTACATCCACACCAGGAATTTGCCCTTCTGCTATGCAATTAAAGAGGACCTAGCATTATGTGATTTGTAAGTGTAATACTTACAGGTATTTACTATTTTTCACAGAAATCCAAGTACTGGCCGAGCAATAGTTATTGACACTGTGATGTGCCAAGGGAGCCAGCAAAATCAACTATTGCCTTCTTCTGTTACACAGGGACTCCAGTGGTAACATCTCTGCATTGCAGTCTTTGGTTTTGTCCGCCTTCATGACCACTATGACATAAAGCTATGGGTCAACGGCTATTACTGTGCATGCTGCATTATATAAGAAGCACACAAATTAGCAATGACCTTCAACATAATATAGATAGCAGGTGGACAGAGCCTAGAATATGTGCAGAGAGCCTGCCTCTGGAATTCCAGAGAGAAGTAACAGGATGATAGGCAGTTTACTGCCAGCATCCAGCCAAAAAAAAATGTTTTTGGTGGACACAATAATCAAAAAATGCTTTTTACTTACCAAAAATATAAAAAAGCATTAATATTGCAGAGTTTAACTTTCCAACTATTACATGTTACTAATTGTGCCATTTTAATGCAGTGTGTATTTGTTTTTCATCGAAACAGTTAACACATATCACAGATGGAACACTCCCTAAGTGTATCATGAAGAGCAGAAGAGTCAATGTGTTTGTTAAATATTTAGCTTGAACATCTCGATGTCTTGTTTCCTGAATTATAATTTCATTCTTGAATATAAGACCAGTCTCCAAAAAAACACAAGTAGCCCTGCAGGCTCTCATGGATCATGCCAGGACACCCCCTGAAGGCAAGATGACATCTGCATTCTCAATGCTATGGAAACAAAACACAATGCTTTAAAGCCTCTTGGAAAATCTACAAGACAGTTAATATGATTTAAGCATATATTTAAATTTTATGAGACTCATTTTCAAGGCTAATAACCCAGTTTACTGTGCACGATATCAGATGCAAATTTTATTACTGACTTGCTAAAAACCAAGATGATATTCATTAGCATATTTCAGTGCATCAACCTTTTTAGCCAAAGGTGTACGATGAGTAACAGTGGGAATTTTTATGTTCACAGTAAATTATTGTAACTGTCTCATTAGATAAACACATTTAAAATCAGGTGATCATTCACTTATATATCAGAAAGTTGTTTGCTGAACTGAGCTAGTCTCATACCACAACATATGGTACATGAAATTCTTAGGCCAATAAAATTTCAAGGTAAAGGGAGCTGGTGTCTTAGAAAAACTGGTTTGTGCACAATGAATGGCTCAATATAATCTGTAATTGCTTGGAAACAATTAGGCAGCAGGCTGTTTTGTACTTAATAGTATTTACATCCTTGTTTTTATTAGCAACAAAATCTGAGTGGAACTTGTGAAGAAGAAATTAATTCGTCCATGGAAAGAGGTAAACTTTTAGCTAGACTATACAAGCAGATTGCTTGAATATTACAAAGATAGATCCTACGAATAGCCAACTCAACTGGAAGCGAATCTAGCTGTATAAAGACAACAGAGTTTTCTTATAAAGATGCCACACTGAACTGGGTTTTTAACTATTTGGTTCTCTATTTTCTGGACTACAATTGTCTAGTGTCTTTCAATATATTCATAAGGACCAGACCTGTGGCATAGGCCTTTACTAATTTACTAGAGCCAAGTCAATGGCAGAGACTTGTTCCTTCTCAGCATTCTCAGTGACACTCTGGCTGCCAGGCCTGTGGGAGAGGCCTGTCCAGGTGCACTGCACCCACGCCGGCTGGAGTGGCGACGGGAGAAAATAATACACTCTAGAGGCAGGGCTGCTTCTGTTCGTTATCCATAGCTTGAATCTGCAAAGTTATTCCTTTCACCAACCTATCCTGTCTACTTCAAGTTGACTGTTGGTCGTATTGGACCGAAAATAAAGCACTTAGAAAACGTTGATCATTTGCTTGGACATTCCATTACTGCTCTCACAGTTGCTACCATCAATTTCCCTAGACACATCAAAGGTAACTTGACTTATACCGATCCCACATCTAACCAGCGGCTCCTGAATGGGGTAGAGCTACATAAATGTTCAAAAAAAGTCCAAAGTGAATAAAGTGATAATAATCCCTATATTCTGGAACGTAAAGTGAGAGAAACCGCCACCATACAATATAGAAGAGGCTTACCGAAGGCAGTGAACCCAAAGGAACGTATGTTCAGAAGGGTCAACTGGGCATGGTATGAACCACTGAAAGAACTGGATCCTCAGCTGCAGTTCCCAAAGAAACGATACCCACACCAATCAACGTGAACAAGAGGGTGCTTCGATGGTAAGTAGCTTCCAGGTGGAGACCCAATGAGGGCCGGGAAGTGGAGCCAATGTCATGTAGATTGAGGGAAAAAAACAAATAAAAGGGTCATAGCATAATGCCTTATAATTGGCTCAGTTTCATCATCTTTGGTTCAAATATAAAACATTAATGTTTTCCTAAATCTTTTCCTACATTTAAAAAAATAAAATGTTCCACAAATTCCACAATAAATAAAGTGTACCAAAATGTCAAATAAATGACCAAGGTGTTACCTATTAAAAACATATAATCACAGTGGGCCAGATTCTCAAAAGAATTACGCTGGTGTATCTACAGATACACCGGCGTAATTTGAATATCCCGCCGGAATTAGGCTAGGATCCGACTGGCGTAAGTCACTTACACCGTCGGATCCTAAATGCAATAATACCCCGGCCGCTAGGTGGCGCTTACGTCGATTTCAGCGTCGAATATGCAAATGAGCCGATACGCCGATTCCCGAACGTTTTTGCGCTGCTTCGCCGTAGTTTACGTTGTTTCCGTAAGCGTAAGGTTACTCCTGCTATATGAGGGGTAACCTTACGTCAGTCCGCCGTATGCCATGTTAAGTATGGCCGTCAGGACAGCGTCGGGTTTTTTCGTTGTTTACATCGTTTACGTAACTCATCGCAAATAGGGCTGTGCGTTAATTACATTCACGTCGCAACCAATGTATTTGCGGCGTTCTATGGAGCATGCGCACTGGGCTACGTTTAAGGCCGGCGCATGCACAGTTCATTCGGCACGGGGATGCGCTTAATTTAAATACAAGCCGCCCCCTTTAATTTAACGCGGGGATACGCCGGGCCATTTAGACTACGCCGCCGCAAATTACACGGCAAGTGCTTGGAGAATACGGCACTTGCTCCAGTAAGTTGCGGCGGTGTAGTGTAAATGGCATACGATACGCCCCGCTCGTAGATACGCGGATCTACGAGAATCTGGCCCAGTGTCTTTAAACGTGACTTACCACAAAAATAAACACATAGAGCTACAAGATTATAAATGTGTGAATAAAACTAGAAAATAAAAGTCCCAAAAAAGTCCACTGTGCAAAGCCTCACTGGCGAGTAGATATGAATAAGGAGGCTATAGAACAGTGTTTTTCAACTCCAGTCCTCAAGGCACACCAACAAGTCATGTTTTCAGGCTTTCCAAATTATTTTGCACAGGTGATTTGATCAGTTTCACTGCCTTAGTAATCACCACAGCCATTTCATCTGAGGGAAATCCTGAAAACTTGACCTGTTGGTGTGCCTTGAGGACTGGAGTTGAAAAACACTGGTGTAGAACACTGGCAGAATTGCATCAGATTTTTCCTCTAGAGCAGGAGTCTCCAAACTATGGCCCTCCAGGTGTTCAGGAACTACAATTCCCATCATACCTAGTCATGTCTACGAATGTCAGAGTTTTACAATGCCTCATGGGAAGTGTAGTTCCACAGCAGCTGGAGGGCCGTAGTTTGGAGATCCCTGCTCTAGAGTCTAGTATCAGATGTATGCTGGAGATGTCAGGAATCGGAAGGCACCATGATACATATTTTTGGGGAATGTCCAATATTGAGGGAATTCTGGAAGGTGGTTGAGGAAACTGTGGAAACGATTACGGGTTTTGTCTTGGAGAGAATTCGGCAGCCTTTCTCTTGCATGACACCCCATTGTTAAATGAAAGATATAAAAACTCACAGTTAAAACATTTGCTCACTGCAACAAAGGCTTGTATTCCAGTATTGTGGAAATGCAATGTTTCCCCAAGGAGATCACAGTGGATGACTAAGGTTTTGGAAATTCAACAAATGGAAGATCTGACACTGAAAGAACAGGAGGAAAAATATAGGAGGATCTGGAATCCCTACTTTCAATATAGGGAACAGACTACCCTATCTGAGTAATATTGGTCAATCCAGAGATAGTTATTTGTAAAATAATAGTTAGAGACTGGGCAGTGAATATGGCCGATTTGGGCCTTATGGGGGGAGGAAGGTGGGAGGGGTTGAGAGGTGAGGGGGAGGAGGATTTGATGTTTTTTTTCTACCTTTTTTTCTCTTCTTGTTTATCTCTCTGCCTATATGGGCAAAACCAGGACTTGTTCTTGGAAAGGAAAAATAAATGGTGCTTATTTTGTTAAGAGATTGAGTATGTAACATGATAATTAATATCAATTAGGACGAAAGGAAGAAAGATAGGAAGAAAAAACAAAAGAAAAAACATACATATTACTGTGGTGTTGTGTACTATGAATCCTTATTTGATATGATTATATAATGTTTTGATATATGAAAAAATAAAAATAAAGAATTTATAAAAAAAAATAATAAAGTCCTCTGTAAACTGCATTCTTTAACATATAGCTAGACCATTTTGTCATATAGAGGTCAACTGCATTTATCCAGCATATGTGGATACAGGACCAGATATAGCCTGTCAAAAGTGGGGGTACAGTAAAAACTGTCAGGAGAGTAGAGCATGGGAGGTCAACAGAGCAGTGTACAGGTGGTCAGCAGGGCAGAGGATAGGGTCAGCAGTTTGTAGGGAAGTGTACAGAGGCTATTGGTTTTTAGGGCAGTTTTCAGGGTCCACAGGGAAGAGGACAGGGTGCAGCAGGACAGTGTACAGGGGGTCAGCAGAGCAAAGGATGGAAGGTCAGCAGGGCATTGCAGAAAAATTGGTGGGGCAGTGTACAGGAGGTCAGTAGGGTAGAGGACCGGTCAGCAGAGCTGAGGATAGGAGTCAGCAAGGTGGAGGACAGGGTTCACTGCTGGCAGAGGACAGGGGTCACAGCTGAAAGGGTAGAAGACAGGGGGAACCGCTGAAGAGGCAGAGTACAGGGATTACTGCTAGAGAGACCGAGAACAGGCTCACCACACTGGCAGGGCAGAGGGCAGAATTCTCCACTAGAAAGGCAGCGAGGCAGAGGACAGGGATTACAACTGGCAGGGCAGAGGACAGGGATCATCACTAGCAAGACAGGGATTACAGTTGGAGAGGGCGATGATAGTTATCACCGCAGGAAAGGCAGAGGACAGGGATCACTGCTGGCAGGGCAGAGAAAAGAGATCACCACTGGGGAGAGAGAAGACAGGGATCACTGCTGGCAGGGCAGAGAAAAGAGATCACCACTGGGGGGAGAGAGGACAGGGATCACCGCTGGCAGAGCAGAGAAAAGAGATCAACACTGGAGAGAGAGAGAGAGAGAGAGAGGACAGGGATCACCACTGGAGAGGCTGAGAACAGGGATCACCACTGGCAGGGCAGGTGACAGGGACCACCGCTGGAGAGGGAGAGGAATTACAGATAGAGAGGGAGAGGACAGAGATCACTACATGAGAGGCAGAGGACAGGGACCCCCACTGGAGAGGCAGAGGACAGGAATCACAACTGGCAGAACAGAGGCTAGGGATAACCAATGGAGAGGGAAAGGACAGAGATCACTGCTGGAGAGACAGAGAACAGGGATCACTGCTGAAGAGCCAGAGGACAGGAATCACCAGTAGAGAAGCAAAGGACAGCGATCACCGCTGGAGAGGCAGACGACAGGGATCCCTGCTGAAGAGGCAGAGGACAGGAAACACAACTGGCAGAACAGAGGCTAGGGATAACCACTGGAGAGGGAAAGGACAGGGATCACCGCTGGAGAGTCAGAGGTCGGTGATCACCACTGGAAGGGTAGAGGAAAGGGAACGCTGCTGAAAAGGCATAGAATAGGAGTCACTGCTAGACAAGCAAAAGACAGGGATCACTGCTGGAAAGGCAGAGGACAAGGATCACTGCTGGCAGGGCACTTACCAGAGCTCCATTCCCAGCATTCAACTCCTCCAGCATCCAGGATAAAAATCCCTGGATCCTTGTTCCACTTTATGAGAAGTGAATTCACAGGTTCCTATGGGTATCTTAACATTACAAAAAATAGGAGGGCTACAGATTCCCAGACCCCAACTGCTAATATTAAAGCAACACTAAAGTCAGATTTATTTTTTTCTTAAAATAACAAACATGTTATACTTACCTCCACTGTGCAGTTCATTTTGCACAGAGTGTCCCGGAAAGCTGTCTTCTGGGGTCCCTCGGCGGCTGTCTCAGGTCCTGCTCACAAAAGCATTCCACTTTAATGCGAGGAATCTCACACGATGGAAAGCTTTTGCGAGCGCGCTCCCGTGATACAGCGGCGGCCATAGCCGCCGACTGTATCACTCGGCCTCGCCCCCCGGCGCGCCGCGCCATCCGCTGTGATTGACAGCAGCGCCAGCCAATGGCTGCATTGCTATGAATCCGCCCAGCCTAGCCAATCAAGGGCCAGGCTGGGAACCGAAGAGGATGACGTGGACGCGCCCTGGAATTTCGAACGGTCAGGTAAGTAAAACGGGGGCTCGGGGGGGGGGGGGGGGGCGTTGCTGCCAGATGTTTTTTTAGGATGCATTAAGGTAAAAAAACTTTTACCTTTACAACCCCTTTAAGTGATCCACATGGCAAGAGATACTGTTTGGTGCAGGCATTCCTCCTTATAACATTGGGTATACCTATTGTCATAATCTTTCACATATATATCATGCCACTGTAAAAAAAAAATTTAATACTCTTTATTAATACTCTTTAAAGGGGTTGTAAAGGTTCGTCTTTTATTTTCTAAATAGGTTCCTTTAAGCTTGTGCATTGTTGGTTCACTTACCCTTTCCTTCAATTTCCCTTCTACATGTTTTTTTTCTTTGTTTGAATTTCTCACTTCCTGTTTCTCCTTAGTAAGTTTCCATCATCATACGAGCGGTGGAAAGTCATTTAGAACAGCTTACTGAACACCTTACTGAGGAGGAACAGGAAGAGAAATTCAGACAAAGAAAACAAAGAAAAAAAACATTTAGGGCCAGATTCTGGTACAATCCGCGTCGGCGTAGCGTAAGCCATTTACACTATGCCGCCGCAACTTACTGGAGCAAGTGCCGAATTCTCAAAGCACTTGCTCCGTAACTTGCAGAGGCATAGTGTAAATGGCCCGGCGTATCCCCGCGTAAATCAAGGGGGGCGGCTTGTATTTAAATTAAGCACGCCCCCACGCCGAACGAACTGCGCATGCGCTGGCCCAAAAAAAAAACAGTGCGCATTCTCCAACTCACATCGGAAAACGTCGATGAAACCGCCGTGAAAACGACGTGATCGTCACTTACGCAATTCCCTATTCACGAACGACTTAACCGACGGAAAAAGACGACACTGTCCCGACGCCATTTTTAACATGGCATACAACGGAACTTCGTAAGCCTACCCCTCATATAGCAGGGGTAGGTTTACGCTTACGGAAACGACGTAAACAACGACTAGGAGGCGTAAAAATGTTCGGGAATTGGCGTATTAGGCTCATTTGCATAGGCAAATGAGAAATCAACGTAAAGGCCACCTAGCGAAGGAATTACATCTAAGATCCGACGATGTAAGTGTCTTACACCTGTCGGATCTACGCCGTATCTATGCGTAAGTGATTCTAGGAATCACACGCATAGATACTCGGGCAAAAAAACAGAGATACGACAGTGTTTCTTGAGATACACCGTCGTATCTCTTTTGAGAATCTGGCCCATAGAAGGGAAATCGAAGGAAAAGGTAAGTGAACCAACAATGCACTAGCTTAAAGTAACCTATTTAGAAAATAAAAAACAAACCTTTACAAACACCTTATTCCTGCTGCACTATTGTCATGTGGGTGTCACATGATCTTCCTCTGTTCTTTGGCAACTGCAGGGAAAGACCTTTGGGAGGGGCTTCTATTACTCCTGTACTTCATGTACTGTATGCTTTCTACAGTGCGAGCCAGCCCTGATTGGTGCTGTTCTGATCACATGACTAAAAAGAATGTTTCATAAGAGCAATTGAAATTAGAATGTACATTTCAAATAACTGTTTTACGGCTCCTAAAAAATCTTTATTGAACATCAAATGTGCATTTTTTGTGCATTAATATGGTGTAGGCAGAGTCAAAGGTGATTGACACTAGCTTTCATTTTGTTCAGACAGCAACTGCATGCAAAGCTTGTTTTTTACATTACAGATATTTGCAATTACATTTGATATATCTAATACTGATTTATATTAAAACTGAATTTCTTAGTGAATGTAATCAATTAGCATACTATATCCCAATCCCATAGGGCCAGATTCAGGTAGAGTTAGGCTGGAGTATCAGTGATACGCCAGCATAACTCTCACTTTGCGCACTGACAGTCGACGCATGCGCAGTACGTTCGCCGTGGGATTGCGCCTAGTTTAAATAATACACGCCCCCTACCCATCCAATTTGAATTCCGCCGGCTCATTTTCGCTACGCCGCCGCAACTTTAGGAGCAAGTGCTATGTGAATAACAGTACTTGCTCCTAAAGTTTTGGCGGAGTAACGTAAATGAGAAACGTTACTCGAAAATAAAGATTCTCATACATTTCCCGCTGGCGTAGCGTAAGCCATTTACACTACGCCGCCGCAATTTAACTGAGCAAGTGCCGTATTCCCAAAGCACTTGCTCCGTAGTTTGCGGCGGCGTAGTGTAAATGGCTCTGTGTATCCCCGCGTAATTCAAAGGGGGCGGCTTGTATTTAAATTAAGCGCGCCCCCGCGTTGATCAAACTGCGCATGCGCCGGCCTCAAAAATAGCCCAGTGCGCATGCTCCAGCTCACGTCAAAAAAAATTAATGAAGCCGACGTGAGCGTCATTTACGTATATCCCTATTCGCGAACGACTTAGTAAAACAACGTAACCGACGGAAAAAGACGATGCTGATCCGACGCCATACTTAACATGGCAACGACGGAACTTCGTAAACCTACCCCTCATATAGCAGGGGTAGGTTTACGCTTACGGAAACGACGGAAACGACGACGGGGCGGTGTAAAAACGTTCGGGAATCGTCGGATTAGGCTCATTTGCATAGGCAAATGAGAAATCATCGTAAAGGCCACCTAGCGGCCAGCGATGTCATTACATCTATGATCCGACAGTGTAATTGTTTTACACCAGTCGGTTCTTCACTGTATCTTTTTTTTTTTTTTTTTTTTTTGTTTCTTTTTTTTTTTTCTTTTCTTAAAGTGTATTTTGTGCGTGAACTCGAGAGAGAGGAGCCGGACTGCAGGAGTTGGGAGTAGGCAGACCCTCCCCCCGGAGGCAATCGCCATCCTTCTCCATGCCCCCGGTGGCAATGGCGGGTGTGAGGGGGGGCCTCCCACTCACCCCGCCCTACCTGCTCCACTTTGGAGCCCAACTGGGGCCCAACAGGACCCCATCGGGGCAGAGGGACTCCCCCTATGAGGGAGTGAGGGGGCCTGACCCACCAAGCCAGCCCCGTAGGTCCTTCGCCTCTCTTTAGGAGACCGCATGGCCAAAGTGCGTGCGTATTAAACCAATTTTGTGTGCGTGCAAGTGTGGTGGTTTTTGTGGGGGGGGGGGTGGGCGAACTAAGCACAGGCGTACCTTGCATAGCACACCCACCGGGAGCCGGGCTGAGACCACCAAACTCAATTCACATGTAGCCGAGACCGGGATCCGAACCCTTGGCTGCAGAGGTGAACGGCTTGTCAGCGCAGTGCCAATCACGTTGAGCCACCACAGCTCCTTTCTTCACTGTATCTATGCGTAAGTGATTCTAGGAATCACACGCATAGATACTCATGAAAAAAAACAGAGATACGACAGTGTTTTCTACGAAACGCCAGCGTATCTCTTTTGAGAATCTGGCCCATAGTGTTTATCAATAGTAGAATGAGTAGGAGGGAGGGGAGTGTCATTTACCACTGTGTTTACACCCACATGTGTGAATCTATACTCATGTGGGCTGCACACAAATAAAAACAGAGGAAATTATTAGCTTAGAGGGGAACTGAAATTGAGCATGCTCTGTAGAGGACACCAGCTGGTCTACAAAATCTCAGCATCTAGTGGGGAGACAGAGTACATAGGAGGAGCAGCTGAAGGCAGGATCAACCAGGTATATTTCACTCTTCACACAACAAATGCTTTAGTGGCTTTGTGAGTACTCTTTTATATAGTATGTATTGAGTGGTTTTCATAGTCTGGGTTTAATTACACTTTAAAAAAGGAAATTACTGATATTCCCCTTCCAACCTTCCCTTTGGATGAGCATACTGAACTCCATCAAAAATCGGCTTCTTATAAGTTGTAGCTAACACAAATAATACACATATAATACTCTTACACATAATCAATGACTTCTATAGTACTCAACCCTCATGTTTAAAACAGATTTAAATGTTCCCTAATTAGTAACATATAAAAAAACTTCGGCTCTCTACCTGACTTTAAAATCATATCAGAAATACAATTAATGATAGAACAACCCCCCCCCCCCCCCCCGCCTCCTAAAATAATGACAAGTCATGCAAACCTGACACTTTTTTCCCTCAGTAATGACAAAACAAAATAAAGTTGGAACAAAGACTGCTTTAGAAGGAATGTGTCTGGAAACAGTCCTCATG
This sequence comes from Rana kukunoris, assembly GCA_029574335.1. NCBI lineage: Eukaryota > Metazoa > Chordata > Amphibia > Anura > Ranidae > Rana > Rana kukunoris. The sequence continues at coordinate 349,013,251 of CM056052.1, forward strand.
TGGCATGTTTTCTTCAGATCCCATAAAATTTGAGTTAATCCCCTGAACTTCATCTACACATTTGTATGACAATGGGTGAAAACTGAATAACACAGCTAATAAAAAAAAAAATGCTAATCACAGGGAGCACCCTCATGGCTAACAGAGGACAGAATTAGAAATAGACTTGGCAAACCTAACATTAATAAAGCACCAGGACCAAATGGCTTGCACCCGAGGGTACTTAGGGAACTCAGTCAAGTAATTGCCAGACCATTGTTCCTAATTTTTACTGACAGTCTACTGACTGGAATGGTGTCAGCTGATTGGAGAAAAGCCAATGTAGCACCAATATTTAAAAAAGGGCCGAAATAAATCCCTGGGAATTACAGACCAGTTAGCCTAACATCAATAGTATGAAAGCTCTTGGAGGGGGTGATAAGGGACTATATACAAGATTTTAGTAATGAGAACAGTATCATTAGCAGTAATCAGCATGGATTCATGAAAAACCGTTCTCGCCAAACCAATCTATTAACCTTCTATGAGGAAGTGAGCTGCCATCTAGATAAAGGAAGGCCCATAGACATGGTGTATCTGGATTTTGAAAAAGCATTTGTCACAGTTCCCCATAAACGTTTACTCCACAAAGTAAGGCCCGTTGGCATGGACCAGAGGGTGAGTACATGGATTGAAAACTGGCTGCAGGGGCGAGTTCAGAGGGTGGTGATAAATGTGGAGTACACTGAAGGGTCTGGTGTGGGAAGTGGGGTCCCCTAGGGTTCTGTGCTGGGACCAATCCTGTTTAATGTGTTCATAAACGACCTGGAGGATGGGGTAAACAGTTCAATCTCTGTATTTGCGGATGATACTAAGTTAACAGGGCAATAACTTCTCTGCAGGATGTGGAAACCTTGCAAGAAGATCTAAACAAATTAATGGGGTGGGCAACTACATGGCAAATGAGGTCCAGTGTAGAAAAATGTAAAATAAAGCATTTGGGGTGGCAAAAATATGAATGCAATCTACTCATTAGGGGGAGAACCTCTGGCGGAATCCAGGATGGAAAAAGACCTGGGGGTCCTAGTAGATGATAGGCTCAGCAATGGCATGCAATGTCAAGCTGCTGCACACAAAGCAAACAGAATAATGGCATGCATTAAAAAGGGGATTAACTCCAGAGATAAAATGATAATTTTCCCACTCTACAAGACTCTGGTCCGGCCGCACCTGGAGTATGCTTTCCAGTTCTGGGCACCAGTCCTCAGGAAGGATGTACTGGAAATGGAGCGAGTACAAAGAATTCCATGGAGTACAAAGAAGGGCAACAAAGCTAAAAAAGGGTCTGGAGGCAATCAGTTATGAAAAAAGGTTGCGAGCACTGCGTCCATTCATTGTTTAAAATTTGCAGTCTCCTCCTGGTCCCTTCCGTGATAGCCGTTTCTCAGCAGACACAGTTTCCCCTATCACGAACATTCTCTCATCCCTAAACTCAGTTTCCCAGCAGATATTGTGTTCAGTGTTCCGCCAATCACGGATATCCTCTTGTCCGAGGATGAAAAGGCGTCCGTGATAGGCGTTTCTCGGCAGACACTGTTCCGCCTATCTCGGAAGGGACCAGGAGGAGACCGCGAGTTTTAAACTATGGGCGCCCACAGCCTCTCAATAACTTCAGCTACACTGACTCGAGTATAAGCCGTAAGAAAAGGTCTGAAAAACTCAGATTATACTAGAGTATAAATGAAAAAGCTTTTCCCAACATCTTCTCCTACCTTCCTGGCTGGGAAGGGTGTTGCCGGTCTGGACCGGGGGTCAGGGTCCGTTGAAAAGTCTGTGGAGATAGTGCCCCTGGAGTGGCAGTCCAGGGGTGCCATACATTGCACTGAGTGTTTTGAGAGGGGCACTCAAAGTCACATATCTCCACACACACCTTTTTAACCCCTGCCTCTAGGGCCGAGCCTTTTGGCTAGAACCAGAGGAATTTTTGTTCCTGGCCGGAGGGCCGGCCGTCGTATTGCACTCACTATTCCCACTTTCCTTTTCCCCCACTTTCTTTTTTATTTTTCCCCCTGTTTGTCACTTTTACGTCTTCTTTATGTTGGTGCTTTGCACTTTATGTGTGGCAAGTAAGGGTGCTGGTCCTCGGGCCGGCTCTGAAAGTCTTGGGAGTGGGTGGACATGGCCTTCTGGCTTAGTTCGCCTGCTCTCATGGGGTCTCCCTTCGGGGGAGCCTCACCGAGGAGGGTTCTGTCTCGGCAGTCCCTCTGAGGATGTTAGGTTATGTGGCTTCGGCTGCATGGACCTTAGTGCGGTCCTCGTGGCTTCGGCTGCTTGGACCACTGTAACTCTTTTCCCTGTCAGGAGCCTAACACCCCAGGGGATCAGAGCTGGGCCCTTTTTGGAGGGCCAATTGACGATGGCACCCGTCACAGTTTTTTGAGTTTCACTCTTTATGTGTGTGCACAGTTTTTTCCTGCACCGGGTGAAGTTTTGTTGGGTTGTGTTTTGCACGCCACAGGCTTTTCAATAGAAAAAAACTGGTGAGTAAAAGAATGTGAACGAGGTGAATAATAATGTGTTCTAAAGCTGCAGTTTCTGATAGTGTTCACTGTACACAATAATGGTGATGAGCGCTAAAGAAAATGTGAGGGATCCCATATAAACACAAAATATAAATGTATAGGGTGACACAAAATACAATAAAGTGATGAACAGTTGAGTGACGTGAAGTCACTGAGGAGTGTCTGTGTAAAAAGAAACAAAATTTAAAACATGTGAACTGTCCTAAATGCGGATATATCTTCCTATGGGGTATGTAGTTTTCAAAAAGATGGAATCAACTTCTCCCCTGGAGTTAACCACGTGATGAACGATGTGATTACACAACTTTATCCGTGCCCAGTCTCCCAGAACTCTCACCTTGGTAACACAATGAAGCGCATGTAGCATGAATATAAAAAGCCTCAAACGATAGTGTTTCATTTTTCTCTCCAACTCCTCTCCAATGGTGCATGCAATGAGGCAGCCCGTCTGTAGTGGTCCCACTGGTCCCAGGGGTTCCTATTTACCTATTAGAGTGCTCCATGTACCATACATCATGGGGAGGAAGAGAAGAAATATATGCCTCCGATAGTGAAATACTGTATAGAACCATGGTGCTTTATTAATAAAATGTGTGGACTCTTACATATAAAATATTAAAATCAGCGAAATGTAAACAAGACGCGGCGTATGCAGCGCTGTCTTACATCTCCTCCGGCTACTTCTGGTCTGCGTCAGTCTCACGTGATCCCAATACTCGAGTATATATGGTAATTATATATGGTAATTATATTTTAAGGAGACAGCAAATTTACACTGGTATACAAGCTGTACACTCACTACTTTACATTGTAGCAAAGTGTAATTTCTTCAGTGTTGTCACATGAAAAGATATAATAAAATATTTACAAAAATGTGAGGGTGTACTCACTTTTATGAGATAGTGTATTTATAGTATTGTCTCCTGTGATAAATCAAAGTACACATGCAGAAGTCATGGGAAGTCATGGGACAAATTACTACTTGGATGCCTACTTAAAAGACTGTAAGATAGAAAGTTTGAGCTAAGTACCATGATGATACATTCCCATGGCTCATGCGCAAGAGTTGCATTCTCACTATCCTTCCCATGGCCAAATAATGAAGGTGCTGGGCCTGGAAGAAGCATCAAAGAAGATGGTAGGTGTGGAGACAGAGAGCACACAGCCAGCATCATTATGGAGATGAAATGGTAAAATTAACACAATGTGCAAGTATGCACGTGAGCTTTTGGCTTAGGCAAAGCTGATCAAATGTTTGCAGCAATTGGCTTATCTCTTATATTCAGTAACATCTGTTCTTCTGTGGGAGATGTTACTTAAAACAGAATTCAACGTACTTATAACTAAGGTAGAGCCAAATGTAACAGGGTTCACTTTGCGCGACATTCACCAAACAGTTCCCAAGTACTGAAAGTTAATAAAAACTACACTGATGTCAATGGGTGCTAAACTTTTGAAATCAACTCTGACTTTTTCAAAGCTAATACTGCTCATGCTAATGCTGTCAAATAAATTGTCTGGAGGAGCTGGGCACAGCCAGGGGGGGGGGGGGGGGGATGGGTCATGTACAAACGCATTAAAAATTCTTTCAAAACTACCGTTATTTTCCGTTATTATTTCCAAACTGTCACTTTTGATGTAGTACATTGATTGGTACATGCTACAGCAAGAATCTGAGCAGCCTGGCCAGTAAACCATACAAAACCAAATGCATCAACATGGGGAAGGTACCCCCACCTTGTCCCCTTGTTGATGAGGTTTATCTGAAACCTGGAAGCCTCCTTCAAAAATTAAGGGAAACCAGCCACCCACATAAATGAGTAAGGAGTCCTTTTACTAAATACAGTTTCACTATGTAAATCTATCATCAGTCATATTATCCAGCAATGCAGATCCTTGTCAACGCCCACCAGAAAAAAAACACACCAACACAACTGATCACGATGGGAGACTCATGCCCAGTGATAGGTCCTGAGCTGATAGTGTTGTAAACAAAGGGGCTAGGATGGTGGCTAATGTCATTAACCAAATCTGATCATGGTCATAATTGTATTTGCAAATACTGTATTTCCTGGCCAGTCTCACGTCAGCACACCATGTTTAATCCCCTCCTCCGGTCCACCAGTACCACCTTCTTCTTAGCTAATAAGTAGGGGGCCCCTCCTCCCAGTCATTGTTGCTTTTTTTTGGTCGAACGACCAGACCACCAGACTCTGACAAAGGAGGAAAGAGGGAAAAAACTATCCCACCCAGGTTCAAGCCTCTCCTGGCGTTGGAAGGTCCAGAATAATGAAGGTATGTCCCTTTATGACACTGAACGCTCAGGTGCATGAGCTGCAGGCACATCATGGCTTATGGAGCTTACCATTTTGGGCGAGGGGGCTGTGGTGTTGCTGCTGCTGGGATGCCTGCCTGCGCTTCAAAAAACTGAGCTCCGTAGGAACGCGCTGGCTACCCCCCCGTGCTTTCTAAAGCGGCGATGACGTCACACGGGGGGAGGCGGTGCTGTGCGTGTCTATAAAAACCTTGGCAGGAGAGAGCTCAGTGTGTTCTGACACTAGCTCTAAACAGGACACCGCTGGTAAGTCTCCTAAGGGGTAGGTGGAGAGATTGTGTCAGCTGACCTGAATCCTAAGCCTCTGCCTTTCTTCCTTCAACAGCATTCTGTGTGATTCCCTGTGTAACTGCTGCCACCCTGTGGCCATTTTCATTACTGCAAAAAGGTCAGTCTTATTAATGAAAGGTTTTAAGAGATAATATTAGTAATAGTATGAAAAATAAACTGTAGTTTTTTACATATATAGGGTTTTAGTGGTTATAGTATTCCATTATTTTTGCACAAAAATCACCGGAAAGGTAGGAGGGGTCGACCGGGGCCACAGTAGTAAAAGAGTGCAAATAACAAGACCTAAAAATACATTTTTCTTGGTTGTCTTTTTAGGAGCAGAAGCCCTAAAACAAGACATACATGGAGAAAAAAGTCCCACCACCGTTCCAAATCTCTGCAAGCGCCTGGGTCTCGGGCAACGCATAAGTCCCATTCCTGCCCAGCTCGCAAACCTAGCCAGCCCAAGACCTTAACAGAACTAAGACCCCGCCCAGATGACGGTCTATGTTTGGCGCCTTCCGAACCTGGCAAACTTTTGTGCACCGGCTGCATTAGAGACGTCGCTACAGACAGAGAGGCGGAAGCGCAAAGGATTAAAAGTTATATTCAAGACGCAGTCACAGAGGGGATACAATCAGCCTCAGCCAGCAAAACCCCAAAATCTAAAAACAAATTCAGAGTGGACCCTCAAGGACGAGTCGCCAGACCTCGAGGGGCTATCACGAGATTCGTCAGACTCTGAAGCGCCTTCTAAATTTCTATTCAAATTTCAATACATAGAATCATTCGTCACGGCCGTAAAAGAAGCCATAGACTGGGATCAGGATACTCAGCCACCTGAAAAAAATTAAAAGATTTTTTTCCGAGTCGTAAGAGACAAGGGGTCACCTTTGCCCTTTTGCCTGAAATTCGAGAGTGGTTCGAAGAGGAATGGGAGAGACCGGAAAGGAGGGTGAATGTGCAGAATCGTTTTTCAATGCAGCTCTCTGGGATTCCCTGCTGGGCATAGATGCGGCCTTACAACGCCTGGCCAGACAAGTGGCCTTGCCATTACAGGATTCTACAACATTCAGAGACCCAATGGACAGACGTGCGGATACAGACCTGAAAAAGTTTTTTTCCTCCGTTGGTGCAGCATGCTGCCCGGTCATAGCCTTAACCTCAGTCTCCAGAGCACTGAAGGTCTGGACCACAAGGATACAACCAGCCCTGAAAATCATGGCATTTGCAGTGACAGCCAAAAGGGCCCTTTGGTTACATCACTGGGTGTCCGACAGTACTACAAAACTAAGTCTCTGCAATATTCCGTTTAATCGCAAGGTGCTATTTGGGAAGACCCTGGAGGAGGCTATTAGTCAAGACACAGTGGGAAAATCGGGTCTGATGCCTCAGAGACCCAAGAGGAGGCAGCAGACCACCCGGCCAGCGCAACCAGATTACAAGAGGACCTATGACGCCAGGTCATATAGACCAGGACGGGAGTACGCTAGACCCTACTGGAGAAACTCTCAGGGCTCTTTTTTGCGGAATGTAAAGTCCAAGGCAGCACAGACCGTGAAAAAGTCTGAGAAGTCTTTTTGACGGGATAACCGCCCATCCTCCCCAGGTGGGTGCCAGATTAACGTCCTTTTGGGGGGTATGGGCGGAAATAGTCAAAGACTCCACAAGACTCTGAGATATGGCTACAAAGTATGCTTTCAGAAAAAGCCTCCCAATATATTGGTCCGCACAGATTGGCCGACAGACCGGAAAAAACAAAGCTGTTTTTTTTTATCTTAACTTTTCTTTATTGTTTCTTGTCATAAAAAAAATGTTGTGTATTCATTTACAACATCACATATCAAAAAGTGCATATTATACATAAGTAATTAAATAAATACCAACTTCAAAATCCGTGTATATACTTTAAGTTAGCCTATTCCCTCCCACCCTCCCTCCCACCCCCCCTCCCACCCCCCCTCTAACCCCTCCCCCCGTAGTGACCTCCTCTCCCCTCCCAGGTGTCAATTCTACTAAGGATTTTTACTTTACCCTTCCTTTATATATAGATACATTTATCTAGCTTTTTCTTGGTGCCGTATCACTGGGCTAGGAGGACAGCCGGGGGGGGGGGGGGGTGGTCCCTCCAAGCTACCATTGCAGAACTAATTCCTAGAAAGAAGGGTCAGGTTCATGTCCTTCCTGTATTTAGTGTCTGTATATTGGGAGGTTATTATTTTACAGTGTCGGGGGAAGCTGCCGGTTATATCGGTGTTATATCTCTAAGCAAGGGCTCCTATATCTCTCAGCCATAGTCCCCACACTCTCTCGAACCTTCTATAGTTTCCCTGTTTAATAAAGGCCACTCTCTCACTCCAGATCAAAGTATTGATAGTTTCGGTCCAATTCCCAACAGAGGGGGGGACATGCACCTGCCATCTCTGAGCAATTTACTTGCGTGCCTGGAAGAGGCCTCGCAGTACGCCCTCTAAAGTTCCCGGAGGTGTTCTATGATCCTCTATGTCCCCTAGGAGTTAAGTTCTAGCATCAGGCTCTAGGGAGGACTTGAAGATGTTGTTAAGTTTATCAACAACTTCTGTCCAGTATCTAAAGAGCTTGGGGCATCTCCAGAACATATGGACAAGATCCCCTGTAGCATTGCATCTAGGGCATTCGTCGCTCCGGTTCCGTCCTATTTGAAACATTTTTTTAGGGGTATAATAGACACGATGTAGTAAATAAAGGTGGGACAGTCTCTGTGCCAGAGCGATGGATACCAGAGCCCCTCTCTTTAGGATACTATTCCACTGCTCTGTTGTTATCAATCCCAGGTCTCTTGCCCATTTTTCTCTGCTCCTAGACACACCTGACTGGTTTATGGCCCTAGCCCCCAGTTTGTCATATAGCACTGAAATTAAGCCTTTCGCTGTGTTAGCCTGAGCTATTTTAATAAGAATGGGAGTCTGGATCCTATCAGCCGGATAGGTCTTAGTCTGGGTCTTAATGGCATGCCTGATTTGAAGGTATTTGAAGAACGTCTTATTTGGTATATTAAATTCAAGTTTTAGTTCTGAGAATGATTTCATAAGGTTACCCTCGTATAAGTGGGTTAATCGTGTGATTCCCTGACTTTCCCAGATTTTACACTTTTCTACTTCCGCTACTTCTGGCAAGTTTTTATTATTCCAGAGGGGGGCCAACTCAGTTATCCCAGAGTAACCTAGTAAAGCCTTTGTTGTCTGCCACACTTTGTTTAATAATTTTATAGTCGGGCATTTATGGGCAAATGAGTTTGCCTCCAAGGCTTCTACCAATATTTTATGTGGGGCCTCGGTTAGTATTAGTCTGAAGCAATCATTTCCTCGGTCCGGGATCCCACATCCTGCGATCTGCTGTAGCTGAGACGCCAGGAAGTACATTCTCGGGTGCGGGACCGCCATCCCTCCATCCCCAACCGGGAGCTGCATGGTCTGCAACCCAATTCTGGCCTGCCTTCCTTTCCATATTAGTTCTCAGAATAATGTTTCCATTTTTTTGAACCATATTTGGTTAACCCAGATCGGGGAATTATGGAGTACATAGAGTATTTTAATTAAATTACATCTCCCAGCTACAGAGAGAGGGAGGCGGTTCCAGGCGTCTTTCTTTTGCTTCAGTGCTGCTAATAATGGAGCTATATTTTCGCTAGTGTATTCCTTGACATCCCGGGTGATCCATATCCCGAGATATTTAAATTTTGTTGGAATTTTTAATTGGGGCATTTCGACTATCCTCTGGACTTGTAGCGTATCTATAGGGAGCAGGGCCGACTTGTCCCAATTGACCATCAACAAAGCTGTTTACAAGAATATTTAACCGGCCTACAGCAAAAAATTACAATTTCGCCAGTACCCATAAATCAACAGAGAAAAGGGGTATACTCTCCAATCTTTTTGGTTCCCAAAGCATCAGGAGATCTCAGACCAGTTCTGAACCTGAGAATTTTAAATCGTTATATAACTCCCAGGACGTTCAAGATGGAATCCGTATTTACGATCATTATAGTATTGCAACCAGGGGACTGGTTGATATCAGTCGATTTAGCAGATGCGTATCTGCATGTCCCAATCAGCGAGAACCACCAAAAATACCTAAGGTGCATGGTAGGAGAAGATAATTTCCAGTTCAGATGTCTTCCTTTTGGGATCAGCACAGCTCCTCAAGTATTTTCCAAAATCCTACTAGCTGTCATCGCCGTTATCCGCCTGAAGGGCATAAAAATGTTTCACTACCTAGACAACATCCTTGTAGTAGCCCGTTCAAGCAGACAGCTAGTGTCGCAACGCGAAGTAGTGCTAGAAATCCTATCAAAGGTTGGCTGGATCATCAACTGGCAGAAGAGCCAGTTAATTCCCTCACAGGAGATGGAGTATCTGGGACTGATCTTCAATACGGACAGAGGTCTTGTCCTGCTACCCGAATGCAAGAGGGCAGAATTGGTAGCCTGCATAGACAGCGTGATGAAGTCGCCATCACTGTCAGCGAGGGATTGTATGACTCTGGGAAAGGTTCCACACAAGGGCGTTCCAGGCGACATTTTTGAGCCAATGGGATGGCACGTCTCTCCACCAGGAGATTCTCATGCCGAACCGGATTCGACAGAACTTAGCTTGGTGGACAACACCAAGATAACCTCGGATGCAAGTTTAAGGTGTATGGAACAAGTTGGAATCCAGACACTCTTACCTTTTGAAGCTGCAAGCAGCATATCTGGCCCTGCGGGCCTTCGAGAAACTAGTGCAAGGAGCCCGAGTCAAACTGATGTTAGACAACAAGACGGCAGTAGCATATATAGCCGAACAGGGCAAAACCAAGAGTTTTCCACCATTACAAGTGGCGACCAAGATATTTGACTGGGCCGATGCACATCTGGAAGCCCTAACAGCAGCTTACATTCCCGGCAGCCAGAATTCCATTGCGGATCGTCTGAGTCGGGAGTTCCCCGACAAAAACGAATGGGCCCTGAACGAGAAGTTCCTGGAGCCAGTCTTTTCCGATTGGGGAACACCCTCAGTATATCTAATGGCGACCCGAGTCAATGCAAAGACGCCCCAATTTGTGTCCAGGTTCCGCTGCGACAAAGCCATGGCCCAAGAAGCCTTCTCCATTCCATTGGATTTCCCCCTAGTCTACATCTTTCCACCGGTGCCGCTAGTGATGAAGACTCTGTTGAAGATTGCGAGGGAGAAGGTCCATGCAATAGTAATTCTACCTTTTTGGCCACAGAGGCCGTGGTTCCCTCTGCTCCTACAGATGACGTTGGCTCCCCCAATACACCTACCGATAAGGAGAGATCTCCTGTGGCAGAGACAGTGGGTGCATCCTAACCCGGGCAGGTTGCAACTAACGGCCTGGTTGCTGAATCAACCAGACTACAGGCACAAGGCATTTCAGAAGAGGTAATCTCAACACTATTAGGCCTCGTACACATGAGGGGATATGTCCGCTGAAAACGGTCCGATGGACCGTTTCAGCAGACATCTCCGCTCGTGTGTATGGGCTAGCGGACAGATTTGTCCACCCGACAGATTTCAAAGCAAGCTTTGAAATCTATCCGGTGGGAATCTGTCCGCCCGACATGTCTGCTGGTTAGTACACTTACCAGCAGACATGTCGTCCCGCACCGCCGCCGCGCCGCCGCCGAATGTATTCGGCGCATGCGCGGAAGTGTTTTACTTCCTGGTGCGGTGAAGTAGCGGTGACGTGGCGGCGTCAACGTCACCGCCGCGTCACCGCCACGTCACCGCGCCGTCCGGCGGCGGGGAATTTGATCCGATGGTGTGTACACGCCATCGGATCAAACTCCCGATCGGACATATCCGATGGAAATGGTCCGCGGACCGTTTTCATCGGATATGTCCGATCGTGTGTACGAGGCCTTAAAGTTTAGTATGGCCTCGACCAATGTTATCTACAACAGGATTTGGAAAAAAATCACAACTTTTGCGTTACAACAACATTTTTCCCCAGTGAATCCAAACGTTGCACAAATGCTGGACTTTTTACAATCTGCACTGAAGGTGGGCTTAGCCTATAGTACAATAAAGGTACAAATATCAGCCTTAACATGCTTCACAGGGCACAGGTTGGCAGACGAACCACTGATAAAACAATTCCTAAAAGCGGCCATGAAACTAAATCCTCCAAGAAGGTCTCTGTTCCCAGCCTGGGACTTAGGCACAGTGCTAAGGGCTCTTCTTCTACATCCTTTTGTACCGGCAGAATCATGTCCGTTCTGGTTTCTAACAGTCAAGATAATTTTTCTCACCGCCATAACATCGGCAAGGAGAGTTTCCGAGCTAGCGGCTCTATCCTGTAAAGACCCATATTGCATCGTCCTTCCAGACAGAGTAATCCTAAGGCCGTCACCAATAATAACACCTAAGGTGGTTTCTAAATTTCATCTCAATTGGACGGCGGTGCTACCTAGCTTCACACAACCTCCTAGGCAGGAAGAAGAACTAGACCTTAGACCATTGGACATGGTCAATCTTTTTTCGGATTACCTACACCGTTCTCTATAGGTACGCAAAATGGATTCCCTCTTCATCTTACCATCTGGTCCTAAAAGAGGACAAGCCGCTTCAACAAGAATAATTTATACCTGGATCACCAAAGTAATAAGGCTCACGTACGAGAAACAGGGGCTGACGCCTCCACAGGCGATTAGAGCTCATTCTACCAGAGGGGTGGCAGCCTCCTGGTCAGCATCTGCTAAAATACCGGTTGAAGAAATATGCAGGATGGCCAGCTGGAGTTCCTGCAAGACCTTCGCGAGGCATTTCAATTTAGACGTGACATCGGCTAGTTTCGGAAACGCCGCGGTATCCGCGCCTTTTCAGGCAAAATAAAAAGATTCACTTAAGCAGCATTTACAGTTGTTGTCCAAGTCTTATATACATTTTCCCACCCTAGTTGTGCTAAATTAAATCCCATGGTGTGTCGACGTGAGACTGGCCAGGAAAACGGAAAATTGTTATTAATACCTACGGTAATTTTCCTTTCCTGGCCTGTCCTCACGTCAGCACAGCTTTTCCCTCCCTATAAGCCTGTCGTCCTCCAATTAATTGGAACAAGGACTGGGAGGAGGGGCCCCCTAATTATTAGCTAAGAAGAAGGTGGTACTGGTGGACCGGAGAAGGGGATTTACCATGGTGTGCCGACGTGAGGACAGGCCAGGAAAGGAAAATTACTGTAGGTATTAATAACAATTTTCCGTTATCCAGAAGACATACTGCCAAACAAAGCTCCCATCTTCAGACATATATAGCAATGAATAAGGTCCCGTTCACATTTGAGCATAGTAGAAACGTGCACAGAAACACACATTTCTGAGTCCATTTCTGTATTGCTGCAAAAATATGCCAAAAAGCAGAACACATGTTTGGGTGCCATTCAATCTTAATGGTAACCCAAACATGCAAAAAGGCGCTGTTCAAAAATGTACTATAGAAAATGGTGCAGGAGATACTTTGGCACATTTTTGAAGCATATAGCAGCCCTTTCAAGTAAACGGGTTGCCCTACACTGCCACACTAAAGCCACGTAAGAAAAAAAAAATCGCTCAAGAAAAAAAGTGCAGTGTCTCTATGCTTAGGTGTGAATGTAGGCCTCAATTGAGACCTTGAGGTAGTCCATTCCTCAATAGAGGAGCAGACACACCAAAATCCCAGCAAAGCACAATGGCAGCTGAAGACCTTCCATATATCTCTGCACCAAATCCAGCAAGCAAAACAATGGAAACCACTTAATTTGTTTCTAGCAATTTAAAGTAAGGTGCACATTGAGAGGGGTATTGTACAGAACAATAGAAGACAAAAATGTCTCAGCAGTCAGCTGGTAAAAACCTGGCAGAGGTTTTTATCCCCTTCCACACGTTATCCAAAATAGTTTTGTCTTTTACGATGGTTCACCATAAATAAATATTAAAAGCCAGCAGCAACAAATACTGCAGCTGTTGACTTTTAATATTAGGACACTTACCTGTCCTGGAGTCCAGCGGCGTCCGCAGCAGAGGATGAGCGATCGCTCGTCACCCTGCTGCTCCCCCCTCCATCCACGGCGAGGGAACCAGGAAGTGAAGCGCTCCGGCTTCACTGCCCGGTTCCCTACGGCGCATGCGCGAGTCGCGCTGCGCCCGCGATTGGCTCCCGCTGTGTGCTGGGAGCTGAGAGTTCCCAGCACACAACGGGAAAAGCCCGTCTTTTGCCCGAGACTGCGGGCCGGAAGTGGGTGCGGATACCTGTCTTTAGACAGGTATCTGCACCCCCCTCCCCCCTGAAAGGTGTCAAATGTGACACCGGAGGGGGGGAGGGTTCCGATCAGCGGATCTTCACTTTAGGGTGGAGATCCGCTTTAACATCCATAAAAATTAACTAGAATTTTTTTTTATTTTTACCAATGATACACCACTGTGCTGTGTGTTATATGATAATGAAAGTTGTTGGTTATTATAACAGAGTCTATGTAAATGTTCGATAATAAAATAAAGTAAAGAACTCAAAATTATATATCTTACAAAAACACACATTACAAGCTTGTTTCCACTAGGTGTGTTGAGCTAAGTTGATCTGCATCGATCAACGTAGGGTAAACGCAGGAACACTGTAAAAATATTTGTTCTTTATGTGCCCAGTTCACACTATACGAGTGCACTAGGGAAAAATGCAGACACGCAAACACACAATTTTATGTGTAGAAAAACACAGCATGTTAAAAAAGGTCAATGTGCAATAATGCATTTACCAAACATTTTTATGTCCGCTGGGGGGGGGGGGGGGGTGAACCGCCACTAATAAACCAGGCTTGTGTGGTTGATTTACTAAAACTGGAGCATGCAAAATCTGGTGCAGCCGTGCTGTGTAGCCAGTCAGCTTCTAACGTTAGCTTGTTCAATTACACTTTGACAAAAAAAAGAAGCTTATTGCTTTCTATGCAGAGCTTCACCATATTTTGCACTCTCCAGTTTTAGTAAATCAACCCCAGTGTGTTATAGCATATGAGAAATTTCAGCATGGTTATGCAATAGAGTGTATAGAATAAATGCAAGAACAACAGAAAACCTTAGGCTGACTGGGTTTAATCATGATCAACGGAAATTTTTGACAAAAATATTTTTGCTGATGCAATGGTTCTATAGCTTTGAGAAGGTCTTATAACGTATATATATGTGTGCATATGGACTTAAACAAGATGTCCTTGATGCCTTAGATATCCCTGTGTATAAACCCTTAGGCCTCATACACACGATAGGATAGCCAGAGGACAACGGTTATTGGTTATTTAACCTTAGGTTAGGAAAAGCCAACTTGCTTTCAAATTAACCTATGGACTCCTAATCGATAGGTCAAAACCGATCATTAGTATGCACGACCATCGGTTAAAAATCCACGCATGCTCATAATCAAGTCGACGCATGCTTGGAAGCATTGAACTTCATTTTTTTCAGCACGTCGTTGTGTTTTACGTCACCGCATTCTGATACGATCGTTTTTTTAACTGATGGTGTGTAGGCACATCAGACCATCAGTCAGCTTCATCGGTTAACCTATGACAACGGTCCTTCAGACCGTTCTCATCGGATGGACTGATCGTATGTACAAGGCTTTAACCACTTAAGACCTGGACCAATACGCTGGTAAATGACCCAAGGTGTTTTTGCGATTCGGCACTGCGTCGCTTTAACAGACAATTGCGCGGTCGTGCGACGTGGCTCCCAAACAAAATTTGCGTCCTTTTCTTCCCACAAATAGAGCTTTCTTTTGGTGGTATTTGATCACCTCTGCGATTTTTTTTTTTTTGCGCTATATACAAAAATAGAGCGACATTTTTGAAAAAAAAAACACTATTTTTTACTTTTTGTTAAAAAAAAATCAAATAAACTAAATTTTAGTCAAACATTTAGGCCAAAATTTATTTAGCCACATGTCTTTAGTAAAAAAAAAAATCGCGATAAAAAAAAATAGCTACCTAGCGGGAACAGCGACACTAATACAGCGATCAGAAAAATGATCGCTTAGTGACGCTGGCAATAGGGAGTGAAAGGGTTAACTAGGGCAGTGATCAGGGGGTTAAAACTTTATTAGGGGGGGTGGGGGGGCTATCCTGAACCTAACACTAACTGATTTTACACTGCCTGTCACACTGACACTAAATGCAGTGATTAGATCACTGCATTCAGTGACACTGTGACAGGGGGGGTGGGGGGGCAGATCGCAAGGGGTTAAGTATGCCTATGTGAGTGTGTGTCAGTGTAATGTTGGTGTACACTTACTGTGAGGTGTTTCTCCCATCGCAGCGGTTGGAAATACCGCTGCGATGGGAGATTACATCACTTCCCCCTTCCTGTGTTTACACAGGAGGAGGAAGTGACACAAAGGGGGAGCGCGCGCATTGGCTGGGAGCGATCGCGGGGGGGCGGGTAAACGCCGACATCCGCCCGCTCATCCCGGATCGCTCCCGGAGCCAGGGGGACCCCCGCACGCCGCGGAGGGGGTCCCGATGGGACCCCCGAACCGCACGAAGGCGGGGACGTAAATTTACGCCCTTGTGCCTGTACGAGCCATTCTGTGGCCGTATATGTGCGTGCGGGGGACCATAAGTGGTTAAAGAACTCCAACTAAAAAAGCTACTTTTGGTCGGATGACTGTTTATATTATTTATATATAGCTATATAAATAGATATATAGATATATATGTATCTATGTAGCACCCCCTTACTTTCAGTACGGGCACTACGCTAAAGTTAGCAGGCGAATGGGAGAGTTAATTTGCTCTCATTCATATTTTGTCAAATTGCAGGCTGCTGCTATTTCAGAACTGTCCTGTAGGTCGGTCTGCGGCCCCGAGGTGTGATTACACCCCTGGGCGGCAGTTGGCGCTAGAGGGGTTCTGACAGAGCCACTTTTCCCCAGCAGCCAATTAGAGGAGTTCTTCTCTCGCTGGGCATGCTTGGGTGGGGTATATCTGTGGCAGCTGCCGCGTGTTCTGGGTGGTGATCGGTTCTTCTTCTCTGCGCGGGGTCCCCGTTCAGGGTGCGCGCATCCACGGATCCACTCGCATTGCCCACCTGGCCAGAATCACCTGTTCCATGGAGACCCATCTGGATGTCGATGGGGCCCCAGTTACTTACTGGGTCCCCAACCCTACTGACAAGATCCCAGGCTGTGTGCCGTTCTGTGGGGGATCAGCTTGAGGAAGATCCCGGAGGCAGGTTGTCCAAAAGGGCTTGAACGAACCATCGGGGATCTGGTTACTGGAATTGACAGGTACATGTCAGCTGTCTAACAATAGTAGGGAGTGCAATCAGCGCAAAAATATCAAAAGGATCAATATATATAATTGTAGTATAATAGTGTACTAATAAATGTAAGAATGAAAAACAACTTCCAGAGTGTATTTCATATGGATGCAAGCTGGACACCAAAAAAGGACATTCACGAAATCCCAAAAGTAAATACAATAAAGAAAGCAGTGCAGCGCAAACCAAATGTGGAATGGTAATGGATGTACTCATAAAAGTGAAAACCAAGAAAGGAAAAATAGTCCAAAAATTACAATATGTAAACAAAATGAGAAATAAGTCCTGCGACCAGATAATACGAGTATCTTCACTACGTGACTGGTAAACCAATTCAGAATGTGATCCCTTCACCAGTAAAGATGGGTACTCTCACCTCAAGGAAAGACCTTTGTTTTACCAAAGGTCTAATGAGCTTAGATCAATGGTAGGAATCCGGATGGCTCAGGGGTGTATACTATTCAGCCGTAGGACCCGGAGATATGTAAGTATCCTCAGTGGCACCAACGAACAAGTATGTAACCGATGATATGCAAAGAAAAAACTAAATCTAAGAGCTTCCGTATAACCAGGTCAATTTGTGACGTGGAGTGGTTCCTGACCCCGGACGCGTATCGTAATACAACTTCCTCAGCAGGGCGCCCTGCTGAGGAAGTTGTATTACGATACGCGTCGGGGGTCAGGAACCACTCCACGTCACTCGTTGTCATCCCATATTTTCATCGGAGCTACCTTCTTATGGTGTTACATGCCTTTTATTTTCATCTAAAATGTGAGTAACCTGCACGTTTTAAACGTAATAAATTGACCTGGTTATACGGAAGCTCTTAGATTTAGTTTTTTCTTTGCATATCATCGGTTACATACTTGTTCGTTGGTGCCACTGAGGATACTTACATATCTCCGGGTCCTACGGCTGAATAGTATACACCCCTGAGCCATCCGGATTCCTACCATTGATCTAAGCTCATTAGACCTTTGGTAAAACAAAGGTCTTTCCTTGAGGTGAGAGTACCCATCTTTACTGGTGAAGGGATCACATTCTGAATTGGTTTACCAGTCACGTGGTGAAGATACTCTTATTATCTGGTCGCAGGACTTATTTTTCATTTTGTTTACATATTGTAATTTTTGGACTATTTTTCCTTTCTTGGTTTTCACTTTTATGAGTACATTTTTTACCATTCCACATTTGGTTTGCGCTGCACTGCTTTCTTTATTGTATTTACATGTCAGCTGTCAACCGGTGACCCCTTTCATTGCATTTACTGGGAGGATTCGCTCAATCCGAATTGTTCTCTTAAGTACTAAAGTACTAGGCCTATGGCATAGGCCCGAGCCAGGTCTGTCATAGAGACCTGTTCCTCCCAGCAACTTAAAAGTGACATTCCGGCTGCCAGGCTTAAACAAGGGTCTGTCCTGCGGCACTTCACCCACTCTGGCGAGAGTGGGGACGAACTGTATCTACTACTACTGAGAGCAGGACTGCTCTGTTTCATATCCAGGCCTGATACTGCACTGTTCTCTATTGCTTCATCAACCTTTCCTATCCTCTGTTGATGTTGGCCATTGTTGGGCCCTGGAATAAAGCATTTGAAAAACCATTTGGTGACCGGACATTCGCTCACTGCTACTACCCCTAGACACACTACAAGGTAACTTAATACGCCGATCCCAAACAACAACCAGCGTCTCCTTCGGGGGTGAGCGCTACATCTATATATATATATATATATATATATATATATATATATATATATATATATATATATATATATATATATATATATATATATATAGAGAGAGAGAGAGAGAGAGAGAGATATATATATATATATGTATATATATATATATATATATATATATATATAAAAAATCTATGTATATATATATATATATATATATAGATAGATAGATAGATAGATAGATAGATAGATATAGATATAGATATATATAGATATAGATGTATCTATCTATATATATATATGTATATATATATATATATATATATATAGATATAGATAGATAGATAGATAGATAGATAGATAGATAGATAGATAGATAGATAGATAGATAGATAGATAGATAGATAGATAGATAGATTTTTTACATTATTTGACACACTTAGTAAATGAGAATCATACAAAAAAAATACAAAGGAAGTAATCTCTTTTGTTTTCATGCAGCGTCAGACTTTTAAAGTGTTATGATTCCGTACCATGCTTGTTGTAAAGGCAAGATAGGAGACAAGCATTCAAAGAAAAGATGAAGGTATCTAATGAAGAACATTTTTCTGAAAGGCTGCATCTAGGTAAACAAAACTGTTGGAAAAAATGTTCATCATTGAAGTGTCCCCTGACAGAAGGATGAGACAGCAGACTTGGCGACAGAAGGGAATAGAAGAGAGGCATATGGCCCCCAGTTCTATCCCCTGCTGACAAGCTGCCTACATGCAAGTCCCCTTTTCACTGTCCTTGTAGTACAGAGCAGATTGTAATGTGTTCCCATCTGCAGCCAAGGCTCGTGTCCCCACAATGTGTCCGCCATGTAGTTTTCATCTGACCAGCAGAAGCTGGGGAAGAGTGGCTCAGTGCGGGAGGGAGATGATTAACCACAATCATCACAAAGCTATCCATAATGTATTGTCTTCATAAGATTACATGGTATATTTCCACTGGGACTGAGCCCATCCATCACTGCTCTTTTATTGGTTCCCCTTTTTTGTGTTGGTTGTTGTTACAAAGCCCAGAAAGGCGTCGTAAAATTCTAAACTGCATTATGTGTGTGCTGTAAAAATTTGCATATCAGAGATGTGTCGTCCTTTAGTTTAATGGTACTAGGTATTTGTAACAAGTCCCTATCAAACAAGCTAGTGCACCTCCAGGGTCATCTATTGCCCTATGTCGAATTCCCTGCTGAATTAATCAGTGGTCATATTAAGTGATGGGAAAGTGTTGTGCCTAAATGTGGGAACTGCCCACCAGAAGGAGACAAACCAATGAATCATCAATAAGGTGCACAGAAGTTATTAGAACTGTTTCCATTATTTAACTAGAGATAAGATGTCCATATATCAAGCAATCTGATTATGTACATGTTTCTAATCAGGCCCTCTAAAAAATAATTCCCTACTCATTCACCACTGCTGTTAACTGCAAATCACATTTTCAATTTTTCTGTATAGTCAGAACAACCAGTTTTCACTATTCTATTTGCCTTACCAGCAGAGGTGATACAAAGTTCTGAAGAACATTTCTAGTTTACTTGCTGGTCTTACAATCTACATTTACTTCACATGACACAAGCCTTCCAAAACCCTTCTATTATATGATCATCTTTACCAATGCTTGTTGGATGTGGGAGGTGAGGAAAGGGGGCATGTGCCTAATTTTTCAGGGGGCTTCAGAGAGCACATGACAGGACCAGACAGTATGAGAACCCAGTTAAAGCCCAATTAACAACCCAAAAACAAGAATTATTATATTACAACTTACTAACTCTTATGCCTAGTGGCCACGATTGGTTTTCCCGACGGTCAAAAGACCGACGGGAAAACCAAGAGGAAAACCGAGAACCGGCTTGGTCCCTTTTCCCCTGTACACACGGACGTTTTTTTCCGACAGGAAAACTGCCAGGAGAGCTTTGGTCAGGAAAACCAGCTGTGTTTATACTCCCTCGCAGTGTTTCCCATAAGAATACTGCGGGGAAAAAATGCTGTGATTCACGGCGAGAAAAAAAAAGAACATGTTCTCATTTTCTCTGTTGGGAAAACTGCTAAGGAGCATACACATGGCTGGTTTTAGGAAAAAACAGCAGTTTTCCTGACAGGAAAACCGATTACGTGTACTAGGCATTATGCCGCGTACACACGGTCGTTTTTTGCGATGAAAAAAAATGACGTTTTTTAAAACGTCATTTAAATTGATGGTGTGTGGGCAAAACGTCGTTTTTTGTCTTCAAAAAAACGACCAAAAAAAAATTCCAACATGCTTGAATTTTTTGTGTCGTTTTTCAAAACGTTGTTTTTTGTTTCACAAAAAGTCACCGTGTGTAGCAAACACGTTGTTCAAAACGACGTTTTTCAACCCACGCATGCCCAGAAGCTAGTTATGAAGCGAGCTTCAATGGAAAAGAGTGGTGAACGTAACCTCGCTTTTTGTGAAAAAACGATGGTGTGTATGCAAAATTGTCTTTGAAAAGTGACGTTTCAAAAACGTCCTTTTTTACTTCACAGAAAATGTGGTTTTTTTTCATCGCAAAAAACGACCGTGTGTACGCGGCATTAGGCCTGATTCACACATATGTAGGTTTCAGGTTAAAAATTGCAGGTGCATTTTGTGTTTTTCAATACATGCTTTTCATCCATTGATGGAGCCAAAAACATGAAAAAAAGTCCCTGGCTCTTTCCATAAAATGCACAGATGGGAACTACATCCAAAGGAAATAATAATTATTATTTTTTTAAATTTGGAAAAAAAAATAAAAAAATTTTAATGAAAGGATTTTTTCTTACTCAACAGAAGCAAAAAAAATGGTTTGTTAACAGTTTTCTATGTATAAGTTCCACAATCAGAAACATATTTACAGCACTTGTTTAACATTTCAACAGTCTTTGTACAAAAGAAATTTCCTGTAGTGGAATCTAGGCAGCAAAAGTGTGATGCCCCTTGTGCTGATTTACACGTCAATGTGCAGGCTGGAAACCATTGTAAGCTGCGCTATGAGAATCTACAGGGTACCTTAAAGAAACATCACGCTGCACTCTTCCTAGAACAATACAAAGCACAAACTTGCAGAGCTTGTTTCATCTGCACATTCTGGGATAGATTTACTACAGGAGAAGATGCTGTTCACAGTCCTAGTGAATTGAATGTTCACTTTGTAAAGTGGATATCAGAGAATAAGATAAAGCAGTGTTAATTTTAATTTCCCAGTTATATGGTAAGCAAAATCCTGTTTTTTTTTTTTTTTTTATTGGATACCTGTTTTGGTGACAACCATCTAAGCAGGGAATTCCCATCAGTAGTTTTCAGAAATGTTGGTGAAAAAGGAGATGTTGACGACAATTTGCCATTTTGGTGAAATGCATTGGGTCAATGAGTGCAGTGGGATATAAATGGCTCCTGAGTATTTCAGAAGCATCTTTCAAATGATCTGGCATTATTTTCTTTCATAAAATAGAACATTATAAGTTTCATTATTTTACTAATGTCACAGAAAAAAAAACAGACAGTGGAAAAAAAATCGAATTAAATATTTAAATTGACAGCAAGAAAATACTCAAATAAATGGAAAAACACAAATGCAAACACGGCTAAATTAATTCAACTAATCAAATAAATAAACAAAAAAGTAGATCTTTTTTTGTTTAAATAAATTTCACTAAGCATGGTGAAAATTTTAGTTTTTGCATGGCAAAAAATAAATGGCAGAGCATACAATTTTCAATTTTTTTTTTTTTACTTTTCTAGATGAACAGTCTGTATTTCTTTTATAAATCAATGCAACTTTCATGTTTTCTAATGCATTTCCGTTGCACTCAAATGCGTGATATTACGAAAATCCATGGTTTCAGTAGAAATTGTTCTCGCCAATACACAGTGTTGCCTTTTTCCTTTAGTTTTTTACCTAGTAATCCTGCCAGTTAGGGATGAGCTCCGTGTTCGATACGAACGTATGTTCATACGTTTGACGAAATTCGAACAAAACGGGTCATTCGCGCCAAATTCGAGTGACGCGCAACGGCATTGCGCGCTGATGATTGGCCAAACATGCACTATGACCCTGCATGCTTGGCCAATCACAGCGCGCAAAAAACGGAGAGCCATAATTGGCCAAAGCCAGGGTGGCTTTGGCCAATTATGGCTCAGGGCTTTAGCACACGCCCCACAGTATATAAGGCCGCCTGCTGGGCGGCCTTGTGTAGTGTGTTGCGGTTGTTAATGAATGCAGTCAGAGAGACAGAGATATAGTTATTTTATATAGCTAGATAGAGCAGGCAGGCAGGCTAGTCAGTTTAGCTTAATTTACAGTGTGTAGAGGATATATATACATCCCTAAGGCCTCGTACACACGAGTAAATAGATTTGTTCAAATCGGTCTGTCCGACCGATTTGAACAAATCTGTCTGCTGGCATTTTGGTTTGCTCGCGTGTACACACAAGCAAACCAAAATCCCCACCAGCAGACAGCGCGCTGACGTGTCGGTGACGTGGCGGTGACGTTGACGCCGCCACGTCATCGCACCAGGAAGTAAAACACTTCCGCGCATGCGTTGAAACCATTCGGCGCGTGTGCGAGAAGACATGTCTGCTGGTTAGCGTACTAACCAGCAGACATGTCGGGCGGACGGGTTCCCAGCCGACAGATTTCAAAGCATGCTTTGAAATCTGTCGGGTGGCCAAATCCGTCTGTTTGCCCGTACACACGATCGAATCTGTCTGCTGAAACGGTCTAGCAGACCGTTTCCAGCAGACAGATTTGATCGTGTGTACGAGGCCTTAGAGTTGTACATATATTTATACACTGTATAGCTTAGCTAGATCAGCTATTCCTAATTTACTGGCAGGCAGATGATTGTGCTATTTAAAGACGTTATCACAGGCATAGACACCCAGCAGGTACAATATTTAAAGGAATTTTTCAATTTTTTATTTTTTATTTAAGCATCATTATAATCACTGCTCCTGGAGCGTGATTTTAACCGCTTGCCGACCAGCCGCCGCAGGTATACGGCGGCAGGTCGGCACTCCTGCGCGAGAGCCCGTAGCTCTACGTCGCCACTTTCGACGGCCACTAGGGGGCGCGTGCGCACCGCCGGCGGCCCGCGCGCGCGCCCCCCGCTCGCCCCCGAGTCCCGTGCGTGTGCCTGGCGGGCTCGTTACAGAGCGGGGAACGGGAGCTGTGTGTGTAAACACACAGCTTTCGTTCCGGTCAGCGGGGGAAACGCTGATTTTCTGTTCATACAATGTATGAACGGAAGATCAGTGATTTCCCCTAGTAAGTCCACCCCTCCATACAGTTAGAACACAAATAGGAACACACTTAACCCCTTCTCCGCCCCCTAGTGTTAACCCCTTCACTGCCAATGGCATTTTTATAGTAATCCAATGCATTTTTATAGCATTGATCGCTAAAAAAATGCCAATGGTCCCAAAAATGTGTCAAAAGTGTCCGAAGTGTCCGCCATAAGGTCGCAGTACTGAAAAAAAACGCTGATCGCCGCCATTACTAGTAAAAAAAATAATAATAATAAAAATGCCATAAAACTACCCCCTATTTTGTAAACGCTATAACTTTTGCGCAAACCAATCAATAAACGCTAATTGCGATTTTTTTAACAAAAAATATGTAGAAGAATACGTATCGGCCTAAACTAAGGGAAAAAAAAGTTTTTTTATATATTTTTGGGGGATATTTATTACAGAAAAATGTAAAAAATAATGAATTTTTTTTAAAATACTCGCTCTATATTTTTGTTTATAGCGCAAAAAATAAAAACCGCAGAGATGATCAAATACCACCAAAAGAAAGCTCTATTTGTGGTGAAAAAAAGGACGCCAATTTTGTTTGGGAGCCACGTCGCACGGCCGCGCAATTGTCAGTTAAAGCGACGCAGTGCCGAATCACAAAAAGTGCTCTGGTCGTTGGGCAGCAATATGGTCCGGGGCTAAAGTGGTTAATAATGTTTAAATTAAAAAAAAAAAAAAAAGAAAAAATTCCTTTAAATATTGTACCTGCTGGGTGTCTATAGTTTGCTTGTGAAAACGTCTTTGAGAACACGGGTCTTGACCGACGGAACATGTATCAATGGAAAAAAGTCCTGCTCCTGAAAAAACGACTGTTTTTTAAAAATGTTTCCATTGATACATGTTCCCTGGGGCAAGACCCGGGTTCTTAACCACTTAAGACCCGGACCAAAATGCAGGTAAAGGACCTAGCCCCTTTTTGCGATTCGGCACTGCGTCGTTTTAACTGACAATTGCGCGGTCGTGGGACGTGGCTCCCAAACAAAATTGGCGTCCTTTTTTCCCCACAAATAGAGCTTTCTTTTGGTGGCATTTGATCACCTCTGCGGTTTTTATTTTTGAGCTATAAACAAAAATAGAGCGACAATTTTGAAAAAAATGCAATATTTTTTACTTTTTGCTATAATAAATATCCCCCCAAAATATATATAACTTTTTTTTCCTCAGTTTAGGCCGATACGTATTCTTCTACCTATTTTTGGTCAAAAAAAATCGCAATAAGCGTTTATCGGTTGGTTTTCGCAAAATGTATAGTGTTTACAAAATAGGGGATAGTTTTATTGCATTTTTATAAAAAAAATTTTTTTACTACTAATGGCGGCGATCAGCGATTTTTTTCATGACTGCGACATTATGGCGGACACTTTGGACAATTTTGACACATTTTTGCGACAATTGTCATTTTCACAGCAAAAAATGCATTTAAATTGCATTGTTTACTGTGAAAATGACAGTTGCAGTTTGGGAGTTAACCACAAGGGGGCGCTGTAGGATTTGTATGTTCCCTGTGTGTGTTTACAACTGTAGGGGGGTGTGGCTGTAGGTGTGACGTCATCGATCGCGTCCCCCTATAACAGGGATGACGCGATCGATGCAGCCGCCACAGTGAAGCACAGGAAAGCCGTGTTTAGACACGGCTCTCCCCGTTCTTCAGCTCCGGGGACCAATCGCCGCACTCCAGCGGCGATCGGGTCCGTGAGTCCCGTGGTCCCGGTCACGGAGCTTCGGACCGGGTCATGGGAGCACGCCGCGGGCACGCGGCCGTGACCCACGGCTGGGTACTAGAACCAACGTATATATACGTTGATGTGCCCAGCCGTGCCATTCTGCCGACGTAAATGTGCAGGAGGCGGTCCTTAAGAAATTAAAGACGTTTTCCAACAAAAACTTGAATATTGACCTTTAAAATGATCGTTTTTGAATTCGAACATTCGAGTCCCATAGACTTCAATGGGGTTCTAAATGTTCGCGCGAACAGTCGGTCTGTTCGACGATTCTGGTGCGAACCGAACGCGGGGGTGTTCGGCTCATCCCTACTGCCAGTTACACATTTATAGTCATGCAGTGATTTCACTCATCTACACTACTGTAGACTATAAGTACTATGCATGAAAAGTTCACCAAACTAATACAAACATTTGAGAAAAGCCATGCTATGTACATTTTATTCAAAAACAAATTTGAAAATTTTATTTAGTAAATGATCCCTCTTAAATTTGCATTTTAGGTCTTTATTTGTCCCCAAAGTCAGGTATGAGGGAACATTTAGGTAGTAAAGTTAGACAGTCCATACTGTAATCATTTTTTTCTTAGTTTAATCAGCAGGTTGAACAAACAAAAAGACCTGATTGCCCCATTCACACATGATTCTGTGTGAATGGGGAATCACTCCCTCTGAGTTATTGTATTCTGATTACAGGGAGACTCCCTCGTCATCAGACTACACTGATCAGTACTGGGGGCTATAACCATCACGACTGATTGTTGGGAAAAACCCAACAGGCTGGTTGTACAGAAGTCGATTGGTAGACTGACGTCTATAAAGCCAGTGACCCATACATGGATCAAAATTCAGCTGGTCCCTGCTGGACCAGACAAATTATAACCATTCATGGCCACCTTAAGGTGTCAGCCCTGCCCCTGCTAGAAGAGGGTCACCTGGAATAAGGACAAATGAAAAAGTCAGAGAGATTCCTGAAATAATTGCCATGAGGAGTGTAATTACACTTTACTCTGTGGGTTGACCAGGCCGGATCAACTTGTAGGCAGTTGGGCCTTATTCATATAGTTTCTCCATGGGGGAGCCTAAAATAAAAGAAAGACTTTAGGCATTTTCTGGAACTACTAGCATCCCCATATTTTGGGATGCACATGGTTTCCCATTAAAACTAAAGTCCCTACCTCTGGGTCCAGCAGGAACAGGTTAAAGAGCAAACGTGCTACACAACATTATGATTAGCAGTCTAAGTACCTGTTATTGTCGGAGGTGCCCTAAAAGTCCCAGTTAAATAATACAATAGTATATTTAAAAGTGAGAATTGAGTGAGACAATGAAAAATCACTTTTACTTCTCTTTTAATTCCTCCTGCTTTTGCTGAGTAATAGACAGAGGATAAAGCGGGTAATAAAGTTGGAAGAAATAGGGGACTGATAGAATAAAAACTAGCAAAAACCTTTTTATAACTGCACCTGCTTACATTAATAGGTACCTCATTCATATATGGCAAATTTTGACCAGCCACAGGCCAATGAACTGTACACAAAAGCAAGATATGTCCATTCAAAAACTGATCACCTACTGTTGTCACTGCTGCTCTAAGCTGTAATAATAAATCTCCTTGGTATCCTGCATAAGCGAATGGTGATCAAACCAGTGTGACCAACTCATAAATATCCGGGCTAAACAACATTCAGGAAACTAACAAAAAAACATCTGATTGCATTTTTATTTAAATAAATGCAATTTACATAACTTCTGCTAATAATGGAGTTATCAATAGACAACAATGCTATGAACAGCACAGATCATTGTTTAGTCTTCAGGGAATATTGGACTAATGAGTTACTTCCAGGACCCTTACCAACACAGATGTTGAAAGACAGTAGGTTGGCTATGAAGATTTGAAGTTTTTTGTTGAATAGCTGCCAATGTTTCTTGATTTATAGACATATACATTATGTTCTGTAGTTTGTAGTGATCTTTGCCACTTTATAATTTCTTAAATCAGACATATTGTGTTAGCCAGAACTGTTTAAAGGTTAAAAGGTTAAAACAAATATTTATTTATTTTTTTATGGCAAAGAGACACTTTTTTCACAAATGCTGCTCAAAGAAGAAATAATAGTGATTGCAAAATGTATAAAAAATTATTTTGCATATACTGTACCGTACAGAAAAATAATAGCCACTCTTTTTTGCTTTGGATAGACAGCGGAAGAGTTAAAACTCTCTCATGTTTTCATCTTACTATGTTCTTTTGGGGAGATTACTATTCACTTTCTTCCCAGTAGACATAACAGGAAGCGAGAGAAAATTCGAGTGACGCGCAACGGCATTGCGCGCTGATGATTGGCCAAACATGCACTATGACCCTGCATGCTTGGCCAATCACAGCGCGCAAAAAACGGAGAGCCATAATTGGCCAAAGCCAGGGTGGCTTTGGCCAATTATGGCTCAGGGCTTTAGCACACGCCCCACAGTATATAAGGCCGCCTGCTGGGCGGCCTTGTGTAGTGTGTTGCGGTTGTTAATGAATGCAGTCAGAGAGACAGAGATATAGTTATTTTATATAGCTAGATAGAGCAGGCAGGCAGGCTAGTCAGTTTAGCTTAATTTACAGTGTGTAGAGGATATATATACATCCCTAAGGCCTCGTACACACGAGTAAATAGATTTGTTCAAATCGGTCTGTCCGACCGATTTGAACAAATCTGTCTGCTGGCATTTTGGTTTGCTCGCGTGTACACACAAGCAAACCAAAATCCCCACCAGCAGACAGCGCGCTGACGTGTCGGTGACGTGGCGGTGACGTTGACGCCGCCACGTCATCGCACCAGGAAGTAAAACACTTCCGCGCATGCGTTGAAACCATTCGGCGCGTGTGCGAGAAGACATGTCTGCTGGTTAGCGTACTAACCAGCAGACATGTCGGGCGGACGGGTTCCCAGCCGACAGATTTCAAAGCATGCTTTGAAATCTGTCGGGTGGCCAAATCCGTCTGTTTGCCCGTACACACGATCGAATCTGTCTGCTGAAACGGTCTAGCAGACCGTTTCCAGCAGACAGATTTGATCGTGTGTACGAGGCCTTAGAGTTGTACATATATTTATACACTGTATAGCTTAGCTAGATCAGCTATTCCTAATTTACTGGCAGGCAGATGATTGTGCTATTTAAAGACGTTATCACAGGCATAGACACCCAGCAGGTACAATATTTAAAGGAATTTTTCAATTTTTTATTTTTTATTTAAGCATCATTATAATCACTGCTCCTGGAGCGTGATTTTAACCGCTTGCCGACCAGCCGCCGCAGGTATACGGCGGCAGGTCGGCACTCCTGCGCGAGAGCCCGTAGCTCTACGTCGCCACTTTCGACGGCCACTAGGGGGCGCGTGCGCACCGCCGGCGGCCCGCGCGCGCGCCCCCCGCTCGCCCCCGAGTCCCGTGCGTGTGCCTGGCGGGCTCGTTACAGAGCGGGGAACGGGAGCTGTGTGTGTAAACACACAGCTTTCGTTCCGGTCAGCGGGGGAAACGCTGATTTTCTGTTCATACAATGTATGAACGGAAGATCAGTGATTTCCCCTAGTAAGTCCACTCCTCCATACAGTTAGAACACAAATAGGAACACACTTAACCCCTTCTCCGCCCCCTAGTGTTAACCCCTTCACTGCCAATGGCATTTTTATAGTAATCCAATGCATTTTTATAGCATTGATCGCTAAAAAAATGCCAATGGTCCCAAAAATGTGTCAAAAGTGTCCGAAGTGTCCGCCATAAGGTCGCAGTACTGAAAAAAAACGCTGATCGCCGCCATTACTAGTAAAAAAAATAATAATAATAAAAATGCCATAAAACTACCCCCTATTTTGTAAACGCTATAACTTTTGCGCAAACCAATCAATAAACGCTAATTGCGATTTTTTTAACAAAAAATATGTAGAAGAATACGTATCGGCCTAAACTAAGGGAAAAAAAAGTTTTTTTATATATTTTTGGGGGATATTTATTACAGAAAAATGTAAAAAATAATGAATTTTTTTTAAAATACTCGCTCTATATTTTTGTTTATAGCGCAAAAAATAAAAACCGCAGAGATGATCAAATACCACCAAAAGAAAGCTCTATTTGTGGTGAAAAAAAGGACGCCAATTTTGTTTGGGAGCCACGTCGCACGGCCGCGCAATTGTCAGTTAAAGCGACGCAGTGCCGAATCACAAAAAGTGCTCTGGTCGTTGGGCAGCAATATGGTCCGGGGCTAAAGTGGTTAATAATGTTTAAATTAAAAAAAAAAAAAAAAGAAAAAATTCCTTTAAATATTGTACCTGCTGGGTGTCTATAGTTTGCTTGTGAAAACGTCTTTGAGAACACGGGTCTTGCCCGACGGAACATGTATCAATGGAAAAAAGTCCTGCTCCTGAAAAAACTACTGTTTTTTAAAAATGTTTCCATTGATACATGTTCCCTGGGGCAAGACCCGGGTTCTTAACCACTTAAGACCCGGACCAAAATGCAGGTAAAGGACCTAGCCCCTTTTTGCGATTCGGCACTGCGTCGTTTTAACTGACAATTGCGCGGTCGTGGGACGTGGCTCCCAAACAAAATTGGCGTCCTTTTTTCCCCACAAATAGAGCTTTCTTTTGGTGGCATTTGATCACCTCTGCGGTTTTTATTTTTGAGCTATAAACAAAAATAGAGCGACAATTTTGAAAAAAATGCAATATTTTTTACTTTTTGCTATAATAAATATCCCCCCAAAATATATATAACTTTTTTTTCCTCAGTTTAGGCCGATACGTATTCTTCTACCTATTTTTGGTCAAAAAAAATCGCAATAAGCGTTTATCGGTTGGTTTTCGCAAAATGTATAGTGTTTACAAAATAGGGGATAGTTTTATTGCATTTTTATAAAAAAAATTTTTTTACTACTAATGGCGGCGATCAGCGATTTTTTTCATGACTGCGACATTATGGCGGACACTTTGGACAATTTTGACACATTTTTGCGACAATTGTCATTTTCACAGCAAAAAATGCATTTAAATTGCATTGTTTACTGTGAAAATGACAGTTGCAGTTTGGGAGTTAACCACAAGGGGGCGCTGTAGGATTTGTATGTTCCCTGTGTGTGTTTACAACTGTAGGGGGGTGTGGCTGTAGGTGTGACGTCATCGATCGCGTCCCCCTATAACAGGGATGACGCGATCGATGCAGCCGCCACAGTGAAGCACAGGAAAGCCGTGTTTAGACACGGCTCTCCCCGTTCTTCAGCTCCGGGGACCAATCGCCGCACTCCAGCGGCGATCGGGTCCGTGAGTCCCGTGGTCCCGGTCACGGAGCTTCGGACCGGGTCATGGGAGCACGCCGCGGGGCGCGCGGCCGTGACCCACGGCTGGGTACTAGAACCAACGTATATATACGTTGATGTGCCCAGCCGTGCCATTCTGCCGACGTAAATGTGCAGGAGGCGGTCCTTAAGAAATTAAAGACGTTTTCCAACAAAAACTTGAATATTGACCTTTAAAATGATCGTTTTTGAATTCGAACATTCGAGTCCCATAGACTTCAATGGGGTTCTAAATGTTCGCGCGAACAGTCGGTCTGTTCGACGATTCTGGTGCGAACCGAACGCGGGGGTGTTCGGCTCATCCCTACTGCCAGTTACACATTTATAGTCATGCAGTGATTTCACTCATCTACACTACTGTAGACTATAAGTACTATGCATGAAAAGTTCACCAAACTAATACAAACATTTGAGAAAAGCCATGCTATGTACATTTTATTCAAAAACAAATTTGAAAATTTTATTTAGTAAATGATCCCTCTTAAATTTGCATTTTAGGTCTTTATTTGTCCCCAAAATCAGGTATGAGGGAACATTTAGGTAGTAAAGTTAGACAGTCCATACTGTAATCATTTTTTTCTTAGTTTAATCAGCAGGTTGAACAAACAAAAAGACCTGATTGCCCCATTCACACATGATTCTGTGTGAATGGGGAATCACTCCCTCTGAGTTATTGTATTCTGATTACAGGGAGACTCCCTCGTCATCAGACTACACTGATCAGTACTGGGGGCTATAACCATCACGACTGATTGTTGGGAAAAACCCAACAGGCTGGTTGTACAGAAGTCGATTGGTAGACTGACGTCTATAAAGCCAGTGACCCATACATGGATCAAAATTCAGCTGGTCCCTGCTGGACCAGACAAATTATAACCATTCATGGCCACCTTAAGGTGTCAGCCCTGCCCCTGCTAGAAGAGGGTCACCTGGAATAAGGACAAATGAAAAAGTCAGAGAGATTCCTGAAATAATTGCCATGAGGAGTGTAATTACACTTTACTCTGTGGGTTGACCAGGCCGGATCAACTTGTAGGCAGTTGGGCCTTATTCATATAGTTTCTCCATGGGGGAGCCTAAAATAAAAGAAAGACTTTAGGCATTTTCTGGAACTACTAGCATCCCCATATTTTGGGATGCACATGGTTTCCCATTAAAACTAAAGTCCCTACCTCTGGGTCCAGCAGGAACAGGTTAAAGAGCAAACGTGCTACACAACATTATGATTAGCAGTCTAAGTACCTGTTATTGTCGGAGGTGCCCTAAAAGTCCCAGTTAAATAATACAATAGTATATTTAAAAGTGAGAATTGAGTGAGACAATGAAAAATCACTTTTACTTCTCTTTTAATTCCTCCTGCTTTTGCTGAGTAATAGACAGAGGATAAAGCGGGTAATAAAGTTGGAAGAAATAGGGGACTGATAGAATAAAAACTAGCAAAAACCTTTTTATAACTGCACCTGCTTACATTAATAGGTACCTCATTCATATATGGCAAATTTTGACCAGCCACAGGCCAATGAACTGTACACAAAAGCAAGATATGTCCATTCAAAAACTGATCACCTACTGTTGTCACTGCTGCTCTAAGCTGTAATACTAAATCTCCTTGGTATCCTGCATAAGCGAATGGTGATCAAACCAGTGTGACCAACTCATAAATATCCGGGCTAAACAACATTCAGGAAACTAACAAAAAAACATCTGATTGCATTTCTATTTAAATAAATGCAATTTACATAACTTCTGCTAATAATGGAGTTATCAATAGACAACAATGCTATGAACAGCACAGATCATTGTTTAGTCTTCAGGGAATATTGGACTAATGAGTTACTTCCAGGACCCTTACCAACACAGATGTTGAAAGACAGTAGGTTGGCTATGAAGATTTGAAGTTTTTTGTTGAATAGCTGCCAATGTTTCTTGATTTATAGACATATACATTATGTTCTGTAGTTTGTAGTGATCTTTGCCACTTTATAATTTCTTAAATCAGACATATTGTGTTAGCCAGAACTGTTTAAAGGTTAAAAGGTTAAAAAAAAAATTTATTTATTTTTTTATGGCAAAGAGACACTTTTTTCACAAATGCTGCTCAAAGAAGAAATAATAGTGATTGCAAAATGTATAAAAAATTATTTTGCATATACTGTACCGTACAGAAAAATAATAGCCACTCTTTTTTGCTTTGGATAGACAGCGGAAGAGTTAAAACTCTCTCATGTTTTCATCTTACTATGTTCTTTTGGGGAGATTACTATTCACTTTCTTCCCAGTAGACATAACAGGAAGCGAGAGAAAATATGTTCAAACTGAAGGAAGTCCTATCTTCACTCCTCTCTTGTTTACCCTGTATTTCTGTCTCAGATAACTCAAAAAATTTAAATTTTAATAACTTTCAGTCTTGGTGACAAAAGTTAAAGTAGAACTAAAGGCAAAACTTTTTTTCATTTTGGATAGAATAAGGGAGGATTATAACCCCTGTCCGATTTTTTTTTTTTTTGTATGATCTGTGTCCCATTGTGGAGATTTCTCTTCACTTCCTGTCCCTTAGCCAAATAAGAAGTGAGAGGAAATCCCTGCAAATTAAAGTGGTTGTAAAGTATTTTTTTTTACTTTTACCTACAGGTAAGCCTTTATGGTTTAGGAGATAGTCCCCTCGCAATGAGCTGCTGAATGCAGCGGCGCATGCGCACGGGGGATTTTTTGCTTAACCTCCCTGGCGGTATGATTCTTTAAGATTTTAGGTGCTGAAAGCGGTACCATTATTTGCAAGGGAATTTGGCGTTTTATACTGTAGGCTTGTAATTCTTAGGAATGACTCACTTAAATCTATCCAAACAAGAGTCTAATAGGCATCCCGGGTATGATTTTTTTTTTTTTATTATTTAAAAATTATAATATAATAAATAATTATAAAAAATTATCACAAATGATAATATAATTATAGTAAAAATTATTCAATAATGTAATCAAAATCACTGAAATTTGCTCAGTTGCAGAATTTTTGCTGTCATTTTTTTTTTTTTTTTTATGACGAATTTCCCCATAAATCGCTATCGCTAAATTCTGCAAGTGATTCTGATTTATTATCGCTGTTTTTTAGCTGCTCTAATACAATTTTTGCCATAAAGGGACACTTTTGGTTGCTATGGGCAATCTACAGTTTGCAGGGAGAAAGAACATTTTTTATTATATAAAAGGACATGTAGTGTACAGGGCAGACCACTAGGGACATGGGGGGTGTGTATTTTTTACATACAGTACTGTAATCTATAAGATTACAGTGTACTGTATGTATAGTGTTTGTTTACATTTTTGAATTTGGCGCCGTTCCCCCCCCTACGTCGCAACGCTCGCAGGGAAGGGAATCGGCGGAACACACAGAATCAGGCGGACATCCGGCCGCCGAGTACTGCGGGGATTCATCGCTGGATCGCAGAGAAAAGGTAAGAAAACTTTTTTCTGCATCCAGCGAGGTAAACGCGTGTGTGGCACGGGGTTAGCGATCGTAGCTTGAAAATCTCACCCCGTGCCACACACGTGAATACCGCCAGGGAGGTTAAGGTCCGGCAGCCGCCGAACCTTGCCAGAAAGAAGTCTCCTGCGCGCATGCAGTGGAGTGACGACATCGTGGCTCCAGCCACTCACAGCGCTGGAGCCCCGATACCCAGAAGACACGCTGAGGTGGAATGTCAGCTGCCTCGGCGTGGACCGGGAGGGACACCGACGCCTCGTTCTAAGGTTTACACCATGACCTCCGATCGTCGATGGTAAAGATGCAGCAAAACATACAATGGAAATTGATGCTGAGACCGGCAGGTATGAGTTGTGTGTATAGAGGAGTGCTGGTTGGTAGTGGGGACGACGCCGTTTGTGTGTTCCATTCCCTGCTGTAATATTCACTGAGAATACGTTTTAGTATCCAGCATCAATTTCCACTGTATGTTTTACTGCATCTTTACCATCGATGATCGGAGGCCATGGTGTATATCTAACTAGGATTCTTCCAGTTATCGACATCTTGGTTTATTCCATACATGCTCGTTTTGATCCACGGAGTCCATCCCTTCCGGTAAGCTCATAATTCTACCGGTGGTGGGTCATCACACTTCGTATTAGAAGTCATGATTTTGTGTTATTCAGGAAACACTTGGAAGTTGCTTCCTTTTCTTCAATCTTTATACTTCATTTTATTTTTTTCCTGGCACGTGGTGGACTATTTATTCTTTCAATTTTTCATTTATGGACTTTAGTTCATTATTTATGGTACACTATATTTGGTCATTCATATCACAGTGAGCCATTATCACTTAGTCACTGTTAGTTATTATCATTTGTGTAATTTGTTCATTGTATACAACGCTTGATATCACATTTTGTATTTTTTAAGCGCTACATTTATACACCCAGAGACTCTAATAGACTTCAAAAAAGGGTAGGCTCAGGGCGCAGAGCATTGCCCCCCGAGTCCACCCAGTTGTGAGACAATATATTGTCTTCCTAACTCTCCTCCCGGCCAATCAGAGAGCAGTCCTGAGACCCGTCACCCGATTGGCCAAAAGGAGAAGTGATCCTACTGGCTGCCTAGGAGGAGGAGTGAGGAGAAGGTAGGAGACACATGGTGGAAGACACCATGATGTGGAGGAGGAGGAGACACAGGGGAACCCATCGCCCATTGCCCGGAGGAAGCACTGCCCGTGACCTAAATGTGGTAAGTTCCGGGCTTGTGACCGACCGACTGGGGGGGTTGTGGGTGACCCAACTGGGGGGGTGTGTTTGCCAACCCCCCAGAAAAATACCACCAGCCACCACTGGTTTCTTGACAGATAAGGACACTGCCACTGGACAGTGAAATAGTGAATAGTGCATAGATTCTGGGGTAGAGCTTAGCTCAGAAGACAAGCGAGTCGCTCCTTTTACTTAGAAAGTGAAACCAGGCTCAAAGGGGCTCAAAGAAGACACCTTCCTGGATAATAAAGGAATTTGCAGGCATCTTGTGCTGCTTATCTTTGTCAAGAGCATTACTGTAAAAAAAAAGTCAATGAATGATTAAACCACTTTAGAGATAGGATGGGTAATTCTGTGTCCACTTTAGGGAGATTTATTTAATTTCCTGGTAACACAAGAAGAAATCCCAACAAAGGGAATGAAAACTACAACACAAACTCCAACAGGTTCTAATCCTTCCCTATTCTATGGAAAAACGTGTTGGCAACAGATTTGCTTTAAAGTAGTCCTTAAAGGGTCACTAAAGGAATTTTTTTTTAGCTAAATAGCTTCCTTTACCTTACTGCAGTACTGGTTTCATGTCCTTATTGTTCGTTTTTGCTTTGAAGTTGCTGTAATACTGCTCTGATCTCCACACTTCCTGCTTGTCTGTTTCCTTATAACCACCATACTGGGAGCTTTCTCACGATGGTTTAAACTGTCATTACTGTGTGTCTAAAACTTCCCAAAACCAAAATCAGATTCATTTTAAAAACAAAACACTGACCTAGATTTGTTTGTTTTTGTTCTGTGTGTCTATTTCTACTTTGCAGAAACATGAAGCCAGTTCAAAAGTGAAACTAACCTGCAGGCACATTATATTTTTATCTATTTTTAATCATTTTGAAAAGGAATCAGTTAACTTTTATGTCTCTATACCCTGTAAACAGTCATTTCAGCAAAAAAAATGTTTTCATTTAGTGATCCTTTAACCATTACTGGATGATAACAGTGTGCTAAGATACAGTGTATTAGTGTATCAGTGCACTTTTTGTGAAGCAACTCACCAATGTATATGTAGCCGACAGTGGACTACAGTTACCTTGCTTTGCAGACCACCCCCCCTCCCCCATTATTTTCCATCTATTCCAATGCAACTGATATAACCTCTGTGAGCCAAGCTGGGAGGATTGTGGGACTAGTAGTCCTTTGATCAGCCATTC
Organism: Rana kukunoris; assembly: GCA_029574335.1. Taxonomy (NCBI): domain Eukaryota; kingdom Metazoa; phylum Chordata; class Amphibia; order Anura; family Ranidae; genus Rana; species Rana kukunoris. Next base: position 349,049,767 of record CM056052.1, read on the forward strand.
TGATGTTGTGATATTAGGTAGAGCTTGAAGAGCAATCATTAGATACAGGTTACATTGTGTGAGTACTTGAATATCCTTTGGTCCTCCTTCCCTCCATGTGAACTTCACCGGTATGCTTCACTGTGAACCTGTTGATGACCAGTACTGATTTGGGTAGTTTTGGTTGCCATTATTATTTAAAAAGAGAAAACACAGTTGACTGATAATAAATTCATTCATAAGTTCTGCCAGGGTATGTAAACTTATGAGCACAACTGTATATACATGTATATGGTGCCTTTGTACTGTTGAACTGTAACTAAGCTGTGTTTAGGGGATTTCTCACCTGAGTCTTGGCTGCTATCCAGAACTCAGATAATCAATAACCGCTACAATGCTGTTTTTTTTTGTATGTTTTTTTTGCATATTTGACTCAGATCATCAAACAAATGCATTATTACAGAAAGATAACCCGAGTAAATACAAAGTGCAGTTTTTAAATGATGGTTTCATTTATTAAGGCAAAAAAGCTGTCCAAACCTGCCTGGCTTTATGTGAAAAAGTATATGCCCCCTAAACCTAATAACTGGTTGTACCCTTGGCGGCAACAACTGCAATCAGTCGTTTGCGATAACTGGCAATGAGTCTTTCACATTGCTGTGGAGTAATTTTGACCCACTCTTTTTTGCAGAATTGTTTTAATTCAGCCATATTGGAGCGTTTTCCAGCATGAACGACCTGTACAAGGTCATGATACAGCATCTCAATAGGATTTAGTCCAGGCTTTGATTAGGCCACTCCAAAACCTGAATTTTACTTTGTTTGAACAATTTGGAGGTGGACTTGCTGTTATGTTTTGGATCATTGTGTTGCTGCATAACCCAAGTGCACTTGAGCTTGAGGTCACAAACTGATGGCCGGACATTTTCCTTTAGGATTTTCTGGTAGAGCCCCGAATTCATGGTTCCATCAATTATATGTAGCAGGTACTTCTCCAGACTGATCTAATCTATGATGAACTCCCTATTGGAAGTTGCCTGTAAACTCCCTATTGGAAGAGCCTGAGCCAATTATCAGGCAGCAGCAAAGGACTGTGGGGGAGGAGATAATAAGCCAGAGGAACTAGGCCAGAGACTCTTTTTTGGCTGCACCCCATCAGGAAAGAATCTCCTGCACCCTATGTGTGTGTGGAATCGCGGCCTACCAAGGGGCACACAGCCTGCAACTCCAGCCCAGAGAAACAAATTGTTCATGCAGCTCCAGCCCAGAGGAACAGACTGTCAATGCTAAAGGACCCCCTGCAACAGCTCAAGGACTAAATGCCACTACGACACACCTGCATCTAAGATCAATCGATCGCTCAGTGGAGGACCACTGACTGTGTACAGGATTTGGTGAGGGGGCTTTGTCCAGGAACCTTTAATGCTTTTCATAGAATACCACATCCAAATATTGTCCACAGAGCTCCTACATTTCCGGTGAAGATAACTAAATGCAAAGCTTTGCCTCCAGGACATTATCGTGGTTGCTCTTAAAGGAAACACGCCATGGGTATTATGATCATTTCACTGGGTGTGTACTAGAAGCATCGTAGGCTGGCCTGGGGTTCCCCTTTAGCCACAGCATCCCACACACACCAAAAGTGATTGGGGAGTCAATTTAATCTGTACATATTGTTACCTATTGCTTTCGTTGTTTGCATAGTGTTCCTGACTGTTTTCTTTACTGTTTCAACCAAGTTCTGGGTACTTACAAAGGTCCTGACTGACTAATGTTAACCTGATTTTTACTTTTCTTCAAGTAAACTACAAGAAGAACTGTATTGTGTATTCCTGCTGAGTCATTACTCACATTGCTAGGTATGCCAGAGGGGCTGGGACAGTTCATTGGGGTTGAAAGGCAGAGTACAAACAAACAAAATCAGCTCCCTCTGGTGTTTTCTACATATAGTAAGACCGCGTGCACACGATAGGTTAAACCAATGAGAACGGTCTGATGGACCATTTTCATCGGACCAAACCGATCATGTGTAGGTTCCATCGGTTAAAAAAAAGCCAACTTGCTTTAAATTTAACTGATGGATTCCTAACCGATAGGTCAAAACCGATCGTTAGTAGGCACGACGATCGGTTAAAAATCCAGGCATGCTCACAATCAAGTCGACGCATGCTTGGAAGCATTAAACTTAATTTTTTTTCAGCACGTCGTTGTGTTTTACGTCACCGCATTCTGACCCGATCGTTTTTTTAACCGATGGTGTGTAGGCGCGATGGACCATCAGTCAGCTTCATCGGTTAACCGATGGAAACGGTCCATCAGACCGTTCTCATCGGATGGACTGATCGCGTGTACTCGGCATGAGTCGTCCAGGCCCTGAAGCTGCAAAGCAGCCCCAGACCATCACGCTACCACCACCATGTCTGACTGTTGATATGATGTTCTTGTTATGAAATACTCTATTAGTTTTTTGTAAAGGTGTTTTTTTTTTTTTTTTACAACAGAGAAAGAAACAAACAGGACAGACTGCTATTACATGTGTGTAAAGTGCACATAACAGTACAAATCAGGTGGCATAGAAAATTAATCAATTGAGCAGTCTGTACAAAACATAAGTACCCCAGCAACAAACATACCACCATTTACACACACACACACATTCAAACCCACCGCACATATGACCCTACATCAGCAGTATAACTCCAGGAACCCCCAAGGCATTGGATGTTTCATATAAGGCAATATCTGAATATTTGTATTAAAGTTTTTTCCAAGCAGTGTTACTGAATTACATTAGCAGAAGACTCACTGAGAAAGCTGTGAAGAGAGGACATCCCCCCAGAAATCCCCTGAGACATCTAGCCATGGTTACCATATTTTGGTGAATTTCTTATGGCATGCCCTGCTCTTATATATCAATTTGAATTTGGGGAGGATGCCATGAACAATGCAAAAAAAAGCGTGGACCGAAACGGGGCCCACATCCTCCCAGTAAGGTAAAATGGTTTTACGTCCATAAAATAACAGTGCACGTAACAGAGTCCTGGCATGAGTGCAAGGAACATGGTCAATGAGAAGTCCAACACACAACAACTGTGAGGTATCGGTAGGTACAGTTTGTGGTAGAAAAAGGCAAACAAATCCTTCCAGAAAGTTGAAAGTCCAGAGCATGTCCAGAACATGTGAAGGAAATCAGCAGCAATCGTATTACATGTAGCACATGAAATATCTTGGCCCAGACCCATCCTAACCAGCCTAGCTGGTGTGTAATATAAATGATGTATAAGAAGGTCAGCAGTGCCAATTATATCCTGAAAAAATATCTCGGTTGCCTCTTCCCAATGCTGTATTAGTTTAATGCCAGGTGTAAAGGGATGCACACCTTCCAAAATATTTTGTCTCATCAATCCACAGAATATTTGCCTAAAAGTGTTTTGGATGCAATTTTTGCCCAGTCTCTTTCTTATTGTTGAATCATGAACACTGATCTTATCTGAGGCAAGTGAGGCCTGCACTATTTTAGATGTTGTTCTGGTTTATTTTATAACCTCCTGGATGAGTCGCGTCATACTCTTGGAGTAATTTTTGTAGGCCGGCCACTCGTGGAAGGTTCACCACTGTTCCAGGCTATCTCTATTTGTGGATAATGGCTCTCCCTGTGATTCTTTTGGAGTTCCAAAGCCTTAGAAATTGCTTTGAAACCCTTTTTAGGCCGATACATGTTTGTTTTTAATCTGCTCTTGTTTTTTTTAGATTGTGGCATGATGTGTGGCTTTTTGTGATCTGTTACCGTGCTTCACTTTGTTAGACAGCTTCTATTTATGTGATTCAACAGGTCTGGCAGTAATCAGGCCTGGGTGTGGCAAGTGAAAGTTAACTCAGCTTTCCAAAAAGTTGCGGTTAATCACAGTTCATCCATGATTCAGCATAGGAGGGGACAATTACTTTTTCACATAGGACCAGGCAGGTTTGAACAGATTTTTTTACCTTAAAAAAATTAAATAATAGTTAAAAAAATTACATCTTGGATTTACTCGGGTTATAATTGTGTAATATTACGATTTCTTTGATGATCTGAATCACCAAGTGTGAGAAATATGCAAAAAATAAATAAATCAGGAAGGGGCAAATACTTTTTTACAGCACTGTATTTGTCTAGTGTTGGAGTGTTATTTAAAGGTGCGTGCAAGAAGATGTCTGAACCCAGAGTGTTAGGTGGGTTGGAGTGTTCACAATGTTAGGGCAGTGCAGTTGAACAGGTAAATCAAAGCAGCCCTTAAGGTACATTTGGGGCCTCATCCAGGATGTTCTCTGAAGCCAGCCCTAGCCAGCCTAGACAAGAGCCATGATCTGAGAGGGAGGCAGCCTCAGTTGCTGCGGCTTCTTGGGGAAGAGCCCAGGGAGCTCGGATGGAGCAAAGCACTGTTCTGGAGATCTCAGGTAGTGAGTGCAATGAAAATTAGATTTGCCAGTGGGTGAGAGCACATAGCCCCAGACCAGAGGGACTACATACTGGATGTGGAATTTGATTTTGCCCTAGACTATATCAGGGCACTGATAGAGTGGCAGGAACAGATACCTGTTTGTATCACTTTCAGTACGTCTGGCTGAAGGTATAACTGCTAGAGTGATCCCAGCAGTGAAAGTAGGGGGAGAGACTGTAGAGAGGCAGCCACCACTGAGGGCCCAGGTAGGGAGCCTAGGATCTGTTCGGGCAGACTCCCATGGGGCCAGTGCCCCTCCTGTCTTTTTCTATACTGACATGAGTCAGCTAGTTGACAGCTTAGTGAAAAATTGATCCGGAAGTGCAAGTTAGAGCTATCAATGACTCTTTTCAGGGCAACTGTCGAACCCTTTCGGAGAAGAAGAGTTTGAGACTTGGATGAGTCAGGCCATCCAGACAGTGGAGGAATGGATTCTATTTGAGAGCAATGGACGATGAAGTGTGAAAAGGCTTCTGAACGTTTGAACGTTATTTATGCGCCAGTGTTGGACTATGCTAATCCCCAAAACATTACAAGTTGCATGTGGATGCAAGGGCTAGGGGGAGTGTTGTATCAGGAATGCGAAGGAAAGCTTCGTCCTGTAACCTATGTGAGTCGCAGCCTCACTCCCTTTGAGAAGAATTATCCTGTGTACAAGTTAGAGCTCCTGGCCCTCAAGTGGGCTTTAGTAGACAAGCTGCGAGATTACCTATATGGGGCCACATTTGTGGTGAAAACGGATAACAATCCTTACTTACTTGCTGTCTATTGCCAAACTGGATGCCACTGGTGGTTGGCTGCCTTGTCTGAATTTTGGTTCAGCTTGAAGTACTGGCCAGGAGTGGTCAAGGAGTAGAACATAGGCATAAGGGGGCTAAAGGAGTCAAAGCTGTCAGGGGCACCTCTGAGGGAGTGCCAAGGTATTACTGTGATTAAACACAGTCAAGAATTGCCCCAACTGACTAAAGAAGATGTGAGAAGAGATCAATGTGAAGACCCACTGGGTAACCTTATCAGGAAATCTTTGTCAGTTATCCACAGATGCTGTTAAATAGTTCCACTGAGGGAACTAAAGTAATACATAAAGAGTAAGGCCTCGTACACACGAGGGGATATGTCCGCTGAAAACGGTCCAATGGACCGTTTCAGCAGACATCTCCGCTCGTGTGTATGGGCTAGCGGACAGATTTCTCCACCCGACAGATTTCAAAGCATGCTTTGAAATCTATCCGGTGGGAATCTGTCCGCCCGACATGTCTGCTGGTTAGTACACTTACCAGCAGACATGTCGTCCCCCACCGCCGCCGCGCCGCCGCCGAATGGATTCGGCGCATGCGCGGAAGTGTTTTACTTCCTGGTGCGGTGACGTGGCGGTGACGCGGCGGCGTCAACGTCACCGCCGCGTCACCGCCACGTCACCGCGCCGTCCGGCGGCGGGGAATTTGATCCGATGGTGTGTACACGCCATCGGATCAAACTCCCGATCGGACATATCCGATGGAAATGGTCCGCGGACCGTTTTCATCGGATATGTTCGATGGTGTGTACGCGGCCCAAGAATAAATGCGGTTAGAAGACAGCGTTATATACTGAAAAGGCCCATCTGAGGAACCAAAAGGTGTTGGCCAACTATTTCTCCTTGAGAAACACCGACTGATAGTGTTAGCTGCCCTTCATAATGACCATGGCCATTTAGCTGGTTAGGGACTGATTTTATTGGCTGTCCATGAGGGCCGAAGTGGAAAGCTATTGTCGCTCTTGCATTCGGAACATTCAAAGAAAGACTTTGCTTAGCTGGGCAGCCCTAATGGGCCATCTGCAGAGTCAGGGACCAATGGAGTTAATCTGCGTTGATTTCTTGTGTTTGGAACCCGACCTGAGTGGGCAGAGTAATGTCCTGTTGTGACAGATCATTTCACTCATTATGCTCAGGCTTTTCCAACCAGGGATCAGCAAAGACCTTAGTGGAGAAGTTCTTCATCCATTATGGACTGCCTCAGCGCTGCCGCCTACATTTAGACCAAGGTGGGAATTTTGAGAACAAGTTAATCAGAAGATTGTGTGAACTTTTGAATATCCAAAAAATCAAGAACCACACCTTACGATCCTTACGAGACTCGCAACCTTTCAACTGTACCCTGTTGAACATGCTAGGGACCCTGCTAGGGAACCTCTCAAGATTCTTACTGGGGATACGTCGATAGAAACCCACTAGGGAACAGATGAACAAAAAAAACAATGATCTTAAAGTAAGGGTTTAAGACCTGCAGCTTGGAGATCGGGGGCTGTTGAGCAACTTAGGGGTGTCAGGAAAGCATAAGGTGGATGACAGCCCTAAATTATCTGCAAATGCTTACCTGAGCTCCCTGTGTATCAGATCTGCCCAGAAGGGAAGACTGGCTCACTCAAGACTTGGTGTCAAGAAGGTAAAGCCAGTATGCAAGATGGCGGTAGAGGCTAGTTAGCGCTCGGTAGCGGCTAGTTGCCGCATGCGGGCGTGCGTGTCTGCGCTGATGGCTCTTGGCACCAAACAGGGCTATTTAAAGGGACTGACGCCTGGGCTCCTTGCCGTTCCTGAGACCCACCTGCTACCTGTTTAATCTGTCTATTTACCTATTCCTAAAACCCGGCTTGTTCCTGATCTGTCTTGTCACACACAGCCCCTCCCCCCTACAGTAAGAATCACTCACTAGGGCACACCTAACCCCTACAGTGCCACCTATTGGTTAACCTCTTCACTGCCAGTGTCATTTTCACAGTAATCAGTGCATTTTTATAGCACTGATCGCTGTAAAAATGTCAATGGTCCCAAAAATGGGTCAAAAGTGTCTGATGTCCCCGCAATTATGTCGCAGTCATGATAAAAATCGTTGATCGCTGACATTACTAGTACTAAAAAAATTATGAATAAAAATGGCATAAACTAGCCCCTATTTTGTAGCTTTTGAGCAAACCGATCAATAAACGCTTATTGCGTTTTTTTTTTACCAAAAATATGTAGAAGAATACGTATTGGCCGAAACTGAGGAGAAAAAAAAATGTTTTTTATATATTTTTGGGGGATATTTATTATAGCAAAAAGTAAAAAATATTTTTTTCAAAATTGTTGCTCTATCTTTGTTTATAGCGCACAAATAAAAACCACGGAGGTGATAAAATACCACCAAAAGAAAGCTCTATTTGTGGAAAAAAAGGACGTCAATTTTGTTTGGAAACCACGTTGCACGACCGCGCAATTGTCAGTTAAATCAACGCAGTGCCGAATTGCAAAAAGTGGCCTGGTCTTTGACCAGCAAAATGGTCCGGGGCTTAAGTGGATAAACGAATTGGAGTCACAAGAAATCTATATTTTAAGCATTCTTAACTACTGTACTGTACTGTATTGTAAAAAAAAAGACTAAACACAAAACTCCAGCTCAATAATGCTGCTACAAATAACTAGAAAGAGAAGATAAAAAAGTGCTAAAAGTGCAGAGAAATGAAATCTCTCTACAATAGAGCAATGGATTCAAGTATTTCAGCACCATCTACACTTATCGGTATGTAGCAACAGCCACAATCTAAAAAGTTCTGAAGAGTGTGTTATTAGCATGCAAGATTTGATTTGTTTCTATTATATTTCATAGAACAGTTTAAAGGCACCTAGCATAAAGCATCTTCATAATTACAATCATATATCTGACAATTTAACGTGCACACCATAATGTACCATTAGTTACACAAATAACTAATAATTTGCTAATGACAACATTATGTTAAGTCAGTTTAGGGGTAATTAAAGTGAGTGATATTTACATATGCCTAATGAATCACAGTCGATGGCAGATTAAGAGATTCTAATGAATATTCATCTAGACACTCACAACCAGCTTCTCAGTTTATAAACTGAATTATGGGTGATCTGCCCTTTTAAAATGTGTGTTACGATCATCCTTATAGTAGGAATGAACAATTGCAGCTGATTGTAACTTTTTTTTAAAGTAATGTCATGGTCAGGACACAAAACATTTTTATGTACTTCTATGCTGGCACACCTACCGCTTCATATATTTCATTTTATTGCTGATCAACAGCTATGAGCTATGGCCTGCACCATAACACAAGGCATAAAACAGAGAGCTTGGGTTTTGCTTAGGATAAAATGCAGCATAGCGTTTATGAAACCCGAAAGATAGTGCCGTAAGTCATTTTTTCTGCCAGTACAATTAAGTCACATAAGTATAAATCTCCAGGAACATAGCATATTTACAACATTAGCTCTGAACAGCAAAACATTACTGTTTGTTTAACCAAATATTTCAGGAGAACATGGTTGCATTCATTCAAAATCTGGGGCCAATTTCTACTTATTTTGCATAATAAAATAATACTCTGGCTAAGCCGTCATAGAAAAAAACATTTTTGCATTTGTGCAGAAAGGGAGAAGTGTATTGTTAACGTGTCAAATAAAAACTTGTCTACATAACATCAGCCACTAACAGTGGGAACAATTCAGTGGACAAGCTTTCTATGGTGCTACCTTGGAATTTTATCTTTAACACCAAATGAGAGCTCTGTTATGTCGCCAACCAACCAACCAACCAACCCACAATGAAATGCAGGTGCCAGAGAAGCCAATATACTGTATACATAGGCATGCACCCCAAAACTCAAACACACGTGCACGCAAGTGTGTGTGTGAATGTGTATATATATATATATATATATATATATATATATATATATATACACACATACAGACACTATTTTAAATAAATGTAAACAAACATTTTGAAATGTGTTAAAACAATTTTTAATCTTTCAATACATTTTACATCTTATGGCTGGCAGATCCGGTCAGAAGGAGAAAGTGGGGATGAGAGAGGGGAGATGGGATCAATTGGCAGTGGTGGTGGGGGGAGGGGAATGGGTTCAGTGGCAGTTCTGGAGGGATGGGGATCAGTGGCAGTGCTGGAGGGGAGTGATCAGTGACAGTGCAGGGGGTTAATGGGATCAGTGGCAGTTGTGGTGGTGGTGGGGGGGGGGGGGGGGTAATGGGGTCAGTGGCTGCACTGAGGGGAATATCAGTGGCAGTGCTGGAGGGTTGATGGGCTCAGTGGCAGTGCTGGGGATGATCAGTGGCAGTTATGGGGGTTGATGGGCTCAGTGGCAGTGCTGGGGGGGTGACCAGTGGCAGTGCTGGGGGGGTGACCAATGGCAGTTCTGGTGGTTGATGGGCTCAGAGGCAGTGCTGGGGGTTAATGGGCTCAGAGGCAGTGCTGAGGGGTGATCAGTGCCAGTGCTGGGGGTCGATGGGCTCAGAGGCAGTGCTGAGGGGTGGTCAGTGGCAGTGCTGAGGGTTGATGGGCTCAGTGGCAGTGCTGAGGGGGGGGGGTTATCAGTGGCAGTGCTGGGGGTTGATGGGCTCAGTGGAAGTGCTGAGGGGTGATCAGTGACAGTGCTGAGTGGTTGATGGGCTCAGTGGCAGTGCTGAGGGGGGTGATCAGTGGCAGTGCTGGGGGTTAATGGGCTCAGTGGCAGTGCTGAGGGGTGATCAGTGGCAGTGCTGAGTGGTTGATGATCACCCCCCCCCCAGCACTGCTGGGGGGGTGATCAGTGGCAGTGCTGGGGCGGGGTGATGGGGGGGGTGATCAGTGGCAGTGCTGGGGGGGTGATCAGTGGCAGTGCTGGGGGGGTGATCAGTGGCAGTGCTGGGGGGGGTGATCAGTGGCAGTGCTGGGGGGGGGGGTGATCAGTGGCAGTGCTGGGGGGGTGATCAGTGGCAGTGCTGGGGGGGTGATCAGTGGCAGTGCTGGGGGGTGATTAGTGGCAGTGCTGGGGTTGATGGGATGCCGCTGGCTGCATGCAGGGAGAGAAACCAGTTGTCAAAAGTCGGAGGGGATGTGGGGTGAGCGGGACCGAACAGTTAAAAAAACAGTCAATGGGATGGGGATCTGGGCGGGCCAGTACATTCCTCTGGCTCCGCCCCCTCTCTGAAGGATCTCAATCATTGGCTGGTGTTGAGGGAGCCTGGTCCCACCCACCCCCGACATCACAGCTGAGTTGTAAGTCACAGATCAGCCGCGATGTCGGGGGTGGGCGGGACCAAGCTCCCTCAACACCAGCCAATGGTTGAGATGCTTCAGAGAGGGGGTGGAGCCAGAGGAATGTAGCGGCCCGCCCAGACCCCCATCCCATTGAGTGTTTTTTTTAACTGTTCGGTCCCGCCCACCCCGACATCACCATGACAGCTCGTCTCTCTTCCTGCATGCAGTGACATTAGTGGACAGTTACAGCCACTTAACAGCTCTGGCAAAAATTACGATTTGCTGCCTGTGAAACTGTTTCACAGGCAGCAGATCTCTGGAGACAGCATGGGGTGATTAGGGTGTGCCCAGGCACACCCCGCACACCCTGTGCGCACGCCTATGACTGTATATTGAACATTTCAAATGTAGCATACTCCTAGATAGGTGCTAGGAATTAGATAGTTAACATTAGAGTGTGTTTTTGATAGGTACATTTAGTTGCCACACTGTAGTCAGTGTGGCTGTAATTGTTTGTTAGGCATAGGCGTGCGCACAGGGTGTGCCAGGTGTGCCCAGGCACACCCTAATCACCCTGTGCTGCACAGATTCCATCTACTGCCCTAGCTCCCATCTTTCCCCCACAGCGTTGTCAGCTTCCCTCCTCTCCTATTGGCTGTTGCTGCTGGGATGTTTTAGGAATAAGGGAAGGGGCCAGTAAATATGTAATTTACTGGCCCCTTCCCTTTCTAAATGAACACCATGAGTGATCGGTAGTGTTTGTTTGGGGTTTGGGGTGCACACCCTTGTCAGGGATTCTAGATGGACCAGGACTGTGTGCCTACACAGAGGAGACCAACACTGTATATAGTGGAAAAAAGGTGTTTATTACAAAGGTGAGAAAACAAGTGAAAACAGTGCACGAATAACACAAGGCTATATACAGGTTTAGGGGAAATGCAATAATCATAAGCCAGAGCCAAGCCGGGGTCAAATACCAGAAATCATCAAAAGAGGCTGCAGACAGGGAAGGGGCAGGAAGGAAATGTCCAGGAGAGGGATCAGGACAGGACAGATCAGGTCAGAGGTCCAGAGCAGGGTCCGGTTAGTAAACAGATACCAGGGCGAGTTCTATTTGAACTCGCCGGGTATTTATAGTGGGTGTACTGATTGGGTTCAGGTCACACCTGAACGGAGCAAAGGCCAGGTGTTCCACACTGCCAGGGTCCATCCGCTGGTGGAGGTCAGTACTGCATCCCAAAGGTGATATACCAGCAGGGGGAAGTTCCCCTGACAGCTCCGAACTGCCAGGAGACCCCTGCTGGTGGGACGCAGCACTGCAAGACAAAATATCAATAGCACCAGCGGATGGACCTTTTCCTGACAGTACCCCCCCTCAAAGGAGCGGCCTCTGGACGCTCCAACTATCCGTTGCCGGGGAAAGTCCAGAGTGACCAACTGGGCAATGGGAGGCTTGAGCCGAGAGGTGGGTACATCCGGGTCGTCGAGCTGGGGAGCAGGCACCGGGTCAGCGAACTGGGCAGCAGGCTCCGGGTCAGCGAACTGGGCAGCAGGCTCCGGGTCAGCGAACTGGGCAGCAGGCTCCGGGTCAGCGAACTGGGCAGCAGGCTCCGGGTCAGCGAACTGGGCAGCAGGCTCCGGGTCAGCGAACTGGGCAGCAGGCTCCGGGTCAGCGAACTGGGCAGCAGGCTCCGGGTCAGCGAACTGGGCAGCAGGCTCCGGGTCAGCGAACTGGGCAGCAGGCTCCGGGTCAGCGAACTGGGCAGCAGGCTCCGGGTCAGCGAACTGGGCAGCAGGCTCCGGGTCAGCGAGTTGGGCAGCAGGCTCCGGGTCAGCGAGCTGGGCAGCAGGCTCCGGGTCAGCGAACTGGGCAGCAGGCTCCGGGTCAGCGAGCTGGGCAGCAGGCTCCGGGTCATCGAGCTGGGCAGCAGGCTCCGGGTCATCGAGCTGGGCAGCAGGCTGGCAGACTGGCACAGGAACAGCAGGCTGGGCAGCGGACTGGAAGTCATCAACCGGGGCAGCAGGCTGGAAGTCATCAACCGGGGCAGCAGGCTGGAAGTCATCAACCGGGGCAGCAGGCTGGAAGTCATCAACCGGGGCAGCAGGCTGGAAGTCATCAACCGGGGCAGCAGGCTGGAAGTCATCAACCGGGGCAGCAGGCTGGAAGTCATCAACCGGGGCAGCAGGCTGGAAGTCATCAACCGGGGCAGCAGGCTGGAAGTCATCAACCGGGGCAGCAGGCTGGAAGTCATCAACCGGGGCAGCAGGCTGGAAGTCATCAACCGGGGCAGCAGGCTGGAAGTCATCAACCGGGGCAGCAGGCTGGAAGTCATCAACCGGGGCAGCAGACTGGAAGTCATCAACCGGGGCAGCAGACTGGAAGTCATCAACCGGGGCAGCAGACTGGAAGTCATCAAGCTGGGCAGCGGACTGGAAGTCATCGGACTGGCAAGCTGGCACAGCAACATCAGCAGTCTGGCACAGGAACATCGGGTGGCAGGCTGGCACAGGGCAGTCTGGCACAGGAACGTCAGGGTGGCAGGCTGGCACAGGAACGTCAGGGTGGCAGGCTGGCACAGGAACGTCAGGGTGGCAGGCTGGCACAGGAACGTCAGGGTGGCAGGCTGGCACAGGAACGTCAGGGTGGCAGGCTGGCACAGGAACGTCAGGGTGGCAGGCTGGCACAGGAACGTCAGGGTGGCAGGCTGGCACAGGAACGTCAGGGTGGCAGGCTGGCACAGGAACGTCAGGGTGGCAGGCTGGCACAGGAACGTCAGGGTGGCAGGCTGGCACAGGAACGTCAGGGTGGCAGGCTGGCACAGGAACGTCAGGGTGGCAGGCTGGCACAGGAACGTCAGGGTGGCAGGCTGGCACAGGAACGTCAGGGTGGCAGGCTGGCACAGGAACGTCAGGGTGGCAGGCTGGCACAGGAACACCAGGGTTGCAGGCTGGCACAGGAACACCAGGTTGGCAGGCTGGCACCGGAGCAGGCTGGTCGGATGTCACAAGCTGGGCGGCTGGCACTGGAACTGGTAGAGCAGCTGGCACAGGGACAGATGGCACCGGGACAGGTTGAACAGAGGGCACTGGGACAGGCTGGGTAACTGGCACGATGGTATGAGTTGGGAAATACTTCCGTTTCTTTTTAGACTTAGTCACTACAGGTTTGTTAACAGAAGTGATGTATGAAGAGGATGGAGATAAGTAAGAGGAAGGATTGGAGTATGGCAGAGACAAAGGGATGGTGACTGGAGGAGGTTTTTGTGGAGTAGTTACAGGTGGATTAAAGGCAGGGTAGGTACAATTAGTAGAGACTGGGTAGTAATATTTGGTGGGATGTGGAATTATCTGGGCTGGAGTTGCCATTGGTGATGGACAGATGGATCCTTGGGAAGGCAGGTGGTTACTAGTAGGACTGGAACGGACAGGTGGATTAAAGGCAGGGTAGGTACAATTAGTAGAGATTGGGTAGTAATACTTGGTGGGAAGCGGAATTAACTGGGCTATAGCTGAGGTTGTCATTGGCAATGGACGGCTAGAACCTTGGGAAGGTAAGTGGTTAATGGCAGGGCTGGAATGCAGTGGCTTGGCTGGAAGCAGGAGATCTGACCATGCCTGCAGCACAGGTTTAACAAAGGCTGGATCACACACACCTTGTTTAATCAGAGCCTGCACAGAATCAATACACTCAGATAACTTTTGCTGGGGACAGGAGGAATAATGCTCATCAAAATAAGCCGGATCATCCTCCATCAACCATACCAGGGATTCAACTTGGTCAGGACTGAAGGGGGGAGAGAAGTCATCACCTCCAGCTGGAATAACTGACAGGGCTGGTTTAACACATAACTTGATCAATGGCTGAACATCATTGTAAGACATATAACCCAGATCCACCATGGAATGGGCCGATCGGATGGCTTCCATCAGCTCATCCCTTGTCCATCCCTCCAACACCTGACGACAATACTCCTCATCCTCCTCTGCTAGCAGAGAAAAGTAAGTAATTTCATTGAAATCCATGTTTCAACAAAAACGCACTACAACAGGATGGTTCCCTATGCAGGCACGTCTGGTCAAAAGGGCCCTGGTATACTGTCAGGGATTCTAGATGGACCAGGACTGTGTGCCTACACAGAGGAGACCAACACTGTATATAGTGGAAAAAAGGTGTTTATTACAAAGGTGAGAAAACAAGTGAAAACAGTGCACGAATAACACAAGGCTATATACAGGTTTAGGGGAAATGCAATAATCATAAGCCAGAGCCAAGCCGGGGTCAAATACCAGAAATCATCAAAAGAGGCTGCAGACAGGGAAGGGGCAGGAAGGAAATGTCCAGGAGAGGGATCAGGACAGATCAGGTCAGAGGTCCAGAGCAGGGTCCGGTTAGTAAACAGATACCAGGGCAAGTTCTATTTGAACTCGCCGGGTATTTATAGTGGGTGTACTGATTGGGTTCAGGTCACACCTGAACGGAGCAAAGGCCAGGTGTTCCACACTGCCAGGGTCCATCCGCTGGTGGAGGTCAGTACTGCATCCCAAAGGTGATATACCAGCAGGGGGAAGTTCCCCTGACAGCTCCGAACTGCCAGGAGACCCCTGCTGGTGGGACGCAGCACTGCAAGACAAAATATCAATAGCACCAGCGGATGGACCTTTTCCTGACAACCCTAATGCAATAGGCTGCGCACACCTATGTTGTTAGGTAAAAGCATAGTTTGCTCACTGTACTGAATGAAGCTGCAATCTGCTAGTCAGGTCTGCTCTGTGTGCTCAGCTGCTGCCAGTCTAGTCTTTTATCTCACCCTGCATCTGTCATGAACGTGGTCGACCACCAGGTGGCGCTAGCGGCACTACGGCGCGCACGGGGGTCAGGGAGCGCGAATTCGCGGCAAATCGCCGTGCACGCGCAATCGCGGGAGCGACGCGCGGGCACGTGCTGACGCCATTCTGGCGCCAGTCCAGGCTATTTAATGGGGCTCATCCTACAGCCTCTTGCTGCCCGATCGTTAGCGTTCCTGTTGCCCACCTGAGACCTGTTACCTGTTGACGTCTGTTCCCGTGATCCCGGCTCATCTCTGACCCTTCTGATCTCCGCCTGCTCTGACCTCCGGCCTGTCTGACGCTGCCTCTGCCTTACCCGTTAACCGATTGTTGCCCGCCTGCTGCTGACCCGGCCTGGACTACGACTCCGCTATTGCTCTATCCACAAACCTGATCGGTCTGACTGAATCCGACCCGGCCTGCCTGACCCTTACCTGCATCCGTACTACAGTACACCTCCCTCCTGCCAACGGCTCCAGTCATCTGCACTAGCTCCTGTTGTCTGTCAGCACCAGAACTACAGCACACCTTCCTCTGGCTAACTACTCCAGCGATCAGCGCCCAGCACTACAGAACACCTCCCTCCTGCCGCCTGTTCCAGCCAGCTGCACCAAGAGCCTGAACTCAGTCTACCTGCTGATCCTGGTCACCTGTATCCAGCTCCCGCTGTCTACGGACCTGCTGTTCCAGCTCCTCTGACATCTTCCTGAGACTACAGGAGACCTCCGCAGTTCCTGCACAGCATCCCCGCCAGGCGCTAGTGCGACTCTGAACTCCAGCGCTTCCTGTCCACACTACCAGGGGTTCCGGAGTCAGAGGAGCAAGAGTGGCCACTCCCGCACGTCAGGCTCTGCTCTGTACCAGGTACGTGACAGTATCGGGCAGCCATGTCTGAGCCTGCGCAGGGAGTGGACCCTATGACAGAACTTTGTCGCCATTTGGAGGGCTTAACCCAAGCAGTCAGGGCCCTACAGGAAGGCTATACCCGACTTGAGGACCGCGTCCAGGCCTTGTCCGCACCATCCGCTTCTTCTGCTTCGGGCACTTCCACTGCGCCTTCAGTCATCATGCTGCCACCAGAGCCCAAAGTGCCCATGCCGGAGAGATTTTTGGGGGAACGAAGCAAGTATAGAGCCTTCCGGAACGCCTGTGAACTCTATTTTGCACTTCAGCCGAGGACTTTTTCATTAGAAGCCACCAAGGTTGGTTTTGTTATTTCTCTGCTATCTGGTGAACCGCAGGCGTGGGCCCACCGTCTCTTGGAGCAAAAAGACTTATGCCTCGCTCGATCGACTGGAGACATTCTTTCAGGCCATGTCCTTGCTGTATGAGGACCCCCACCAGGCCGCTACCGCAGAGGCCGCCTTGCACGCCCTCCAGCAAGGTCGCCGACCCGCGGAAGACTATGTATCCGAGTTTAGAAGGTGGAGTGCGGACACTAACTGGAATGACACGTCTCTCTGTTACCAGTTCCGTTTGGGCCTATCAGAAACACTTAAAGACGAGCTGGCTCGAGTGGGGGTCCCCGGAACTCTGAAAGACCTCATTAACCTGACTATTCAGATCGATCGGCGCTTAAGAGAGCGCAGGACTGAACGTGCCACGGGTCCGACCCGTCCGACATGGATGCTACCGCGGGTACCCACCTTTCCTAACCCGACTTCTCGGGCTCCAATCACCACCGATAGAGACATTCCAGAACCCATGCAGCTGGGCCTGATCCGCCCTTCCCTCACATCTGAGGAACGACTCCGTCGCCGAATTAACAACCTGTGTCTTTACTGCGGAAGGCCCGGCCACTATGTGAGGACCTGCCCAGCAAAGTCCCGTAAGTCCACTTCCATGTCTTCTGTCCACAAACCTGTTGTCCTCAACAACCCCACTCATCTGGCTGTTCCTGTCTTATTGCAGCTTCCAGGAGGGGCCATCCGGACCAGCGCCATACTTGATTCCGGGGCGTGCAGCTGCTTTCTGGATTATTCCTTTGCCCCCCTACACCAAATTCCGTTGCGCCCAAGGGCCATTGGGCTGTCTGTGCACCTGGCTGATGGGTCAGTTCTAAAATCCGGCCCAGTTACCCAAGAAACCTTGCCTATTGCCACCACTATCTCGGACATTCATCGAGAGTTTCTGTGCCTGGACGTTATTGAGTCTCCTTTATTCCCTATAATTCTGGGCATACCCTGGCTCCGGGCCCATAACCCTCAAATAAACTGGATTACCGGTGAAATCCGTTTCAGTTCTGTCTACTGCCAAGAGCACTGTCTGCAGGTAACCTCTTGTCCTCCTTCTTTGCTTTGCATGGACGCCGACATTGAGACCCGCCAATCCGTTCCTGAAGTTTACCATGAATTCCTGGACGTCTTTAGCAAGAAAGGGGCTGACACCCTTCCCCCGCACCGGCCCTATGACTGCCCGATCGAGCTTCTTCCTGGGGCTGAAATCCCTTTCGGCAGGATTTTTCCCTTGACAGAGCTGGAGCTGGAAAATCTGAAAACCTATCTCGACGACAACCTCAGGAAGGGGTTTATCCGTCCCTCCACCTCACCAGCAGGAGCAGGAATTTTCTTCGTCGAGAAGAAAGACCATACTCTCCGCCCCTGCGTGGATTACCGAGAACTTAACAAGGTGACGATCAAGAATCGGTATCCCCTTCCCTTGGTGCCGGAACTATTTCAGAGACTTGGAATAGCAGTCATCTTCACGAAACTTGACCTGCGGGGGGCCTACAACCTGGTGCGCATCAGGGACGGCGATGAGTGGAAAACTGCCTTCCGCACCCGCTTTGGCCACTTCGAGTACCTGGTGATGCCATTCGGGCTCTGTAACGCCCCTGCCACATTCCAGCACTTCGTGAATGACATCTTTAAAGACTACCTTGACCTGTTTGTTGTTGTGTATCTCGATGATATCCTCATCTTTTCCCCCTCTATCGACAGGCATCGGGAGCACGTTAAGAACGTACTCAAGCGCCTCCGAATTTACGGACTATACGCCAAGCCTGAAAAATGTGAATTTGAACGCGAAAGCATACAATTTCTGGGACTTATTATTTCCGTAAATGGTATCGAGATGGACCCACAAAAGGTCGCGGCAATCCTTGATTGGCCTGCTCCCACAGACAAGAAGGGTGTGCAACGGTTCATCGGGTTTGCAAACTTCTATAGGAAGTTCATCAAGGGATTCTCCAACATTATCTCTCCCATAACCAGCCTGACCAAACAAACGGTCCGTTTCCATTGGTCCCCTGAAGCCCAAGTAGCCTTCGAAACCCTAAAGAAGCTGTTCACATCGGCACCTGTCCTTAAACACCCTGATGCCAGTCTGCCCTACATCCTGGAGGTGGATGCCTCAGAGACGGCAGTGGGAGCCGTTCTCTCCCAGAGACAGGGGCCGAAGGCCCTTCTGCATCCGGTCGCTTTTTTTTCTCGTAAATTATCTGACGCCGAAAAGAACTATGATGTGGGGGACCGAGAACTTTTAGCGATCAAGGCCGCACTGGAAGAATGGCGGTACCTATTGGAGGGTGCAGCTCATCCGATCCTGGTCTACACGGACCATAAAAACCTAGAATACCTGAAAATAGCTAAGAGACTAAAGCCACGGCAGGCCAGATGGGCGCTTTTCTTTACTAGGTTCACCTTCCACATAACGTACAGGCCGGGGTCGAAGAACACCAAACCCGATGCCCTTTCGCGGATGTTCTGCGATTCCGAAACCCCCGCCCCCCCGGACACTATTCTATCCGCTGGGAATTTTCTGCTGCTACAAGACGACCTATTGGCTCGGATCAAGCAAGCCTCTGCAGGAATTTCCTCCCCTTCTGATACAAAGTTGCAGGCTAGGGACGGTCTGTTGTGGCATGGGAACAAGATCTTTGTGCCAGAAGACTTGCGGGTCGTTGTCCTGAGCCTCTGCCATGATCACGCACTGGCTGGTCATTTTGGGGCACAGAAAACCTCGGAACTTCTACAGCGCACGTTCTGGTGGCCCCAACTTGTGAAAGATTGTAGAAGTTACGTGGAGTCGTGCACCACGTGCATCCGAAATAAAGGGAGCAAATCCAGAGCTTGGGGATTGTTAAGACCTTTACCTGTACCAGAGAGACCTTGGCAAATGATCTCCATGGATTTTATCGTTGAGCTGCCACCCTCTGAGGGTTTCACGACTATTTTTGTAACGGTGGATAGACTGTCTAAGATGGCACACTTTCTGCCCATGAAGGGTACACCCTCTGCCCCAGAAACTGCCAAAATCTTTATTAAAGAAGTCGTGCGACTTCACGGCATCCCCGCAAACATCGTTTCTGACCGCGGGGTGCAATTTACCTCCAGGTTCTGGAAAGCGCTCTGCGAATCTTTCAAGATTGAGCTGTCCTTCTCATCCGCCTATCACCCTCAGTCAAATGGCCAGACCGAGAGAACAAATCAGACATTGGAGCAATACCTACGCTGTTTTTCTTCGTTCTCTCAGGAAGATTGGGCCTCTCTATTACCACTGGCCGAGTTTGCATATAACAATTCAGTCCATTCTGCCACCAAGCAATCTCCTTTTTATGCAAACTACGGCTACCACCCGCTATTTCTGCCTAACTGTGCCCCGGAGTGTACGGTGCCCGCTGTACAAGAGACACTGGACTTCTTTAGCGCTAACAACAAGCTACTGCAAGAAACCATGGCAAGGACTCAGGAGCATAATAAAGAAGTGTTTGATAAGAAGCGGAGGGGTGAACTTAATCTGGAACCCGGAGACCTGGTGTGGTTGTCTACCATCAACTTAAAACTTGCCTGCCCATCTAAGAAATTGGGGCCTAAGTTTATGGGGCCCTTCCCGATCAAGAGGAGGATTAATAGTGTGGCCTATGAACTTGAACTGCCAGACTCACTCCGTGTTCACCCAGTCTTTCATGTCACCCTCCTTAAACCCGATGTCACTAACCCCTTCCCGGGGCGAAGCACTGACCCGCCCGAACCAGTCTTAGTGAACGGTGAAGAGGAATTTGAAGTGGAGTCTATTGTAGATTGCAGAAGGAGGCACAATCAGGTCCAGTTCTTGGTGAAATGGAAGGGATACTGCCCTGAAGAAAATTCGTGGGAACCCGAGCTCAACATCCACGCTAAGAGACTGATTCGGTCCTTCAAGGACGCTCACCCACTTAAGATGGCCCGGTTGGGCATCCGGAGGCTGCCCATTGGAGGGGGGCAATGTCATGAACGTGGTCGACCACCAGGTGGCGCTAGCGGCGCTACGGCGCGCACGGGGGCGCCGGGAGCGCGAATTCGCGGCAAATCGCCGCGCACGAGCAATCGCGGGAGCGACGCGCGGGCACGTGCTGACGCCATTCTGGCGCCAGTCCAGGCTATTTAATGGGGCTCATCCTACAGCCTCTTGCTGCCCGATCTTTGCGTTCCTGTTGCCCACCTGAGACCTGTTACCTGTTGACGTCTGTTCCCGTGATTCCGGCTCATCTCTGACCCTTCTGATCTCCGCCTGCCCTGACCTCCGGCCTGTCTGATGCTGCCTCTGCCTTACCCGTTAACCGATTGTTGCCCGCCTGCTGCTGACCCGGCCTGGACTACGACTCCGCTATTGCTCTATCCACAAACCTGATCGGTCTGACTGAATCCGACCCGGCCTGCCTGACCCTTACCTGCATCCGTACTACAGTACACCTCCCTCCTGCCAACGGCTCCAGTCATCTGCACTAGCTCCTGTTGTCTGTCAGCACCAGAACTACAGCACACCTTCCTCTGGCTAACTACTCCAGCGATCAGCGACCAGCACTACAGAACACCTCCCTCCTGCCGCCTGTTCCAGCCAGCTGCACCAAGCGCCTGAACTCAGTCTACCTGCTGATCCTGGTCACCTGTATCCAGCTCCCGCTGTCTACGGACCTGCTGTTCCAGCTCCTCTGACATCTTCCTGAGACTACAGGAGACCTCCGCAGTTCCTGCACAGCATCCCTGCCAGGCGCTAGTGCGACTCTGAACTCCAGCGCTTCCTGTCCACACTACCAGGGGTTCCGGAGTCAGAGGAGCAAGAGTGGCCACTCCCACACGTCAGGATCTGCTCTGTACCAGGTACGTGACAGCATCTAGAGAACATGAAAAGTTTCTGGATGACAGGTGTAAAGCTATGCAGATGGCAGCATGAATATTGATACAACCCTGGCCTATTCCAGAGAAGCAGGCTCTGATAGCATGCTGGAAGACTGTATATATTCTGTGAGCACACTGAGCTCAGGGTCTTTTCCCAGAGTGGATTGGTCCAACCTAGAGGGCATGCTGCCCTCCCGGGCACTTCCGTTCTATCTGCTGTTGTAAGGACTCAGGTGGGAGACCTGAGGGTCTGCATCCTGAGACCCTGGAGCTAAAGAAAGCTAGCTGAAGGGAAGCTGTCCGCAGAAGATTGGAAGTTAGGTAGAGGCAACCAGCTGTTTCTTGGGCCTTGTGTGAGTACAAACATTCTA
This sequence comes from Rana kukunoris, assembly GCA_029574335.1. NCBI lineage: Eukaryota > Metazoa > Chordata > Amphibia > Anura > Ranidae > Rana > Rana kukunoris. The sequence goes on from CM056052.1 coordinate 349,071,549, forward strand.
AAAGATCTTGGGGACCTTTGCGCCTTTGCCAACCCTCTGGTGCTAGAAAAAGTCAGCTGTGGGCAGGGGCGGACTGACCATTTGGTCACTCGGGCACTGCCCGATGGCCCCATGCCACTAGGGGGCCCCATCAGGGTTGCCAGCCTCAGTAAAACCAGGGACAGTATGTAAAAATCTGTGTTTAAAAAAAAATCCCAAGTTTATAGCTGCCCCGCCTCTCCAGTACCTTTTCAGTGTGTGTGTGTATGCACACTGTGTGTGTATACTGTGTTTGTATACTGTATGTGTGTGTATACTATGTGGCCCTATAATCTCCTATTGCCCGGGGGCCCCATAATCTCCTATTGCCCGGGGGCCCCACGAGTTGTCAGTCCGCCCCTGGCTGTGGGTTTATTTAAAGGGGATGTTGGCTGGTGTCCTGAAGAGCTTTGGCCAGATAATCTTCTTCTTAAATGGACTCTGCTCATTTACTACTCCGAAAACTACTACTACTTTAAAGCCCCGGTCTTCTGTTGGTTTCAAGCCTAGACTACAATATAGCTTGCTCAGAAAGAAATACCTAAGTGCTCAGGTGTATATAGTTCTCGTTTTTGGAGTATCCCTCCAAATTCCCTCAACCCTATCCAAGTTCTCCAAAAATAAATACAACACCCCTAGACTGGTCATTGAAGAAACGTGTGAATGAGCCTATGGGCCTGGCTGCGGGGCAAAGCCTGTGGGTAAGACCTGGAAAGTATTCCTGTGGCTCCTACGAGAGCAGCGCTACGCGAAAAAAGAAAAAAATGCAATAAGTATTGCGTTGGGTTGCCTTTGGCCCTGAATAGCAGCTGCCCATGTGTTCTGTGGGTTACCAGCATTAAAGTAACCACAAGAACAATACTTCATTACAGATCTCCACCAGGTTGAGTGTATAGTACTTTTTATGGATGCTGTGTTTTTAATCAGAAACATGTTATGACACACTCTAGGTGTGGGAGGGGGTGCAGATACCGGTATAAAACAGTTATTTGCACAGCTTTCGGGTATAGACTCCCACGGGAGTCCTGTGACAGACGCAGCACTATGAAGTGCCTCATGCGCTGTGGCATTAGAAGAATTGTAATATCTCTGACTTTTCAGTCCAACACTGAAATTTCCTCTAGCGCCGTTCTATGGAAGCAGTAGGTTTAAAGAGCACACCAAATGCTTAAAATAACTTCTTTATTAACTTCACTTTTCTTCATATAAGATACTGCTGCTTTGCAGCAGACAGTCCATGTACAAAAACACGTGATGAATAAGTTTAACAGAAAATGATGGTTCAAATATTCAATCTTGTCATTTAACATAAGATGGTAGATATATTTCTTTCTTCAGTATTTATACTCTCTCTCTCTCTCTCTCTCTCTCTCTCTCTGTAAGGCCGCGTACACACGATCAAATTTATCTGCTGAAACCGGTCCGACGTACCGGTTTGTTTGAAGGTATGATATGATATGATTCGGTTCGAAGGTATGAAGGTATGATGAGTGATGAGTGGTGGAACTACAGTACAAGTGAACACACAGCTAGATCAGTATTCAGTTCTAATCACACTATTTACAATAACACATATATATATAACTGTGTACCATACACAATTTGCCCTGTTGCTTCCATAAAACTGCTCTGTATGTCTGCTCTGCTGTCTGCCTGTGGAAAAGAATTTGCAGACCATGTACTGGAAACTTCCTGACAGCATAGAATGCAAAGCTGGCTGTGATTGGTCAAAACTCTGCTCAATGTGAGATTGGCTGTGATTGGGCCAAGGCTTATGAGTCACAAAAGCTCAACTCTATGCTTTCTGGCATACATTTTACTGTGAATTGCTTACCTACTGCTGCCATACAAACAAATGACTCTTAAAGGCATATTTTTTCTTTTGCTTCTGTGAACACAACATACAACTGTTTTATGACATCCAAGCATAAAATCACAGTGAATAAATCTGCCTTTGTCTCTCACATATAAACATGTGCTCTACATTAGGTTATTAGCAGGTTGAGCTGTATATACATGTAGGTTATATTAGCTACCTAGGACAAGTTCTAGCTGGCCAGCTACGCTCCCACCAAAATTACCTATAATTCTTGTTCTCTATAGTAGGATGTGAACATGAATTTGGGGACTTTTCTATCAGGTTCTCAACTTTCCAAGTGTCTTTTATCACTCTCATGTAGAACAACTAACTTCTGTATAGGACGTTCCAACTTGAGTGGAGTAGTGATACATTTTCCCTTTTGAACATCTGGCTAGTCTTTTAAGTATGTCATCTTGACACTTGGCAGCAGTACTTAATGTTTGTACAACCTTTACTTCTGGATCACCCATAGACAATTCTGTGTAACCTTCACTGGGTATGATCTTCTTTTCCCAAAGGAACTCTGGACCGGTGAACCAATTAGAATTTTTCAATTCTGATACATTCAGACCTCTTGAAGCATGATCTGCCGGGTTATGCTTTGTATCAATGTGATGCCAATGTTCCTGGATTTGTGATTTCCCGAATTTTCTGAACTGTTGGCGACAAAGACATGGAATCTTCGAGCTTCGTTGTTTATGTATCCTAGGACAACTTGTAAGTCTGTCCAAAAATATTCTTCATCTATTTTTAACTCGAATTCTTCTCTTAGAAACTTGCTTACTGATGCTGAAACAACAGCTGCTGTCAGTTCAAGTCTTGGTATTGTCTGAATACTGGTAGGTGCAACTCTGGTCTTTCCCATAACCAGGGCACAATGTATTTTTCCTTCTCCTATCACTCTGATGTAGGAGCACTGACCATAGCCATAACTACTGGCATCTGAAAAGTGATGAAGTTCTATTTTCTTGTACTCTCCAAAATCATGAGGTACAAAACATCTGGGTATCCGAACTTTTTTCAAATTTTGCAAGTCTCTTATCAAAGTCTCCCACCTTGGCCTCAAATCTTCAGGTATGGGTTCATCCCATCCCAACTTCCGTCTGCATAATTCTTGTAGTAGTTCTTTTGCTTTGAGGATTACTGGGGCCAAGAATCCCAGTGGATCATATATAGAAGCCACTGCAGAGAGAATGATACGTCTGGTTGCAACTTTCTCTTCAAAGAATACTTCAGAGAAGAACTCGTCGTTCTCTACATTCCATCCCAAGCCAAGTACATTCTGAACTGGAAGATGATCATAATTGAGATCTACATTCTTCATTGTTGATGCACGTTCAGAGTCACTGATGGATTCCAGTACCTCTCTGTTGTTTGAGATGAATTTGTGAAGGCGCAGGTTTCCTCTTGCGCATAATTCTTGGCTTTCCTTTACTAATTTGATTGCAGATTCTGTGGATTCTAGACTTTTAAGACCATCATCTACATAGAAGTTTTTCTTAAGAAAATTTGCTGCTGATGGACAATCCTTTTCATTTTTATTAGCCAAGTACTTCATACCATAATTGGCGCAACCTGGAGACGATGCTGCTCCAAACAAATGTACTTTCATTCTGTATTCTGCTTGCTCTGTATCTGTATCTCCGTCATCCCACCATAGAAACCTCAGGAAGTCTCTTCATTCTTCACATGGAACTGGTGGAACATTTTTTCAATGTCACACATGACCGCTATGAGATACTTTCTGAATCTACAGAGTACTCCAGGCAGAGTGTTTGTAAGATCTGGTCCTTTTAGTACAATGCAACACCATCATACTTTGCTGAGCAATCAAATACTACTCTAATTTTATCTGGTTTCTTTGGGTGGTAAACACCTTGATGTGGGATGTACCACACTTCTCCTTCTTTAGGTTGGTTATTCACTTTCTCTGCATGTCCTTCTTCAAGGATGCCTTCCATGAATTTTAAATAATCCTGCTTGAATTTGAGATCTCTTCCCATCTTTTTCTTCAAGCATTTCAATCTTGCTAGGGCAAGATTTCTGTTATTTGGCAGACGAGGTCGCTCTCTGAAGGGTGAGGGCATTTCAAGATAACCTTGTTGATTCTGCTGAATACTTTCTTCTAGAGTGTGTACGAACTTTATGTCTTCTTGGGATACACTCTTCTCTTCAGAACTTATGTCTGCCCATTTATCTTGGAACTCCTTCGAAGAGTCGTGAGATCGGGAAATTAGGTCTTCCATATTGGCGATGTGATCCACCTTGCGTAACCAGTCCGAGATTTTAGGGGGGGAAGTCTGGGACAATTTAATGGGGATACACAATTTGGCCGCATTGATGAGATGTACAATAATAGAGTTTTTGTACACAGAGTTGGGTAGTGAAGATAGATGCAGCAGGTATTGTCCAGGTGAAAAGTCTGGGGTGTAGGTGGTGATGGATGTTATAAGATTGTGGATAATTTTCCAGAAGGGCGTGATGAGGTAGCATTCCCACCAGATATGAAGAAGCGTACCCGTTTCAGTATTACAGCGCCAACACAAGGGGGATGAATTTGGACTGTATTTGTGGATAATGTAAGGGGTCTTATACCATCTGGAGTAAACCTTATAGCTATTTTCCTGCGTAAGGACATTCAATGAACCCTTATGGAGGCGGCAAAACACTGAAAACCATTGGTCATTTGAGATTGAAATTTTTAGATCTTGTTCCCATTTTCTATTAGTCTTGTCTAATTGTGGATCAACTGATGAGTTCAAGATATTATATATAAGGGAAATTAAGTGGTCTTGAGGCTCTGATTTTAAACATAGTATCTCAAAAGAAGTCTTAGGCCTGTGCCAATTGTTAGTGGAGCAAAATTTAGTCAAGAATTCTAAGATCAAGTTAAAGTCACGTGGGGAGATTCCAAGGTCTGGGAGTTTAGAGGACAATTTTTCAAAGGTTAAAAGTTTGCCATGCTCAAAAACTAGTTCAGCTCTGAGGATCTTTTTGGAATGTGTTGCAGAGGGAGTGTTAACATAAGGCTTACGAAATATTTTGGGATTGGAATCAATAGGGGTGACGGGTCCATAAACATTAGAGATCTTTAAGGATTTGCATAAGGATCTGAAAATTTTAAGAGATGTTCATGTAAGGGGATGTGAATTAACAGAGTGAGGTATTTTCTTAGGGCTAATCCATGGAAGATGTTCTATAGGGACTGGCATGGAGAATAAAGATTCCTCCAAGCTTATCCAATCCTTATAGCCCCCGTGGAGGTGCCAATTAATGATTCTAGCCATGTGGCAGGCCCAATAATAGTTTTTAATATCCGGTAGTCCAATACCGCCTGAAAGTTTGGAAATTGTTAGTTTATCCAATCTAATACGAGGTTGTTTATTGTTCCATAAAAACTTCAAGCACATTTGTTTGAATGTTTTAAAAAAATGAGCTAGGTATTATAATGGGAACCGTTTGGAATAGGTATAAAATTCTAGGCAGTATACTCATCTTGATTATATTTGCCCTACCAAACCACAAGAAGAAATTCTTACCCCATTTGAGAAGATCGCTTTTAATGTTGTTCAGTAGGGGTATAAAATTGTTATTATAGAGGTTGTCCATGTTCGATGATATGTTAATCCCCAGGTAGGGTATAGAATCACTTTCCCACTTGAATAGGAAATTGATCTTACATTGATCAACCAATTTAGCGGGTAAAGAAATGTTCATTGCTTTGGATTTTGAGAAATTTATTTTAAAATTTGATATGGTCCTAAATAAAGAGAAGTCATTAAGTAGATTAGGGATAGTAATTATCGGATTGGTAAGGAATAATAAGATGTCATCTGCGAAGGCTGCTAATTTATATGTTTTAACGCCGATGCTAATGCCTTTAATGTCAACGTTGTCTCGTAATTTGCATAGAAATGGTTCCAGGATAAGTATGAATAATATTGGTGACAAAGGGCATCCCTGGCGGGGGCCATTTGTCAAGGGGAAGGCCTCCGACAGGTCGCCATTAATTTTGATCCTTGTTGGGGGGGACTAATATAAGAGACCAATAAAATCCAATATACGATTTCGTAAGCCCAAAGATTTCAAAGTTTCCATCATATAATCCCAAGCAATCCTGTCAAATGCCTTCTCTGCGTCGAGAGATAGAAAAAAGCCAGGAAATGTGGATTTGATCAGCCAATGTTGGATATGTAGGGCCTTAATGGTGTTGTCTTTGGATTCCCTCCCTGGTGTAAATCCCTGTTTGATCGAGGGTAACAATACTATGAATTAAAGGGAGTAAGTGGTTTGCAATTATTTTAGCATATAATTTAATGTCGATATTCAAGAGAGATATGGGTCTATAATTCGATACGAGTGACTTGTCTTTATCGGGTTTGGGAATCATGACAATATGAGCTTCCAAAAGATCGTTCGGGATAGGAGATGGAAAGGGGTTTGAGTTGAAAGTATTGATAAATTGGGGGATTAAAATGTCCTTAAAGGATTTGTAGTAATTGACAGATAAGCCATCTGGCCCAGGGCTTTTACCAGTTTTAAGCTGACTAAGCGCGTCAAGAGCCTCCCCCACTTCCAGGGGTTTATCTAAATTTTTCAGTACATCCAAACCCAAGGGTTTAGGGCAGTAATTTTTCAAAAAATCTGAAATTAAGTTTTCTCTCGAAGGAGAGTTTTTAGAACGGTTCTCAGGCGGTAAGTTATAGAGCCTGGAGTAAAAGGTACGAAATTGTTAGGAGATGTCTTTAGTGGAAGTATGTTTGTGACCAGTAGAATCTGTTATGGAATATATATTCTCATATTTTTTTGAAGTCGAGCGTAAGGAATTAGCCAATAATCTACCTGTTTTGTTCCCGAATTCGTAGAAGAACTTTAGAGAGAGAATGAAATTGCGCTTGACCTTTTTATCCAGTACTTCGGACAATTCCAATCTGAGCCTCGAAAGCTTCTCACGAGCGCTTAATGCTAGTGAATGTTTATGCAATAGTTCAAGGGTGGTAATTTTTTTAGTCAGGTCATCTATATGGATCCGTCTCATCTTATTTCTCTGTGCCCTCAATGATATCAGATTACCCCTGATGACGCATTTGCGAGCAAGCCAAACGAACATAGGATAAACAGCACCATTATTATTGTCTGAGAAATAATCAGAGATTTTTGAGTTGAGAAGTTTTAGATTGTCAGAGCTGCTGAGTAGTGAGTCATCGAGCCTCCAGTATCTCGGTGAGATAGGTTTATCTGCAAAGGATAGACTCAGAGTAATTGGATTGTGGTCAGAAATAAGAATGGGTTCTATTGTAGCATTTTTTATAAGATTTAAATCAGTCTGGGACAAAAAAAAAAAAGGATTTTTAATAACAGCTTACCTGTAAAATCCTTTTCTTGAAGTACATCACGGGACACAGAGTGCATAGCCATTACATATGGGTTATATGGGTACCTTCAGGTGTGGACACTGGTGTAATCAACTTCACAGGAAGTTCCTCCCTATATAACCCCCTCCCACTGAGAGTGCTTTAGTTTTGTAGCAAGCAATTTCTCTGAGGTTACACAATGTTCCCCAAAAAAGAGGGGTGGGAGCTCTGTGTCCCGTGATGTACTTCAAGAAAAGGATTTTACAGGTAAGCTGTTATTAAAAATCCTTTTTTCTTTATCGTACATCACGGGACACAGAGCGCATAGCCATTACATATGGGATGTCCCAAAGCAATGCTCCATGAAGGGAGGGAGACCGTAAGGCCAAAAAATAGCCAAACAGAAAATATATCAGGAGGTAAAATATAGCTCCACCAACAGAAAAAAAGGGGGCGTGAACCGGGCCAGAGGATTCTATACTGCTGCCCGTAGGACCGCCTGCCCAAATGCTGCGTCCGTAGCTTTTGCGACGTCCAACTTATAAAATTTAGTAAACGTATGTACGGAAGACCAGGTTGCCGCTTTGCAAACCTGTGCCATAGAGATCTGATGGTGTGCCGCCCAGGAGGCACTCATGGCCCTCGTAGAATGGGCTTTAACTGATAAGGGAGGTGGAACGCGCTTCAGACCATAGGCCTGAAAAATCAGCTGCTTAATCCACCTAGCCAAGGAAGACTTGGCAGCCGGCTGACCCTTCTTGGGGCCATCCGGAAGAACAAAAAGCACATCTGTTTTCCGAATCTTTTCTGTAGCCTTGAGATAAACCCTCATGGCTCGAACCATGTCCAAAGTATGAAGCAGTCTTTCCTCTCTGGACTGGGGAGTAGGAAAGAAGGATGGTAGGACTAGGTCCTGATTCAAGTGAAAACTGGATATGACCTTAGGAAGGAAAGAAGGCTGAGGCCGCAGAACCACTCTGTCCTTATGCAGAATCAGGTACGGTTCCCTGCAAGACAAGGCTGCCAGCTCGGAGACCCTTCTGGCCGAAGCCATAGCCACCAAGAAAACCAACTTTCGGGTTAGCAGCACAAGAGGGATTTCTGTCAGAGGTTCAAACGGCTGCTTTTGTAAAGCTGACAAGACCAGATTTAAATTCCAGGGGCAGAGGGGAGCTCTAATAGGGGGATTTACATGCAAGACCCCCTGCAAAAAGGTTTTCACAAGCGAATGTGTGGCCAAAGGCCTTTGAAACCATATCGATAAGGCAGACACCTGCCCCTTTAGAGTACTAAGAGCCAACCCCTTGTCAACGCCAACCTGGAGGAATCGCAAGATCCTGTCAATAAAAAACTTGCGAGGATGCCCTCCTTGAGACTCGCACCACTCCACATAGGTTCTCCAGACTCTGTAATAGATATTTCTAGAGACTGGCTTTCTAGCTTGAATTAACGTAGATATGACTTGGGCTGAGAGGCCTCTGCCCTTAAGAATTAGGGATTCAGCCGCCAAGCCATCAAATTTAGCTGCTGTGAAGCAGGGTGGTAGATCGGGCCCTGAGACAGCAGATCTGGGCGCAGGGGGAGTGGCCACGGTGCCCCTACTGACATCCTCACGATGAGTGCGTACCAAGCCCTTCTGGGCCAGGCTGGGGCCACCAGGATCACCGGCCTGCGCTCCACCCTGATCCTTCGTAGAAGGCGGGGAATCATCTGTAGTGGAGGGAACGCATACAGGAGAGAAAACTGGTGCCAGGGGCAAACCAACGCATCGGTCCCGTAGGCCGAGGGGTCCCTGGCTCGGGATACGAATTTGTCCAACTTCTTGTTGAATCTTGTTGCCATGATGTCCACATCGGGAACTCCGAATCTTTGGCAAATCTCTTGGAATACCTGGGGGTGAAGAGACCACTCTCCCGGGAGTAACTGTTGACGACTCAAAAAATCTGCTTGAGAATTGTCTATCCCTGGGATGAACACTGCTGAGATGCAGGGTACATGGGCTTCGGCCCATGAAAAAATCAGGTTTACTTCCCTTTGAGCCGCTAGGCTCCTTGTGCCCCCCTGGCGGTTTATGTATGCCACCGCCGTGGCATTGTCGGACTGTATCCTTACTGGCAGACCCTGCAGGGGGAGAGTCCAGGCGACCAGGGCCAACCGAGCAGCTCTGATCTCTAGGACATTGATGGGAAGCAGACTTTCTGCCTCTGACCACTGTCCCTGCTGGGTCAGTTTTCCTAAGATTGCCCCCCAACCTGATAGGCTGGCATCTGTGGTTACTATTTTCCACGAGATGGGGCAAAAGGTTTTCCCTTTTGATAATTTTTGAGGGATCAGCCACCAGTACAGGCTGCGCCTGACTCCTGGGGAAAGAACTAATGGACGGTCTAATGCCTGTATGGACTTGTTCCAAGCAGAGAGAATAGCTGCCTGCAGAATTCTGGTATGGATCTGGGCATAGGGCGCTGCTTCAAAGGCGGCCACCATCTTTCCCAGCAGTCGCATGCCTAGGCGAATAGTCGGCTTCTTTTTGCCTAAGACTATTTGAATCGTTTGAATCAACGACCTGATCTTCTCTTGAGGTAAAAATACCCTCTGGCATTCTGTATCTAACCGAAAGCCTAGATATTCCAACTGTCTTGTGGGTTGTAACCTTGATTTTTCTTGGTTCACAATCCACCCGAACTCTTCTAGATGCCGCACTGTGCGGACTACTGCATGATTGAGGTTGGAAGCTGATCTGTCGATAACCAGGAGATCGTCCAGGTATGCCAGGACCAAGATGCCTTCTGTCCTTAGGACGGCTAGCACCGGGGCTAACACCTTTGTGAATACCCGTGGAGCTGTTGTCAACCCGAAAGGGAGGGCTACGAACTGGTAATGACTTTGATTTATCGTAAAACGAAGAAACTTGTGATGTGCTGGGTAAATCGGCACATGCAGATATGCATCCTTTATGTCTATAGATGCTAGAAAGTCGCCCTGATGTAGGCTGGCTGTCACTGAACGTATGGAGTCCATACGAAAGGTCTGAATCCTTAGAAAGCGATTTAGGCGTTTGAGGTCTAATATAGGCCTGACGTCGCCATTGGGTTTTGGTATAACAAAAAGGTTGGAGTAGAATCCCAGACCCCTTTCTTGGGTTGGTACTTCTACAATTACTCCTTGGAGCAAGAGGCGATCCAACGCCTTTACGAGAGAGGCCCTCTTTAACGGGTCGCTTGGAAGACTTGACCCCTGAAAATGAGGAGGGGGGATTTCTCGAAACTCTAGTTTGTAGCCTGAGGCTACTACGGACCGAACCCAAGAGTCGGGAATTCTGGCCTTCCAGACTTCGGAGAAAAACTGAAGTCTTCCCCCCACCCAAGAGAGTGGGGGCGCCCCTTCATGAATCTGACTTGATGACTGGTTTAGCCGGCTTGCGAGACCAGGGCCTCTTGTTTGCCGGGGCTTGTCCCTGTGGGCGGCTATTAACTGCTGAACGCCCGGGAGGCCGTCGATACTGACGGGAAGTCGAAGGGGCCGAGCCTGCAATGGCCTGTCGTTTAAACGTGGGCCCACGCGGTCTTTTCTTGACCGGTAAGGAAGTACTTTTTCCACTTGATATGGTGTGGATATATTTATCTAGGTCTTCCCCGAATAGTCTTCCCCCATGAAAGGGAAACCCTGCTAAAAGCTTTTTGCAGGGTGCCTCTGCTGACCAGTTCTTTAGCCACAAAAGGCGACGCATGTGAACCATCAGTAGAGATGAACGGGATGCCTGTTGGATGGAGTCCTTAATAGCATCTATTGCAAAGCAGAGAGCCCTAGGGAATTCTGCTAATTCATGAGTATGCTGAGCCGGCATGTCCTTTAATATATGTTTTGCCTGATCCTTCAGGGCCTGACAAACACCAATGGCTGCTACTGCTGGCTGAACCATGGCACCTACTGAGGTGAAAGCTGCTTTCAGTAGGGTCTCGAATTTTTTGTCGACCGGATCCTTGAACATATGGACATTTTCAACCGGACAAGTCAGGGATTTATTCACGCAGGAAATGGCCGCGTCCACTGTAGGGAGTGCCCATTTCTTTACATATTCCTCTTCCATAGGGTAGAGAATAGAGAATCTTTTAGGAGGGACAAAGATTCTATCAGGTCGAGCCCAATCCTGGTAAATCACGTTCCGCAGAAGGGGGTGCATTGGAAAAGACGCACAAGTTAATGGAGCCTTTAAAGAACCCAATGAGGATACCTCCGGGGCTATTGGTTCTGGCACTGGAAGTTTAAAGGCAGTGCGAACCATATCTGTCAAAGACTGGATCCACAGGCTCTCCGCTTGAGAGGCCGAAAAATATTCATCTATAGTGGAATTTTCCCTGTCTGAACCGTCGGGACTTGGGTCTGCCTGATCCCCTTGTGGGTCCCGTTCCTCTGAAGAGGAGACCTCCGCCTCTGAAAACCCCACACTGGGTGAGGGGGATCTAGCCCGCTTGCTACTTGGGCAAGGACGGGAAAACAACGCAGTTAACCTTTTCTCTAGCCCACTCATGGTGGCTGCTAGCATTTCTTCCGTCACGTAAACGGGAATGGGTGGATCGGAGGCCGCCTCTGCCCCCAGCACCCCCAATGGCTCTTGTACTATGCCACTCGGTGTCCTAACTGGCGAGGGTGGGGCCGTAGAAGCCTGGCCCAAATCCTCTGACCCCGATGGAGACCCCTTTTGCTTTTTGGCACCTTTAGCAGCCTTGGCTGGTCCAGATCCCTTTGGAGCCATTGTACAACCTTGGGTCACCCCTATAGCCAACACCTGACTGTTGCAGCTAGGAGTAACCAATATGAGGGCAGGTATGAGGAAAATGAAAAATAACTAATTTCTCTCTTTTTCCCTTTTTTTTTTTTTTTCAAAAAATTTTTTTTTTTTTTTTTTTACCCGCCTGGGAGGTGGCAATACTGAGGAAACCTGTGAGTATTGACACACCAATGCCCGTTAGCCGGAGTCCAAGGTAGTCTCAGATACTGCTGGATCTAAGGCTGAGTCCCTTTAAGCAAAAAACTTCCTTTTTTTTTTTTTTTTTCTGGTCAATAGTGGACCTAAGTCCTAGACCTGAAGATCCACAAAACCGCCACTAGGTGTCCCTGTGTGGCCAAAAGACCCAGCTGCACGCTCTGTATCCTTTCTTCCTCTGCCTCCAGGAGGGAAAGACCAGCCAGAGAAAAAGTTTTTCCCTTTAAACAGACCCTGACGCTGCTGGCCCGCCCCCCCGACGCACGCCGACGCTATAAAAGGCGGCGTGCACGCGCGCACGATCGCGCGCACCACGCTGAAACCACATGGAGGAAGAAGAGCAGAGGAAACAACATGGACCAGCGTTTAGGCAGCACCAACAGACACCAGGTAAGCACTAATCTTATTGTAGTGCACACATAGCGAGGAAGCTGTCCCCATGGGCTTCCTAAGAAACAGGAGTTTTTACCAGCAATTTCCTCTTTAAAACATGTGGGGTTGCAGTATCAGTGTTAACAGGCAGACCTGGGGTGAGTAGCAAATATATAACTTACACAAGTATACATATATCTACATGTTATCTGGGTAAACATTAGTATCCCATCCTGCCTACACAGACATAGTGGAGATAGTGGCTGATGCACAAGCATACTGTTAGCCAACCCAGAACCCCCAGGGGGATACCTACTGTTGAACCAAGTCCCGCAGGTTCCCTCTTACCTGCTCCACGCCGCAGGGTATTGCAAAATGCAAGAGGCCCAATCTTCCCCCATCTCCGTGGGTATTGTCTTGGACCTTCAGGGACCGGGGTCCTGTGTTAAGGGACCCACACCCCTGGACCTATATAGCATCCTGGCATCAGTAGCGTTTAGTTCTTGGAAGAGACTAAGGCACTGGAGCCCAGAATCCAGCCCTCCAAGGAGAGGCATTATAGGCAAAACCCCACTCCAGCAGGGCCCGGGTACCGTACACCTTGGCTTTGAAGCACTTCGGACGGATCCGGCTAGCTATCCTGGGTCCCGAGACCTCAGAGGGACAGCTAGACGTGACCAACACCTAAGACACTGGCGAAAAAACTAAAGCACTCTCAGTGGGAGGGGGTTATATAGGGAGGAACTTCCTGTGAAGTTGATTACACCAGTGTCCACACCTGAAGGTACCCATATAACCCATATGTAATGGCTATGCGCTCTGTGTCCCGTGATGTACGATAAAGAAATAATCTATTCTTGAATAGGTATTATGAGGAGGAGAATAAAAAGTGTAATCTTTTGAGGAAGGATTTAGTATGCGCCAGGTGTCGTGTATGGATAGATCTAACAAAGATTTTTTGATTGCACTAAGGGTCTTAAATGAAGTTTTGGAAGAGGCAGAGGAAGTATCCAAGACGGGATTGAGGGCCAAGTTGAAGTCACCCCCCATTATTAGTGAACCAACTACAAAAGATTTCAAAGCTTGGATTGTATTATCAAAGAACTGGGCATGTAATCTATTAGGAGCGTAAATATTTGCCAGAGTTATTGGCTTATTAAATAAGGAACCCTTAATAAAAATATATCTGCCATCGTCATCCAATTTAGAATCGATCAATTGAAAAGGGCACCGTTTAGAAATAAGTATAGAAACTCCTCTGGTTTTAGATACTGGGTTTGTCGCGTGGAAAATAAGGTGACATTTTTTGTCAGTAAATGTCGGGAATTTATTCGTTTTGAAGTGGGTCTCTTGCAAAAACACTATATCTGCATTTGATCTTTTTAAAATCATCATTAATTTCGATCTTTTTTAGGGACATTGAAGCCCTTAACATTGAGAGAGTAAAGTTTAACCACATTTTGTGGGTTTACATTAGTGTCGTTCGGGAGTGCCATAGTCACAATAGAGGCGAGGGGGGTGGCAATGTCGCAGTGAGGGGAAAAGTAGAAAAAAAGGGAGAAGGGAAAAAACTAGCTTGAGAGTATGAAAAACTCAAAATATGGTACCGGTGTTCTAGTAAAGTAAAAAAGGGAAAACTTTTGTAACAATAAATCCACTTAGGAAGTATATACGGTACCAAGGGAGGTGATATCTTACTTGGAGAAATCCAAATAAGAATAGCCTCGTGTGGGGTTGGAGTGAACCAAACCAAAGTACTGAAGGCAAAATCGAACAGCCAAACGAACTGAAAAGGAGAGTAGTAGCAAAGTATAAGGTAAATCAATACAATTAAACTACTCCTAATATTGAGGAGCCAAAATATTATATATCCTGACATATACATATAAACAAGTGAGATGTGTCAAGTGACAAGCATGTATTATAGTCAAGACCTAAGGGCATTACCTAGACTTTCTAAATAGGCTGCAGCGATGCAACGTTTTTACAATAAACAAAGTAGCAGAGAAAGACCCAACTGAGGTGGGTATGCTAATTATTTACCTTGTTGCATAGCCGGCCTACTAGAAAATGTAAACACATAAGTGTACACACCATAACATTTTTGCAAATAATAAACGTGAACCTTATTAGATCAAAGAGGAGGATTGCTCCAACTCAAATGAGAAATTGTAAGCCACATATATGTATAGAGAAGAGAGAAAAGAAAACAAGGGTAGAATGGCAATATGAGGCATTTTAGATAAACAACAAACCGTGGAGCTGAGGTATAATCTTAAAGATAATACTCAGTGTGTAGAGAATAAGTGTGAAAGAAAATGACATGTGGCAACACAGTATAACTTATGTGGCAAAATAAACTCATTTTTCCCTCCTGGGTTTCCTGGAGAATGGTGATCCTGTTGCTAGGAGATTGGGGCCTGGCATACTAGAAGGTTGTGGAAGTTCATCTCCGGATTGAGAGCGACGCCTCGTGGTTCTGGAGGGGGCCGTTTCCATGGCATCATCTTTAGCAGAGTCTTTAGTGGCAATTCTAGAGTGAAATTCTACATACCAGTTAGGCAGTTCCATATACGGTATGTCCATAGTTTTACAGAAGGAATGCAGATCTTCAGGAACTCTCAATATGGCATTGTGTCCCCGATTGGTTGCTTGTAACCCAAATGGAAATTTTCACTTATAAATAATGTTGTTACTTCTTAAGGTGTCAAGTAAGGGTTTCAAGTCACGCCTGTTTTGAAGAGTAATTTTTGACAAGTCTTGGAAAATCATTATCGTAAATCCCTCAAATCTAATATTGGAACGAAGTTTAGCATTCCTTAGGATGTTTTCCTTAAGCATAAAACCGTTTATGTGGCATATTACATCCCTAGGGGGGTCTGTAGGATTACCCCTGGGTCTCAAGGCCCTATGCATACGTTCCATTCCAATTGTAGTCAGGGGCAGACGTCCCAACAGATCATTGAAAATGCCCAATATTGCAGGGGAAAGCTGGTCATGATCTATTGATTCGGGTAGTCCACAAACCCTAAGATTGTGTCTCCTGCTTCTATTTTCCAAATCTTCTGTCTGACGTTGCAAATATCTCAGGAGCATAGTGTTTGTGTCAACCTTCCTGTTTACATGGCGCAGCGCCGCGTTCTGTTGCGCAGCTGATCTTTCAATATCAGTGACGCGCGCGGTAACTGCGCGTATGTCTATCTTATGGTCAGCTATGGCGGCTGATAAAGTCTCCTTAATGTCTGTCGCCACAGAACGGAGATCATTCAGGCTAGGGATCTGAAGCGGATCATTAGTGTATTCATAGTTCCGGACAGCGGGAGGGGGTATTGTGTTCCCAGAAGCCTGTGGTACAATGACAGTATGTTGCGGTTCCATACTTAAATCCGCCATTGTCTATCTGGGTAGGTCAGCCTTAAAGTGTCAGAGCGAATCCAATTTTCGCCGGAAAGTCTAAGGAATGGTATCGAATTGTGCCCTAAGAGCGGGAGACGATCCAGTCAGGTCCCGGTAGTAAAATCTCCTTACCGGCTTCGTTAATTTAAGGATTGTAGTTCGCAGTGGCAGGAGCTCACAAATTAAGCCTCCATTCCTGGTCACGGCTAGACCACGCCCCCACCACTTGTAATTTCTTGCAGATTTCTTGATCAATGAAGGTGGCGTCGCTTTGGGCATCCAGTAGTGCATAGGCGTATACCTTCTTGTTCCTCCTTTTAGGATTTGAAATGCACACTGGTACAACCATTGATGTGCCGTTGCTTTCTCCTTCCCTTATTCTGCAAGAGAATACTGATACTTTCTTTTCTTCCTCAGCATCTTTAGGTATTGAGGATTCATCCTTCTTTGGATGTTCTTCATGTAGTGGCGTAGGATGGTGTCCTTTGCAGACGCTGCATGTAGCCTTTTTCTTACACTCCTTTGTAACATGGCCTTTTCTTAAACATCCAAAACACAGTTGGTTATCAAGTACAAATTTTTTCTTTTCATTTGAGGACTTCTCTTTCAATTGTTGGCACTTGTGTATGGAGTGGTTCTCTCCACAGAACATACACTTAAAGCCGCGTACACACGGCAGAGAACCTCGACGGGCAGAACACATCGTTCCGGCCGTCAGATTCGGCAACCCACCCGTCGGGAAAGGCAACCAGCCATTTACCCGACAGGTCGTCGAGCAAATAGAGAACCTACTCACTATTTCGGCTCGACGGGTTTCCCGATGGGATGCTCGCCGAATCCGTACACACGGCCGAGGTTCACGGCAGAATGCGGCTCCCAGCGAGGTTCTCGTTGGTTTCTGCCGAGAACCTCGGTCATGTGTACGCCACCTCAAGGTAGTCTGAGGATTTGTCAGTTCTATCTCTTTACTGAACACAGTAGTGACTTTAAGCTTGCTTTCACAGGTATCTAGACCTTTAGCTGCTGTGTTGATTGCAAAGCTAGTTGCTCTTGCACGTCTTGCATCTCTCACAGGCCTTTCTTCTAAGGATTTTAAGGCATAAGATGCTGTTACTGGATTACATGCTATTTGTGCTTCCCTATTAACAAACTCAGAGAACTTTTCAAAACTTGGGAAGTCCTTATTTAGATCTAACTGTTCAGTCACATAGCGATTCCATCTAGAAGCCACTTCTTCAGGTAGCTTGGCTAGCATCCTGTGATTTTCTAGATAGTCGTTCAGTACTTCTAGTTCCCGTACATGTGGGATGGCATTGCTGCATGCTTGCAGGAAATCACCATACTTTTGGAGTTTGAAGTGTTCCTTGGGACCTATTTTAGGCCATTTATTCAATTTCTCCCTAAAGGCTCTTTGTACTAAGAAAGGATGACCATATCTTGCATTTATATATATATATATATATATATTAAATAAACATTTATAATAAAACAAGGGGGGTTGCCTTCCAGGGCCCTGGGACCTCTGGGCCCTTTAATAAGAATATTAAAAAATATATATAAACAAAAATAACATGGGGCCCTGGGACCTCTGAGCCATTTAATAATAATTATAATAATAATAATAATAATAAATATATATATATATATATATATATATATATATATATATATATACACATATATATATATATATATATATATATATATATATATATATATATATATAAATATTTGTTTTTATAAAAAAGGGTGATATAAAAATATTTGTTTTTATAAAAAAGGGTGGTTGTCAATTGGGGCCCTGGGGATCTCCGGGCCCCTGGGGACCCCTGGGCCCCTTACAGGTGTACTGCCTGTACCCCCCTGATGGCGGCCCTGAGTAGGATAGACCAGTGTGCGGCAAGTCTTTTTTCAGTTTTTCTTTATTTATCATGAAATTGTGTAATGAATCTTGTTGGTGCTTTGACGGCAGATGTTGCGATACGAGAGCCTGTGGGTAAGTTACAGTAGTTGTTGAAGGCCTCATCTATGAGTGAGGTAGGGTATCCTTTGTCTAGGATTTTTTTTTAAAGAAGTTGGCCATGGATGTCGTAGTCAGAGTCTCTAGTGCAATTTCTACGCAGTCTGCAAAACTGACTTTGAGGGATATTACTGACCCACCTGAGATGGTGGCAGCAATCGTAGTGTATAAAAGAATTGCCTGTAATGGGTTTGATTAAATTCTTTGTGTATATTGTTCCATTGTCATGGCAGAGTTCAAGATCTAGAAATGCTAGAGTGTTGGGATCAGCCACATAAGTAAAGGATAGGCCCAGGGTGTTAAGATTGCAAGATTGGGGGGGTAGCTGCTAAAAAATCACTGTCTAGGTTTTAGGTCAGGGTGTTGCTAACAGTTACAGTCTAAGGAGATTTGGCTTTATACAACTGAGTAAGAGGTAGAGTTTCTAACCATAGCATGAATCTATCCATGGCCACCGCTGCCGCCCCATATTTGGGCACTGGACCCCTTTTCGGATGGCGGGTGCCTGAATTACAGCGGCGGGGAGTGCTTTTAAAGCACCTGATTAGAGCCATAGGCTCTAATCGGCTTCAAAATTGATGAACTGCAAATGCCATGCTTGGCAGTTTATAGTTCATTTTCCTTCTGAGTGAGTGAGTGAGTGAGTGAGTGAGTGAGTGAGTGAGAAACTTATATAGCGCAACACATGTGAACTGAATCGCCTCTGGGCGCTCGGTATCCATTCCTTAAGTAAGCCTCAGAAGAGGTGGTTTTGATTTTTCTTCTGAAGGCCAGGTGGTTCACCTCCAACCTGATGCTGGTTGGTAAAGCGTTCCATAATCTGGGTCCTTGGACTGCAAATCTACGTTGTCCTTTGGACTTGTATCTGGCTTTGGGTAACAGGAGTAGATTTTGGTTGGTGGATTGCAGAATTGGTGTTGTGAGCTTTTAGTTTTTCGCATAGATATTGGGGGGCATTTCCTTGAACACACTTAAGTGTTAGATAGAGTGCCTTGAAAAGTAATTCTGTCTTTTACTGGCAACCAATGAAGGGATCTGAGTGAAGGTGAGATTGATTACCATGTTTTTTTCCCAGTCACGAGTCTAGCGGCCATATTTTGAACGACTTGCAGATGAGTGATTTGGCATTTGGGGAATCCGAGATAAAGGGCATTTGCATAGTCAAGTCTGGAGTTGATAATTGTTCCCACTACGACTGCATTGTGTTCTTTCAGGATAAAGGGAATGAGTCTACGTAGTAGGCGCAGCAGATGATGAGATCCGCTGACTACTGACCCTATTTGTGCATCCATTGTCATGTAGGTGTCAAAAATGACTCAGAGACTTTTAACTTTGGTGCTAGGGGTGATGGTTTTACCCAAAATGGGCGGGGGTGTCCATGTTGTTGCGGGTTGATTCTTTCGCTTGGCGTGAAACAGGAGAAGTTCTGTTTTCGAACCGTTGAGTTTAAGATAACTCTTGGTCATCCAATTTTCTATCAAAGTAAGGCATTTCTCTAGTCCGAGATAATGATCCTTTTTATTACAGATGCGAAAATATAGTTGTGTGTCATCTGCTTAAGAGTGGTACAGTAACTTCTGGTTACTGATCATTTTAAAAAGAGGGCGAAGATATATATTGAACAGAACCGACGACAAAGGGGATCCCTGAGGGACTCCGCATGACACCGTGGGTTTTCCAGAAGTGAAAGGACCAAGTTTTACTATTTGTGATCTGTTCTCCAAGAAGGAGGAGACCCAAGATAAATCACCTTCCGTGACTCTGGCTACTTCAGCTAGCCGAGTCAGTAGTAATTCATATCAAATGCTGCGCTTAGATCCAGCAGTACCAGAAGACAGGATTCTCCTTCATCTGCTGCCTCGAGAGCATCATCCCATATTTTGAGCAGTGCTGTTTTCTGTCCCGCAATTTATGGGTGTCTAAATGATGTTGTGTAGCTGTTGTACAACTTCTTTCTCCATTACCTTTGAGAAAACATTTAGGGCTGTTATTGGCCAAAGGTGGTTTGGGTCTTAGGGGTCAAGGGTGTTTTTTTTTTAGAATTGGTTTGAACTGGTTTTAAGCAGTCACAGTCTTGGTAGAAATGCCTGTGTCCTGCCACAAATGCCTGTGTCCTGCCAGCAGATGCAGAGTGGGACCCTTACTCTCTGTGTGAAAGCAGTGGTCTCACTGCACAAGTCTGGCACTCCTCACTAATTGAAGAGCTTTGGCTGTGACTCAACAGGAAGAATGTCAGCAGTCCTGGAATCTTCATTCCCCCTTCCCCTGGGAAAAGCTAAGTGGGGAGGAGACAGGTGGTATGAAGGGGGTTGCAGTAGAATGTAGGCGCTGTGCTTTGGGGGAAGTGATGCTCAGAGGCAGTTTAATGAAATAGGGAGAGAGATAGACAGGAAACAAGTTCTCTAACCAGGGGGTGAAAGGCACTATGCCACATAGAAGGAGGGGGTTAAGTAAACTGGTAGATAAGGTACGTGGCAAGAAGGAACAGTGACTATGGAGGAAGATTGTGGGAGGTGCTGTAACTAAGGGGGGGGGGGTCCTGAGGTGGCAGGGAGTCGCTGTGGCTGCAGGGGGTGGGCTTAAACACTTACACCTCTGAAAATATGCAGGTAAAAGGCAGCAGAAGCATTTTCTATTCACCCGACTCCTGATACTGAGAGCCTGTTCCATAGACTGCTGCCTGCAGTAATGACACATCCTGCACTGTGGCCGAAGTGTGGGATAATAAGTGTGCTGCACGCTGCCTGTACTAAGGTCTACCGACACTATTAAAGAGCTGTCATCATACCTACATCAAGTAGCTTGCATCAACTTCCATCAACAACTTCTATCCAGCATGTCAAGAGCACAGTGCAGGGAATGATTTTATGGCAGAAGGCAGAATGCCGCAGGAGGGGGCAGGCTCTGAAGCTGGTTCAGGCTCATCAGTGGTACTGATTAACTGCAGGGAATGGTGGGGCCTTTGCTGGCATTAGGCTCTGCGAGGAACCAGAACAGTAGGTTTGAGGGTGAGGAGCTCCATTCCCAGGCTCAACCGCTGGCAACAAAAGTGAGTACACCCCTAAGTGAAAATTACCAAATTGGGCCCAATTAGCCATTTTCCCTCCCAGGCTCATGTGACTCGTTAGTGTTACAATGTCTCAGGTGTGAATGGGGAGCAGGTGTGTTAAATTTGCTGTTATCGCTCTCACTCTCTCATACTGGTCGCTGAAAGTTCAACATGGCACCTCATGGCAAAGAACTCATGGTTTTTGCTCTACATAAAGATGGCCTAGGCTATAAGAAGATTGCCAAGACCCTGAAAATTAGATGCAGCACGGATGCCAAGACCATACCACGGTTTAACAGGACAGGTTCCACTCAGAATAGACCTTGCCACGGTCGACCAAAGAAGTTGAGTGCACATATTCAGAGGTTGTCTTTGGGAAATAGACATATGAGTTCTGCCAGTATTGCTGCAGAGGGTGAAGGGCTGGGGGGTCAGCCTGTCAGTGCTCAGACCATACGCCGCACACTGCATCAAATTGGTCTGCATGGCTGTCGTCCCAGAAGGAAGCCTCCTTTTACAGATGATTCACAAGAAAGCCCACAAACATTGTTGAAGACAAGCAGACTAAGTACATGGCTTACTGGAACCATGTCCTGTAGTCTGGTGGGACCAAGATAAACGTATTGGGTTTAGATGGTATCAAGCGTGTGTCGCGGCAACCAGGTGAAGCATACAAACACAAGTGTGTCTTGCCTACAGTCAAGCATGGTGGTGCGAGTGTCATGGTTTGGGGCTGCATGAGTGCTGCCGCCACTGGGGAGCAACAGTTCATTGAGGGAAATATGAATGCCAATATGTACTGTGACATACTAAAGCAGAGCATGATCCGCTCCCTTGGGAGACTGAGCCGCAGGGCAGTATTCCAACATAATGACCCCAAACACACTTCCACTGCCTTCCTAAAGAAGTTGAGGGTAAAGGTGATGGACTGGCAAAGCATGTCCCCAGACCTAAACCCTATTGAGCATCTGTGGGGCATCTTCAAACGGAAGGTGGAGGAGTGCAAGGTCTCCAACATCCACCAGCCCTGTGATGTCATCATGGAAGAGGACTCCAGTGGCAACCTGTGAGGCTCTGGTTGAACTCAATGCCCAAGAGGGTTAAGGCAGTGCTGAAAAATAATGGTGCACACACACAATATTGACACTTTGGGCCCAATTTGGACATTTTCACTCTAGGGGTATATTTACTTTTGTTGCCAGCGGTTAAGACATCAATGGCTGTGTGTTGAGTTATTTTGAGAGGACAGCAAATTTACACTGTTATACAAGCTGCACACTCACTACTTTACATTGTAGCAAAGTGTAATTTCTTCAGTGTTGTCACATGAAAAGATATAATAAAATATTGACAAAAATGTGAGAGTGTACTCACTTTTGTGAGGTACTGTATAATATATTTAAAATGTTACTGTTATTTTGTAATTTATCCTAATTAAAATTACCTTTCTGTAGCTTTCAGAGGAATTGGTGAGTGTATACAAAAATTGTTCTGTCCAATCCACAATATAAAAGTGAAAAAACAAAGAAAAACCTAGTGCATGAAGCACGGTAAACCCTTCATAGATATTATAGGCAGACCAATATCTCAGTAAAAAACATTTTATTAGAATATCGTAGTAAAAAACATAGGTGAGTAAACATATATGACATCATTTGTAATTTCATAAATTCATGACATATGATACCCAAAACATTGCATTCTGCATATCGAACAATATCTGCCCGTGGGATTCTGGTGGGCTAGCTGTCGTGCATACTGGCGTGGACACCTTACATGTTTGGGACTATAGTCCTTTTTTAGAGGTTTTTGTCATATGGGTAACAGTAATTTCTACAATATAAGTATATAATATTAGTAATACAGCGACATAATTGTACATATAAACAGTTGGTAAGAAAAAAAGTATTGAATATAACCGCATATTGCATATAATCAAGGTTGCATGCTATACTCACATCACATTTCTAAATGTTGCACATAGTTGCTAGATAGATGGTTAATTTTCAAATGGAGAGAGATATGCACCGCGTGGTGACCCCAAATGGAGCCCGACAGAGACCGCAGGGCAGAGAGAACCAGAGACTGCACACCTAAAGACCCAACGGTGAGGGAGCAAATCCCCTGCCAAACTGTTGCCAACCAGACAAGATGACTACAGTATTTCATTGGTGGGAGTGGGTTTTAGAGAATCTATTCTGTTTAGATAAGCAAATATTAGTAGGCATACTTGTGTAGCAGGACTTTAGTATAATCTATGTATGGTTGTAAAAGAGGTGAAGTGATTATGGCTGACAACTAGGACACCTATCCTATCAGGTAAAGCACATACAAGAGATAATGACCTGTCTATCTACATATCATACCTCCAATGTTCTGGTGTCTCATGTCTGTCCACTTCCCAACTTTGTGCTGCAATGAATGGCAGTACAGGCTGGGCTTTATACAGTATCTCACAAAAATGAGTACACCCCTCACCTTTTTGAAAATATTTTATTATATGTTTTCATGTGACAACACTGAAGAAATTACACTTTGCTACAATGTAAAGAAGTGAGTGTACAGCTTGTATAACAGTGTAAATTTGCGGTCCCCTAAAAAATAACTCAACACACAGCCATTCATGTCTAAACCGCTGACAACAAAAGTGATTACACCCCAAGTGAAAATTTCCAAATTGGGCCCAAAGTGTCAATATTTTGTGTGGCCACCATTATTTTCCAGCACTGCGTTAGCCCTCTTGGGCATGGAATTCACCAGAGCTTCACAGGTTGCCACTGGAGTCCTCTTCTACTCCTCCATGACAACATCACAGAGCTGGTAGATGTTAGAGACCTTGCGCTCCTCCACCTTCCGTTTTGGGGATGCCCCACAGATGCTCAATAGAGTTTAGGTCTGGAGACCTGCTTGGCCAGTCCATCACCTTTACCCTCAGCTTTTTTTAGCAAGGCAGTGGTTGTCTTGGAGGTGTGTTTGGAGTCCCTAGTGACGGCAGCACTCATGTAGCCCCAGACCATGACACTCCTACCACCAGCACACTTGTCTTTGTACTCCTCACCTGTTTGCCGCCACACACACTTGACACCATCTGAACCAAATACATTTATCTTGGTCACATCAGACCCCAGGACATAGTTTAAGAAATCCATGTCATTAGTCTATTTGTGTTCAGCAAACTGTGTGCAGGCTTTCTTGTGCATCATCTTTAGTAGAGGCTTCCTTCTGGTATGACAGCCATGCAGACAAATTAAATGCAGTGTGCAAAGTATGGTCTTAGCACTGGCAGGCTGACTCGCACCCCGTCAACCTCTGCAGCAATACTGGCAGCACTCATATGTCTATTCCCAAAGACAACCTCTGAATATGACGCTGAGCACGTGCACTCAACTCCTTTGGTTGACCATGGTGAGGCCTGTTCTGAGTGGAACCTGTCCTTTTAAACTGCTGTATGGTCTTAGCCACCGTACTGTAGCTCAGTGTCAGGGTATTGGCAATCTTTTTATAGCCTAGGCAATCTTTTGTAGAGCAACAATTCTTTTTTTTGCCATGAGGTGCCATGTTGAACTTCCAGTTACCAGTATGAGAGAGTGAGAGCGATATCACCAAATTTTACACACCTGCTCCCCATTCACACCTGAGACCTTGTAGCACTAACAAGTCACATGGCACCGGGGAAGGAAAAGGGCTAATTGGGCCCAATTTGGACATTTTCACTTAGGGGCGTACTCACTTTAGACATCAATGGCTGTGTGTTGAGTTATTTTGAGGGGACAGCAAATTTACAAATATACAAGCTGCACACTCACTACTTTACATTGTAGCAAAGTGTTATTTTTTCAGTGTTTTACAAAGGATGGAGCTGCGCCATGGTGCCACCGACGCACGTGCAGCCACCCCCCTGCGCTCCAGAATGGAGAAACTTGATTTAGTAATAATAGCATGCAACCTTGATTATATGCGAAATGCAGGTATATTAAATACTTTCTTCTTACCAACAGTTATATGTAAAATTATGTCGCTGTATTACTAATTTTATATACTTATATTGAAGAATTTACTGTTACCCATTTGACAAAAACCTCTAAAAAAGGACTATAACCAGTCCCAAACATGTAAGGTGTCCACGCCAGTATGGACGACAGCTAGCCCACCAGAATTTCACGTGCAGCTATTGTTCGATATGCAGAATGCAATGTTTTGGGTATCATACGTCATGAATTTGAAATTACAAATTATGTCATATATGTTTACTCACCTATGTTTATTACTATGATATAGTAAAACTAATATACTAATACTAATAAAAAAAAAATTACTGCCGTATTCTGCCTACAAAATCCATGAGGGGTCTTCTGTGCTTCAGACACTCTTTCTTTGTTCAACCATCCCACTTAAAGACACAAAACTCTAGTTTAAAAAAATACAATTCTATTAAAGTATACTGTAATTTTATAACTCAAAAAAGTATCATTTATTGCTTTCTGCTGTGATCTGACTTCCTGTTAGTGGGTGGCTACCTTTATTATCCATGGTCCCACTGTACATAGGAATGTAGCAACCCTCACTTGCTCCCTCTAGAAATAGACTAGGGACTGCGTACTATAGACGATGGGATTTGTAGTGTTCGTAGAACAGTGCACATGACCAGAAACAATGTGCACTACTAGTTCCAAACAAACAGTAATGAGAAGGAAAATGAGAGGCTCTGGAGCTCATTGAGAATGTTACAAGGAGGTAGAAAAACACAGTGAGAAACAATTTCACAAAAAATTGATTTTAAGATAAGTTATAAGATTATAAAATAGTTTTAAGTGGATCCAAATGTTACAGCTATGCTAACAGTCTTGCTGTGTTAGAAACATGCATAAACATGATAATTGTTGTTGGAGAAAATTATGCTCCATGCTCCTTCCACTGCCAGTCACATGGTAACACTAATACATTATATGAGCAGAAGCAGAAAATTCTAATATTATACTTAAACTGTTTACTTACCAGAAACGTTGAAGAGATAAAAATGTAAATACACCTATAGCATTTTTCATATTGCTTCAAAGTACAAAGGTGCCATCTAGTGGCCAATTACGTTATTGCATTTTTTGTAGTTACATCTAAAAAACATTTTTTTTTTCTTTCAAAGATCATTCCAACTAGGGTTGTCCCGATACCACTTTTTTTAGGACCGAGTACAAGTACCGATACTTTTTTTCAAGTAGTCGCCGTTCCTGAATACCAATACTTTTTTTAAATGTGTCCCCAAATGCAGCCATGTCCCCCCAGCCATGTCCCCCACATATGCAGCCATGTCCCTCCAGCCATGTCCCCCACATATGCAGCCATGTCCCTCCAGCCATCTCCCTCTAGCCATGTCCCTCACATATGCAGCCATGTCCCTCTAGCCATGTCCCTCACATATGCAGCCATGTCCCTCTAGCCATGTCCCTCACATATGCAGCCATGTCCCTTTAGCCATGTCCCTCACATATGCAGCCATGTCCATCCAGCCATTTCCCCCACATTTGCAGCCATGTCCATCCAGCCATTTCCCCCACATATGCAGCCATGTCCATCCAGCCATTTCCCCCACATATGCAACCATGCCCATCCAGCCATTTCCCCCACATATGCAGCCATGTCCATCCAGCCATTTCCCCCACATATGCAGCCATGTCCATCCAGCCAATTCCCCCACATATGCAGCCATGTCCATCCAGCTATTTCCCCCACATATGCAGCCATGTCCATCCAACCATTTCCCCCACATATGCAGCCATGTCCATCCAGCCATTTCCCCCACATATGCAGCCATGTCCATCCAGCTATTTCCCCCACATATGCAGCCATGTCCATCCAACCATTTCCCCCACATATGCAGCCATGTCCATCCAGCCATTTCCCCCACATATGCAGCCATGTCCATCCAGCCATTTCCCCCATACCTTACCTTTGCCGCCGAAAGCCGCCGCATGGAGAACATCACAGCATTCATTTGAATAGCTGTTTTGCCCGCACTTATAGACACTCCCCCTTGCTCGGGATTGGACAGATCACGATCACCCATCCAAACCAGAGCAAGGGGGGAGTGTCTATACGCGCGGGCAAAACACCTATTCAAATGAATGCTGTGATGTTCCTGCACGCCGTTTAATGCATGTGGCGGCTTTCGATGCAGCGGAGTATTCTATTTAGGCATCGGGGGTATTTGCGCGAGTACAAGTACTCCCGCAAATACTCGGTATCGGTCCCCATACCGATACTGGTATCGGTATCGGGACAACCCTAAATCCAACACACCTAGTTGTATTCATTTTCTGTTTTTTGGGTGCATCCTAATGTAATTTTTACATTTTCAAAATAGTAAATCAAGTTTGATTTCTAGTGTGAAGTTCTGAAATCCTTTAATAGAACAGATCAAAACCCAAACACATGGCTTTTTGGTGAATTTACAATGGGGATTATGTACTATAGGCAAATAGGCTGTTCAAGTGGCTTGGAGAATGTGGTGCAAAATCACGTTGCAAAGAAGACCCAATCACATGTAAGGAAAAAAAAAATATGTTTTGCTTGCATGTGATTGGATGGTGGAAGTTAGCTGAAATGTGCCTCTTTCACTAGGCTAATGCCTTGTACACACAATCGGAATTTCCAATGAAAAAAGTCAGACGGAATTTTTTCATCGGATATTCTGACCACGTGTGGGCCCCATCAGACTTTTTTCCGTCAGAGTTTAGAAATAAAAAATCCTATCGGAAATTCATATCGTCTGTGTGGAACTTCGATGGAGAAAAAAACATGCATGCTCAGAATCAAGTCGACTTAATTTTTCTCGGCTCGTCGTAGTGTTTTACATCACCGCGTTTTGGACGGTTGGAATTTGGTCTGATAGTGTGTATACAAGACAGCTTGAATGGAATTCCGACGGAAAATTCCATTAGATTTTATCTCATCGGAAATTCCGATCGTGTGTTTAGGGCATAAGAAAAAATTCTCCTGCAAAGTGAATAGCCTGTTTGCCTTTAGTAAATCAACACCAATGTGTTTTAATGTAGTTTTTTCAAATACGGTACATAGTTAGTCAGGTTGAAAAAAAAACACAAGTTCATCTAGTTCAATCACAAAAAAGGAAAATACAATCCCATATACAGGCGGTCCCAGGGTTACAAACATCTGACTTAGAAATGAATCCTACTTACAAATGGAGGGAGACAACAGGAAGTGAGAGGAAATTCTCTTCTGTAAGAGTAATTATAGGGAAAAGGTGTCTCCAATCAGAGGTGTATTTAGGTTTTGTGCTGCCCTAGGCCTGACTAAACTCGTGCACCCCCTAATTTAAATATGACCCAACCCTTCCTGTCATGGCCACACCCTGTGTTGTTTAAGACCCGCCCTGAAATTTTCGAGTGAGGACACTAGTTCTGAGGGCCTGGGGGGGGGGGGGCAATGGAGTCCCTTAATTTATTTAGATTTCCTCTTACGTCCTGGTTGCCCATAGAGCAGGAAGTGAAGGGAAATCTTCGCAATGGGACAGGGATGGTAAAAAATAAACTGACAGGGGCTATAAACCTCCCTTACTCTACCCAAAATAAAATAAAAAGTGTTGCCGATAGTTCTACTTTAACCACTTGCTTACTGGGCACATATACCCCAGCTTTCAGCACTGCGTCGCTTTAAATTAAAATTGCGCGGTCGTGCGACGTGCCTTACAAACAAAATTGACGTCCTTTTTTTCCCCATAAATAGAGTTTTATTTTGGTGGTATTTGATCGCCTCTGCGTTTTTTTTGTTTTTGCGCTATAAACAAAAAAAGAGCGACAATTTTGAAAAAAAAACACAGAATATTTTTTACTTTTTGCTATAATAAAAATCCAATTTAAAAAAAAAAAAAAAAAAATTCTCAGTTTAGCCCGATATGTATTCTACATATTTTTGGTAAAAAAAACAATCGCAATAAGCGTATAGTAATTGGTTTGCGCAAAGGTTATAGTGGCTAGGAAATAAGGGATAGAATTCTGACAATTTTTTTTTTTTTTTTTTACTAGTAATACGGCGATCTGAGAATTTTGTCAGGACTGCGATATTGCGACGGACACATCGGACACTTTTGACACATTTTTGGGACCATTCACATTTATACTGCGATCAGTGCTATAAAAACGCACTAATTACTGTATAAATGTGACTGGCAGTGAAGGGGTTAACACTAGGGGGTGAGGAAGGGGTTTAATGTGAGTCCTGGGTGTGTTCTAACTGTGTGGGGGGAGGGGACTGACTGGGGGAGGTGACCGATGCTGTCTCCCTATGTACAAGAGAAACAGCATCTGTCTCCTCTCACTGACAGGACGTGGAGCTCTGTGTTTACACACAGAGCTTCACGTCCCTGCTCTAAAACTGGCGATCAGCGGGTACCTGGCGGACATCGCGACCGCCAGGCACGCGCATCGGCATCTCGGGGACGCGCCGGGTGCGCGCGCGCGCCGCCATGGGCGCGCACGCCCCCCAGTGGCCGGAGAAAACGATGACGTCAATTGACAGCAGCTTGGATATTCAGATCCCCTAAGCTGCCGTCAATTGACCATATGCGGGGCCGCAAGTGGTTAAGTAGATGGTGCAGCAGAAACATATAGCACAGTGAGGAAGGTTTGTGGTCCAGGATGATAAAACAGTCAAAATTGTGCCCCCCCCACAGTTGCGGAATGTAGGCCACCCGCATATCAGAAGCAGTGCGGCCGCTTTATGGGGGTGCTAGACTAATTTTCCTAACAGTGTAGCGCAAGCCGGCGGGGACTCTTTTCGTGCTGCCCCCCTGCAAAGTGTTGCCCTAGGCCTGGGCCTTGTTGGCCTAGGCCAGGATACAGCTCTGTCTCCAATGAAGCTTTATCACCAACCCTTGTTTCCACAACAACCCCACATTTTCAAAATCCAATTGTCATAGGGACAGAAAGTGAGGTGCAATTTTCTAAACAGGGGCACAGACAGCACAACAAATATTACATGGGGTGTTAGCCCTTCTCTATGCTATCCAAAAAACATTAAAAAATATGTTTTGCCTGGAGCTACGCTTAAAAAATTGACCTGTTCCGACTTACAAACAGGTTTAACTTAACAAATTTACAGTCCCTGTCTTGTTTGTAACTCGGGGACCGCTTGTACACAATCCTTCACCTACAGTTGATCCAGAGGAAGGCAGAAGACCCCAGCAAAGCATGTTCCAATTTGCTACAGCAGGGGAAGAAATTCCTTCCTGATCCCCCAAGAGGCATTTTACCTGGATCAACTTTACCTATAAATGTCATTACCCAGTTATATTATGTACATTTAAAGCAACCACCTCTGGAGGAAGTCCAATCCACATTTTCACAGCTCTTACTGTGAAGAAACCTTTTTCCGTATTTGGAGATTAAATCTTTTTTCTTCTAGATGTAAAGAGTGCCCCCTTGTCCTCTGTGATGACCTTGAAGTGAATAACTCAACACCATGTGTATGTATGATGCATATATATTCTTAACCCCCAAATGCATAACTTTATATTTATTAACATTAAACCTCATTTGCCAATTAATTGCCCAATTAGACAGTGCATTGAGGTCGGCTTGTAAATTGGAGACATCCTGTAAGGACATTATTCCACTGCGTAGCTTGGTGTCATCTGCAAAGACAGAAATTGTACTTTTAATCCCGGATCATTTATCAATTATAAAGGTATTAAAAAGTAAAGGTCCCAGCACTGAACCTTGGGGTACACCACTGATAACCTTCGACTATTCAGAGTAAGGCCTCGTACACACGACCGGTTTCCTTGACAGAATCCATCAAGAAACTTGGTGGCAGAGCTTTTTTGCAGAGGAAAACGGTTGTGTGTATGCTTTTCATCAAGAAAACTGGAAAGGAACTCGACGAGGAAAAAAGAGAGCAAGTTCTCTTTTTCCTCGACAGGAGTCTCAATTTCCTCGTCGTGTTCCTCGTCGGGCTGGTTTTTCGACGAGAAACACGTTGGTGTGTATGCTTAGAATCCTGCGCACCTTCGGTAAAAGTAGCGTTTGTAATGGAAATAGCACATTTGTCACGCTGTGACAGGCTGAAAAGTGCAAATGTCTCTAACCAAACTTTTACTTAAAGCGGAGGTTCACCCTAAATATAAGCCCTCCCATGTGATCCAGCATACTGGCATCAGCGCCAGTATGCTGTTTTTTTTTTTTTTTAATCCATGTACTTACTGTATTATGCTGAATTTTATTTTTTTTACCCCGCGGTGGACGGCGCCAGTATAGCGCGTCACATCTTACGAAAGTACCCGAAAAGGACTCGGGTAATCGCGGCGAAAATGCGGCGCCTGCGCACAGACCTAGGAGCTGACTGCGCAGGCGCCGTATTTCTCCGAGTCCTATTTCGGCGTTTTTCGGAGGGCGTGACGCGCCATAGCCGTAGGACTCGGAGAAATACGGCGCCTCCGCAGTCAGCTCCTAGGTCTGTGCGCAGGCGCCGCATTTTCGCCGAGATTACCCGAGTCCTTTTCGGGTACTTTCGTAAGATGTGACGCGCTATACTGGCGCCGTCCACCGCGGGGTAAAAAAAATAAAATTCAGCATAATACAGTAAGTACATGGATTAAAAAAAAAAAAAAAACAGCATACTGGCGCTGACGCCAGTATGCTGGATCACATGGGAGGGCTTATATTTAGGGTGAACCTCCGCTTTAACTTGTAGTAACATCAGATTAGCAAAAGCAGCCCCAAGGGTTGTGCCAGTGGAATCGAACTTCCCCTGTCATTGTATGTTGTGAAGTCACCGCGTTTGAGAACAAAGAGATTTGGTCTTGACTGTGTGTACGCAAAGATCAAAAACAAGGGGAGAGGCGCCTCTAAGAGTAGATGTTTAGGTAATTTAATACGTTAATATATACAGGCAACTCACGTTTAGTGAAGTAAAAACAAGCATTGTATACAAATTCTTGGGAGGGAGAAGTCCTCAGGTCGGTCACTGGTGTTCTGATGCGCTGCACTGTCTTTAGTGACGTCACAGTGTTCAGATTGCCGCAGAATTCAAAATTCTAGCCTGACCCTACAGCTCTACCACCACCGCCGGCCCCAACATCTTACTGCGATTGGAAAAGGACTACTAGAGACAGTGCAGCGCATCAGAACACCAGTGACCGACCTGAGGACTTCTCCCTCCCAAAAATTTGTATACAATGCTTGTTTTTACTTCACTAAACGTGAGTTGCCTGTATATATTAACTTATTAAATTACCTAAACATCTACTCTTAGAGGCGCCTCTCCCCTTGTTTTTTCCTGACAGTACTTGGAACACAGTTTCTGTTCTCCCATGATGGCAGCCCTGAGCATGTATATGTGATCTCCACAACAAAAAATTTCTCACTCATCCTCGGACTCTCTATTACTTACATGCCCCTGAGCCTTGGACTTTATTTTAAGCTACCCTCTCATACTGTACAAAATTTCCTGTACATTGTGTTTTTTACCAATTATTCATTCTTATCAATCTTAAGCTCATTATTATTTATACTGCTGAGGTACCTGTGTGTTTTTCACCCCTTGCGCATATTCACTTGTGTATTGTACGCAAAGATAGCTTGTCAAGTGTCTCGACAAGCCTAACAAGGAAATCGTCAAGGAAAACGATGTGTCTTTCCCAACGAGTTCCTCGGTCGTGTCTATGAGGCCTAAGATGGTGCTGCTATAAGACCAAAAACAGTACAAAACAGATTATAGCGCACACATGCAAAAAACTCCTCTATACGGGAGAACTGAAGGGATTCCTCCTATGCTCCTCCCCTCCTTTGACTGGAGTTCTACTTTAACAGCTTTCCTTTCAAGCAACTTACTCATCGTTTCTTTTGTACAAACAGTGTTATTTAATATCCTAGCCCCTAGCCCTATGTGTAAACCTAAAGCAGCATTTAACCCAAAAATGAAAAAAAAAAAAATCATATTGCAGGTTATCAATCATTAGATATGGTGAAAACATTTTTCCCTTTAACCACTTAAGGACCACCTCCTGCACATATATGTTGGCAGGATGGCACGGCTGGGCACATCCACGTACATGTAGGGTGTTTGGAACTTTAGCCTAGAAGTGGCATAAATTGGTTTTTGGGCTATAACTTTTGAACGGAAGGTGATAGAGCCTTCAAACTTGGCGAGCATCTTCCTGAATAGCAGCTGGAGCGTATAAAAAAAATGTTGTTTTTTTTTGGTGCTTGGACCTCCAAACTACCCTTGTTTCTTTTATACAGTGTTATTTAATATCCTAGCCACTAGCCCTATGTGTAAACCTAAAGCAGCATTTAACCCAAAAATTTTAATATATCATATTGCAGGTTATCAATCATTAGATATGGTGAAAACATTTTTCCCTTTAACCACTTAAGGACCGCCTCCTGCACATATATGTCGGCAGAATGGCACGGCTGGGCACATCCACGTACAGGTACGTCCTGTACTAGTACCCAGCCACTTGAATCCGGCGTTCGGCGATCCCGGTCCCCGGAGCTGAAGAACGGGGAGAGCTGTGTGTAAACACGGCTTCCCCGTTCTTCACTGTGGCGGCGTCATTAATCACGTGATCCCTTTTATACGGATACACAATCAATGATGTCACACCTACAGTCACACCCCCCTACAGTTGTAAACACGCATTATGGAACACATAACCCCTTCAGCGCCCCCTTGTGGTTAACTCCCAAACTGCAAATGTCATTTTTACAATAAACAATGCAATTTAAATGCATTTTTTGCTGTGAAAATGACAATTGTCCCAAAATTTTTTAAAAATTGTCTGAAGTGCCTGCCATAATGTCGCAGTCACGAAAAAAATCACTGATCGCCGCCATTAGTAGTAAAAAAATTTTTTTTATAAAAATGCAATAAAACTATCCCCTATTTTGTAAACGCTATAAATTTTGCGCAAACCAACCGATAAACGCTTATTGCGATTTTTTTTACCAAAAATAGGTAGAAGAATACGTATCGGCCTAAACTGAGGGAAAAAAAAATATATATTTTTGGGGGATATTTATTATAGCAAAAAGTAAAAAATATTGATTTTTTTTCAAAATTGTCGCTCTATTTTTGCTTATAGCACAAAAAATAAAAACAATAGAGGTGATCAAATACCACCAAAAGACAGCTCTGTTTGTGGGGAAAAAAAGGACACCAATTTTGTTTGGGAGCTACGTCGCAATTGTCAGTTAAAGCGACGCACTGCCGAATCGCAAAACCTGGCCGGGTCCTTTAGCTGACTAAAGGTCCGGGTCTTAAGTGGTTAATTTCAGCTTGTGATCCTGCCAGCGAACCCTTTAGACAGCCAGCATTGTCAAGCTGGGGAGATGGTAGTGTTAGTTATGGTTTAGATGGATTTAACTAATGAATTGAAGCTTAACTCTAGCTAACACTTTATAAGCAGTTACAGCAAAGTTTTTTTCCCTTTTGGCATAAAGGTTTTCCATAAATGACTATTACAATGACTTACAGACCATTGTAAGCACCCCTGTCAGTGCTAAACACTTTGGGCCAGATTCAGGTACACGTACATTTGCGCAGAGTATCCGAGATACGCTACGCCGCCGTATTTTACCAGACGACGAATTCTGGTCGATTTTTGCCCGTATGATACGGCGGCGTAGTGTATTTCTCGCCGCGTAATCGAAATACGTGATTAGGGGGCGTGAAGCATTTAAACTAGGCGCGTCCCCGCGGCGATCGAATTGCACATGCTCCTTTCAGAAATTTCCCGCCGTGCATTGCGCAAAATAACGACGTTACGTCATTTTTTTTTTTTGAGTAGCGTCGTTTACGGACATTCCTATTCCCGGACGACTTATGTAAAAAAAAAAAAAGACGTCGGAAAACGTTGAAATTCGATGCGGGAAAGACGGCAATACTTAACATGGGCTGTCTAATATTAGACCAGCTAAAAGCTGGTATAACATTACGCAGCAAAAAGATGACTAAAGATGCCGTAAGAGATTGCGATTGAAGATCGTAATTTCTGGGATCGACGGCAAAATCTCATTAGCATACCCCGACGTGGAAAACGACGGGAACTCCACCCAGCGGCCGCAAATTTATTGCAGCGTAGATCGGAAGGCGTACGAACACGTAAGCCAGTCGGATTGAAGCCCGCAGCCGTCTTTTCATGGTTTGAGGTTTCAGACTAGCTAAAAAACGCGCGTAATTTGAAAGTACTCCAGTCTAATGCGAGTTAGACAGGAGTAAGGGCTCTGTGAATCTGGCCCTTTGTCTCAACCGTCTAACTGCTACTTTGTCTGAATAGCTCGGTCTGTTAAATTGAGTTAAAAAATAACAGACTTACTGCCTGCATCATCAGGTGAAAATAAAGAAAAAAGGATAAAGAAATAAAACAAATGCAGCCAACAAATCTAAGAATTACTAAGCTACAATTTAATACCTTGTTATTAGATATATTACATTTTACCCTTAACAACTACCTAGATGACACAAAGTATAATCTGCTTATTGACCCAATAATCTTACGCCAGTTTTTAACAGCACCAAAACCATAGCACCTAAAAAATAATATTGAGGATCAAAGAAGCTCTGTAATCAATCACAAGTTTTGTGGATATCAAAATGTATTTTTAAACGCTGTGATATGACTCTGACAATTAGACAATACGTGTACATAGCTGTATCCTGTTTCCTGTGAAACAAGAAGGTCAGAATTTCTAAACACGGTATATGTTCCTGAATAGGAGCAGATTGGAAGCAGTTATTTTTTTTCTCAGAAATTACACCACATCTATTTTTCCAGAATTTCATAATACTTTAGATTTTTAAGGAATTGATTTTACAATATAATCTATCCTAAACTTAGTATCTGGTCAGAAAATCTACTAGTGTCTAATTTTGTCAAGGCTATAATACAATAATATATTTTATTCAGAATGAGTTACATTAGTCATAAAACATATGTAGCGGTACCCCCGTAGGGGATGCTAAGTGTTGTGGCCAACCTGTCACCCTACCCAGCCTGGAATTCACTTCTAGACACTCCAAGACAATGAACAGTCCATCAGCTTTGTTCTTGTGTTTCATTGAGGGAATTTAACTTGGAAGGGGTATAAGAAGTATGGGATGCCCAGTGAATTTTAGAACAATAAATTGGGATAACTTATATACACCTCAGTAGGTTTGCTCCATTTCTCCTCCATCATTTCACTTCACTTGCTATGGTACCAGGCACAGCTAGCACACATTGATTAGGGCTGACGCTGACTCAGCCAGGTCTTAGCAATAGCCTTTTTCCAGGCAGAGACCACAAGCCCCTATAGTGTAGCAAATAGAAAATGTTTGTGGTGCTAACTGTCCTATCTCTGGTTACTAAGCCCAGTAACCCATCTTCAGGCCCTGCCAGCCCAACTGGCTGCAGCTGCCCTTTTCCACTGCCCTTGAGAACAGAGTCCAATCCATTGGCTCTGCACCCATCCCAGACTGCATGCTCCCAGTCCTTTCAGGCAAGCCTCCCCATTCCTTCTGACTGTGCTTGTCACTCACCAGCCCTCCTGGGTGTGACCAGTTGTTCCTCTCCTTGAAGACTTTCCCAGCAATGCTAGCTCCTGCTGTGCTTTTTGCTCCTCTCATGCCTCCTCTCCGAGATGCCTTCATGGTTTCTTGAAGGGCCGCATCCGGCCCAAGCCCCCCCCCCCCCCTAGACTGGGAAGCTCCCTCAAAGGCCGCCGACAGCCTAGCATTCCATTTTTAAGCTCTAAACAAATCCAACCCTCTTTTTAGCTTGCACGTGCGTGCGTGCCTGGCTGTGAAGCCACGGCCGGACGCTCACAGTGACAATGCCGGGCCGCAAAGAGGAGGGGGAGAGGTGTGGGGCTTCATTCCCCTGAATCGCTGGCCCCTGGACAGGTAAGTGTCTGATTATTAAAAGTCAGCAGCTGCAGTATTTGTAGCTGCTGACTTCTTTTTTTTTTTTAGTCGGAACTCCACTTTAACATATTGTAGGTGAAAGTATTACATGATACGTCCCATTTATCTTCTCAGATGTGTCATTAAAGTAATTCTATAGCCTAAACTTTATTTACCTTGATGCATTCTCTGCATAAAGTGGATGTAAACCCTCACATATACCTAGTGAAGTGAAAAGCCATCAAGTCCAACCAGTGTAAATGAGTCCATTACCATTTCCATCTGAGTGTTTCTGGAGCTACAATACAAAAAAAAAATCCCCAAACACTGCTCCATGAACCAGAAATGTATTTTAGTCAGTCTTAATGTCATTTAATGCCTGGGTTAATTTTGTAGTTTCCTAAAGTTAAATTAAGAAAGATTTAATGTGACCCTATAATGATCATACCATAATGAATGAGATGAATGAGTGTGTGGTATTTCTCACCCTGTGACACAAAGTGGGTCTACTTTCCAGTGGTTAAAATGAAAGAAAAAAGTACAGTGTGTACTTCCCCTGCAGCATATTCAGACATTTATGAAGTCAGCTGACTGTTAATCACATTACGCTACAGCTTACGGAATTTTCTCAGAGCTTAAACTAAAGTAATAAAAAATCAAATGCAGCAAAAATATTATTTGATGTTTATAAGGAAAATCTTCACGGTAATAACACTGTATTCATAGAAGTAAACTAGATTTCCTTTTCCTGTTTCAGTCTCTCTGTGATTACCCTTACAATTACTACATTGATTTTACTCACAGTGGCAGGTGTTTTGCTCATATTTTAGCACACTTGTTATTTTTCTGTCTATTTTATTCTTAATGCCAAAACTATTGTTAATTTTTAACACAATGTCACAATGGTGACACTATACTGGGCTGGCAAGTGATCAAGGAACTGTCTAGCTGCTCTGGTGACATTGTATGCTAATTCAGCCAGCCAGTGTCCCTAATCACTAGCCACACCAGTACAGTGTCTCAAGACCAGGGCAATCAGCAACAGTGTTCCTGAACGTCGTCACACCAGTACTGTGTCTTCAAACCAGGGCAATCAGCAACAGTGTTCCTGAACGTCGTCACGCCAGTACTGTGTCTCCAGACGAGGGCAAACAGCAACAGTGATCCTGAACGTCTTCACACCAGTACAGTGTCTCCAGACCAGGGCAACCAGCAACAGTGATCCTGAACGTCTTCGCACCAGTACAGTGTCTCCAGACCAGGGCAACCAGCAACAGTGTTCCTGAACGTCGTAATACCAGTACTGTGTCTCCAGACCAGGGCAAACAGCAACAGTAATCCTGAATTTTGTCATACCAGTACAGTGACTCCAGACCAGGGCAAACAGCAACAGTGATCCTGAATGTCGTAATACCAGTACAGTGTCTCCAGACCAGGGCAAACAACAACAGTGATCCTGAACGTCGTAACACCAGTACAGTGTCTCCAGACCAGGGCAACCAGCAACAGTGTTCCTGAATGTCGTCACACCAGTACAGTGACTCCAGACCAGGGCAAACAGCAACAGTGTTCCTGAACGTCGTCACACCAGCACAGTGTCTCCAGACCAGGGCAAACAGCAACAGTGTTCCTGAACGTCGTCACACCAGTACAGTGTCTCCAGACCAGGGCAAACAGCAACAGTGTTCCTGAACATCGTCACACCAGTACAGTGTCTCCAGACCAGGACAACCAGCAACAGTGTTCATGAACGTCGTCACACCAGTACATTGTCTCCAGACCAGGGCAAACAGCAACAGTGATCCTGAACGTCGTCACACCAGTACAGTGTCTCCAGACCAGGTTAAACAGCAACAGTGTTCCTAAACGTCGTCACACCAGTACAGTGTCTCCAGACCAGGACAACCAGTAACAGTGTTCCTGATCGCTGCCACACCAGTACAGTGATTCCATATAAGTGTGTAGGAACCTTCTAGCATAGGTTGTTAGGCAAATTTAGCTTTGGCTCCTTCTGTAATGAAGGGATCAGTGATTGCTTGGTCTGACCCGTTCATTATTTCACAGCCTGGGAGTTTGAATGCTTCCCCCTGCCTCTGGAAGAAGCTTCCAGAGCTTAGGGTGGAAGATTCAAATCAACCAGCCTGAATATTAATTAGGGTTCCACCTATCCCTGGAGGGAAAGTATCAAGAAGGCGGGTGGAGTGCCCATAAATAGTCTGAGACACCATGGGATTCTCATGCTCAGGAGAAGTAGCTGAATATCCATTATATTAATGTCCATGCTTTGTGTTAGAATTACCTTATTCATTTACAATCATGTGTAACAAAATACATTTTCATCTTCTTACTCCATTTTCCAAAAGCTTGTGGCCAAAAATATTTCACATGTCATGTTAATCGGATGTGGTTCAAAACACATCCAATTTGCATATATGTGAACCAAGCTTAAAGGGGTTGTAAAGAAAAAAAAAATCATAATAAGCATCCTTTAGATGCAGACATTCCTCTTTTCACTTGCTCATTGTTCGTTTTGCTCAGAAGTTGCTCTATTTCTGCTCTGTTCTGTTCACTTCCTGCTTGTCTGATTTTACTGACCACCGTGAAGGGAGACTTTACTGCGGTGGTCAGTGACGTGCTCGCCCCCTCCTGGGAACTACATCTGTGTGGCAGGACGCTCTCTACGTGTTAGAGACTTCAAGGAGGTGTGAATTACTGGGCGTGCCACAATTCATACTGGGAAATGTAGTTCTTACATGAACAAGTGATGCAAACCAGGAAGTGAATGAGAGAACAGAAACTAGAACGCCGGAGGTGATATAGATGAAGGAATTTTATAGGTATTTACTCGTTTGGTAACAGAATCATTACACTATTCTGTCTGTCTACCTTGCAGACATTAATTTTAGACACAACATGTTTTTCCTTTACAACTCCTTTAAAACCTGGAGGCTGACTGGTTACTATGCACTGAACCAGATTTTGGCCCAGATTCATAGAGAATTAGATTCTCGTAGCGTATCAGAAATACACTACGCCGCCGTTTTTTACCTGGCTCTACGTGGAATCCAGGTAGATTTTGTCCAGTAAACGACGGCGGCGTAGTGTATTTCTCCCGTCGCAATCCATCTACGCGAGTAGGGGGCGTGAAGGATTTAAAATAGGCGCGTTCCCGCGGCGATCGAACTGCGCATGCTCCGTTCGCAAATTTCCCGCCGTGCATTGCGCGAAATCACGTCGTTACGTCATTCGTTGTTTGAGTAGCGTCGTTTACGGACATTTCTATTCCCGAACGAGTTACGTAAAAAAAAAATAAAAAAAAATTAAATTCGACGCGGGAACGATGGCCATACTTAACATGGGCTACGCACCGTTAGACCAGCAAAAAGCTGGTCTAACAGTACGTAAAAAAAAACAGACGTAAGCGATTGCGAAGACCGCTCGTATCTTCGTGGATCGCCGTAAAAACACATTTGCATAGCCCGACGCATCAAAACGACGCGAACTCCTCCCAGCGGCCGCAAAAATATCGCAGCGTAGATCCGAAGGCTTACAAAGACGTAAAAGTAGTTTGTTGTTTGTTGCTATTCTCCTTGTACAGAATACCTCTCCAGAGAACTCTGTGATACAGCTCTGATGTGAGCTTTACAGAAGTCCCTATATAAACCAGGTGTATATCACCTTACCGTGTCCGCCGTTATAGGGATGAAGTAACTTATATTTTCTTTGTTCACGGTGGTGGCTTGAGGGATTTTCCGTGTATCTCAGGGAGAGAGATGTTCCAGTTGTATGGTTGTAGCCTGAGAGGTATGAAGGTTTTACACATTTTAATTAAAGATAATAAGAGGTTAAAGAGTTTTCATTTTTTAAATAAAGCTTTTTTCACTTAAGATTTTTTTGGGGTTGACATAATGAGTAAATCTGATCAAATAACAAGCTTGTGATCTGTACAATCTTTACATCCTGCATTATATATGCATACTGGGATCTGTTTGTCAGCTTGGCAGCCATGCCCTAGTGATTACACCCACTATAGGGAGCACAGCAGGACAGTAAGCATTGGGTGAAAAAGGTGTGCCCAATGCCAGAAAACAGGATATTGTAGTTCATCTGTTATCGACCTTTATTGTTTTATGACATAATATATACTCACCAGTCACTTTATTACGTACAACGGCACTAGAAAAGAGAAGTTCGGAATTTCCAAAAACGGATTTTGTTGTCGGACAATTTGAGAACCAGCTTTCAAATTTTTGTTGTCGGAAATTCTGACAGAAAATGTTCGATGGGGCCTACACACGATCGGAATTTCCAACCAAAAGTTTGCATCGAACATTTGTTGTCAGAAATTCCGAGCGTGTTTACGCGGCATAAGAGTTGATCATTAAATATATGTTTTTGAGTTTCTGTCTTGTCTAACTTCTTTAGACAAGAACAATCAACTTTTGGACTGTAAGTGCAGTTGACATATATATAACACTTTTCTATTCAGCCTTACAGTATAATGTGCTTTCACATTATGACATGTTTATACTGTCATCGCTACAATATTTGTTTCATGTTGGTAAGGTTGAATAAAGGCATCAGTTCATTCGGTTTAACCTGTTTGGGTATGAGTGTACGCTTGTGTTTGTAATTATGTCTCCATCATTTCCCATATCCCTGTAGATTGGATTCACTAAGATGCCCATCTACAAGCTTTTTGAAATTATCGACACTGCCCGCTGAC
The DNA here is from genome assembly GCA_029574335.1 of Rana kukunoris. Taxonomy (NCBI): domain Eukaryota; kingdom Metazoa; phylum Chordata; class Amphibia; order Anura; family Ranidae; genus Rana; species Rana kukunoris. The sequence continues at coordinate 349,113,226 of CM056052.1, forward strand.
ACCACCAATTGTCAAAGGGAGTTTCACTTCCTTATCGCTCTAAGGCTGCATTCACACCTAGGCGACAAAACACCCGACGCCCGATACGCTGGAGGGGCGAATTTCCATTGCTGTCTATGAGATGGTTCACATCTCACACCGAACGCCGAAACGCTGTACGCCTGTCACCTGAAAAAAAGTCCCGGACCCTTTTTTTCAGGCGGCATTGGCGTTCGGCCATAGACAGCAATGGAAAGAATTTGTTAAAAAAAAAAAAAAGTTAACCGAATCGCGGCGTTACTTGTCGCGTAGGTGTGAATGCAGCCTAACAGTAAAAAATCCCCTACACAGTTTGTGATTAAACCGCCACTTGCCCAACCTCATTGAATGGCCACATGTCTTCTTAAGTGACCTGAGACTGAATAATTTGTTCCTTATGTAGCGCTACCCCCTCAGGAGCCGCTGGTTAGATGTGGGATCGGCGTAAGTTAAGTTACCTTCGACGAGTCTAGGGAAATTGATTGCAGCAACTGTGAGAGCAGTAATAGAATGTCCAAGCCAAAGGTTGAAGTTTTCTAAATGCTTTATTTTTCGTTCAAACACGACCAACATCAACAGGAGGTAGACAGGACAGGTTAATGAAGTAAAGGAACCTTGCAGTATCAGGCTTGGATAAACATGAAAGCAAGTCAGCTTTCAGTAGAAATAGTCACTGTTCGTCGCCACTCTAGCCAGAGTGGGTGAAGTGCCCCTGGACAGACTTCTGCCACAAGCCTGGCAGCCGAAGTGTCACTTTAGATTGCTGGGAGGTAACAGGCCCCTGCCAAGGACCTGGCTCTAAGAATGACTCTGCCACAGGCCTAGTACTTTGTAGTTTCTGATTAGGTGAGCAGATCCTCCCAGTAAATTGAGCTAGGGTCACCGATTGACAGTTAAATATACCTGTCACTGCTCGGTCACCAGATCCTCGATGGTTCGCTCAAATCTCTCAGACAACCTGCCTCTGGGTTCACCTCGAGCCAATTCCCCACCGTACAGCCCTCAGCTTAGGATCTCTTTAGTATATCTGGGGACCCAGTAAGTCACTGGGGCCCCTTTCAGCATCTGCTTGGAACTCCGCTTAACATGTGGCCTCGGCCTGGAAGGCCATATTGCCGGGGGCCGTTGGATGCGCACACCCTAAAGGTGGGTGCCGCACCTGGAACCTGGAACCCACGAATAACCAAAGAAAATGGAGTTTGCCCAGATATACCCTGCCCCAGCATGCCCCGCGAGGTAAAACTCCTTCAATTAGCTGCTGGGGAAAAGTGGCTCTGTCAGAACCCCTCTGGCGCCACCTGCTGCCCAGGGGTGGCAACAGCACCCCTGGAGCACAGACTGACCCACAGGACAGTTCAGAAATGACATCAGCCCAAATTTAACAGATTATGAATGGGAGCAAAATAACTCTCCCACTAACTTTAGCGTAGTGCCCATACTGAAAGTAACGGGGCGCTACACTTATACTAGGATCACTATTTGTATTTTGCGATATTATCTCCTCTTAAACGTCTCTGCTCCAGGGAGAATAAGTGTAATGTTTGTAGTCAGTCGTTCCTCATAACTGAGGTCCTACTTATCAGTTGTGTTGCCGTTCTTTGGACTGCCTCCAGTTATGGCACATCCTTCCTGAGGACTGGTGACCAAAAATGGACTACATACTCAAGGTGTGGCTTGTACAGTGGTAGGAATATAGTTTTATCTCTTGCGTAGATACCCTTTATAATGAATGCTAAGGCTGCATTCACACCTGAGCATATCGTTTTCAGGCGTTTTTTCCGAAGATTTTTTGGGGTGTTTTTGTACAGGCGTTCTGAGGTCCAAATGTCACCAATGTAAAAAGCAGTTAAACTGCCTGTAATCTGCCTAAAAAGAAGCTCATGTACTTTTTTGAGCTTCAGGCGTTGTCAGAGAAATGGCCGTGGAAGTACTGGCAATCTTGCCAGTAGAAGAAATGGCCGAAGGCTGTGTCAGGGAAATGGCCGTGGAAGTACTGGCAATCTTGCCAGTAGAAGAAATGGCCGTGGAAGTACTGGCAATCTTGCCAGTAGAAGAAATGGCCAAAGGCTGTGTCAGGGAAATGGCCGTGGAAGTACTAGCAATCTTGCCAGTAGAAGAAATGGCCACCAGAAGCACATCATGTGACAGGTGGATCCCCCTGCTGGCCTATAAAAGGCTTCCACTGTCTGACCCAAATTGCTGGATTGTCGCCAGCTCCCTGTGTTCCTGTGTCTGTTTACCTTGAAATTCCTGGCTTGACTTCTGCTTTTGGCTTGACCTGTGATCCTGATTATCTCCTCGCTCTGACCTTGGCTTGGCTGACTATTCTTCGATCCACTGCCCATTGTTTATGACCCAGCTTGCTCCTGTTTGCTCTTGGACATTCTCCTGGTATATGACCTCTGGCCTGGCTGCGAACCTTGCTCCTGGTTTACCCTGCAAACACCTACTCAGGACTTCTTCTTGCACGGCTACTGACATCACTACCCAGCGCACCCCAGCCACATTCTGCTTACCAGCCTGTTGCAGCACTACTGGCAACCCGTGCACCTTTGGGCACCGTATCCCCTGTATCACTCCGAGGGGAACGCTGCACTTAGCCCTCTCTGCCACTCGGCGTCACATCAGAGACTTGACCGGCATTTTGCTTCAGGCAACAGAACACTCAGGCCTCATACACACGACCGAGGAACTCGTCGTAAATGAAACATCTTTTTCCTCAACGAGTTCCTTGTTAGGCTTGTCGAGAATCTTGACAAGCTTTCTTTGCGTACACACTGTCAAGACAAAATCATGTCGTTCTCAAACGCGGTGACGTTCAACACATACGACGGCACTATAAAAAAAACTTTGGAGCATTTGAATAAGGGGGGGGGGGTGGTTTTGCCGCGATTTCGGCTGAATATTCACTATAAAAAAAAACGTTGGAACTTCCAAAGTTTTTTCTTATAGTGAATATTCGGCCGAAATCGCGGCAAAACCACCCCCCCCCCTTATTCAAATGCTCCAAAGTTTTTTTTTTAGAGTGAATATTTTTAGAGTGAAGTTTTTTTTTTTTTATATTTAATATTCGGCACAAAAGGCAGGGAACACAAGCTTATTAACAAAAATATCTGTAATACGTAAGAATTTTTTTCTACTACATTTGCGACGATAGTAGCGGGTGTCAACCCCCCCGCGGTTATTAAAAAACTTTTTTTATACTTCATTTGCGACAAAATTAGTGGGTGTCAACACCAACCCCCCCCCCCCCCCGCTTACCCACTTATTAAAAAAAAAATTATATGTAAAAAGTAATTACAGCACAGATAGCATGCGTCAACACTACCCCACCCCCCCAGTTATTAAAAACATTTTTTTTATACTTAATGTGTGGGGAAAATAGCGGCCGTCAACACCAATCCCCCCCACGCTTATTAAAAAAAAAAATGAAAATTGTCCTGAGAACCGTTCATATCTGTGCTACTTCAAGTCACAGCGACTTCGAAGTAGTCCCTGCATTACTTTTGTCCCACTTTGATGTGACTTGAGTCCATAGACCTCCAGAATACATAGGCATTGTTTCAAGTCGCTGCAAAATCACAGTAAAAAATTGTGGCAGAATCTTGCGACTTTCAGGCTAACGCAGTCTGAAAGTTGCACAATTATGCTGCAATTTTGATGCGACTTAAAGCAATGCTTGTGTATTCTGGAGGTCTATGGACCTCAAGTTGCATCAAAGAGGGACCAAAGTAGTGTAGGAACTACTTTGAAGTCGCTGTGACTTGAAGTCGCACAGATATGAACGGTTCTCATTTGAAATCATGGGGTACGACTTGTCATGCAACGTTGAAGTCCCAAGTCGCAAGACAAGTAATGCAGTATGTCTGCAGTCTCTGGTAATCTTGTGCAGTATGTCTGCAGTCTCTGGTAATCTTGTGCAGTATGTCCGCAGTATCTGGTAATCTTGTGCAGTATGTCCGCAGTCTATGGTAATCTTGTGCAGTATGTCCGCAGCATGTGGTTATCTCGTGCAGTATGTCCACAGTCTCTGGTAATCTTGTGCAGTATGTCCACAGTCTCTGGTAATATTGTGCAGTGTGTCCGCAGTATATGGTTATCTCGTGCAGTATGTCCGCAGTCTCTGGTAATCTCGTGCAGTATGTCCGCAGCATCTGGTTATCTCGTGCAGTATGTCCACAGTCTCTGGTAATATTGTGCAGTGTGTCCGCAGTATATGGTTATCTCGTGCAGTATGTCCGCAGCATCTGGTTATCTCGTGCAGTATGTCCACAGTCTCTGGTAATATTGTGCAGTGTGTCCGCAGTATATGGTTATCTCGTGCAGTATGTCCGCAGTCTCTGGTAATCTCGTGCAGTATGTCTGCAGTATCTGGTAATCTCGTGCAGTATGTCCGCAGTCTCTGGTAATCTCGTACAGTATGTCCGCAGTCTCTGGTCATCTTGTGCAGTATGTCCACAGTCTCTGGTAATCTTGTGCAGTATGTCCGCAGTCTCTGGTAAACTTGTGCCCATTTAGAGTCCTTCATTACTAACAGTGTAATTTTTTAGTTTGTTTGCGCCGATCTGTAAGGCTATGCTATATACCATGATTTGTGATGCGGGGGCTGTAAACTCTGTCCTGTGATGCTGAGCTATATACTCCTGATACTATGAGTGGAAGCAAGTGGAATACAGGGGACGGAATGGGTGAATTTTATAAGGGGTGTGGCTTATGAGATGTGGGAGGGACCAAATGTGGAGGGGCGGGGTCTTGCGCCCCCCCCCCATCCTAAAACTTCACCAGCCGCCACTGTACACTAGGGTTGCCATCTTTTCTTCAAGTCAAACCCGAACACCTCAGCGCCGCACAGCAATTTTTCCATAGTATGCATAGATAAATTAGGGGGGACTCTGCAGACTCTGATGTAAGGGAGTAAAGGAGAGCTCTGATGTAATGAGTGCTCTGAGAACCCTGATTTACCTTAGCTTACTCACTTAGAGGCAGGATATAGAAGGGGGAGGGGAGAAACTTAGTTCCGGTCTGAATAATGTGTCCGGTTCTCAGACAGTCTGAAACCTGGATGCATGATTCCAAACCCAAACTGTCCGGGGGAATCCCAAACAGGTGGCAACCCTAGTGTACACATCATGAACTAATGCCGCATACACACGGTCGTTTTTTGTGATGAAATAAAACAAAGTTTTAAAAAACATCATTTAAAATGATCGTGTGTGGGCAAAACGTTGTTTTATGTCTTCTGAAAAAAACGACAAAAAAAAAATTCGAACATGCTTAGATTTTTTATGTCGTTTTTCAGAATGTCGTTTTTTGTGTCATAAAAAATGATAGTGTGTACACTAAAACAACGTTTAAAACAACGTTTTTAAACCCGCGCATGCTCAGAAGCAAGTTATGACGCGAGCTTGAATGGAACAAGCTACAAGTGCCGTCGTACGTGTTGTACGTAACCGCGCTTTGCAAGAGCATTTTCAGAAAACGATGGTGTGTAGGCAACGTCGTTTTTTTAAATTAAGTTTGAAAAACGTTGTTTTTTTTTCATGAGAAAAACAAAGTTTTTTTACAAGACAAAAAACGACCGTGTGCGCGGCAATAGACTTTTATGCCCGCAAACACGTACACACTTATGTGCATTTGCATTAGCCTGACAGCTGGCACAATGTTCCTGACAAGCAGGCTCAATGGGTATTTGTGGGACCTTGCAGGGAGATTAAACTGGAAGGGCATTTACATTTACTGTATAAATAAGTGCATCATCACATTTTTTATGGGAGGGTAAACTACTTGAATAGAGTTACAAGGAGTAAAACACAATAATCTTTGTCGCCAAGCAGATGCTGAACTCCTAGATTTGTTTTTGCTAAATGTGTTATTTGTGAGCTGGACTTCCTGGTAAGAGAATAAATGACAGAGAAATCTCCCCTAGAAGCAGTAGGATAAAATGGGCTAAGGTCACTTGCTGAAGGGGACTGTTCTCTATGCATCTTTGAAAAAACATGTTGTACTGCATAGTGGAAAAACAACAAGGCTCAAAATGGGGCAAGACCTTGAAAACTCACAGGTCACCCACGAGACATTATAAGTGAACAGTGGAACTAAACCAGATCATATGATCCACATTGTGCTTAGTTGCAGGAGCAGTAGCAGCAGATTTTTGCTTCCTTCAGGCTGAATGGTGGATAAAAGAGCATGTTGCACTGTGCAATCAATGTCAGTTCCCTTAGCCTTAACCATTACCGCAATAAAATGGTGATGGAGGGAATTTTGAAATGGTTCCAACTGTGAAGTAGCTCAAAGTGCTTTTGTCCAACCAGCCTTACTTACTACATGAGTCATTAAAGACTAGGTCACACCAGAAGCTGAGTCACAGCTCTGGATCCAGAAAGTGCTCTGTGGCTAACTAACACAATATACAATGCAGATGCCAGTGCACAAGGGTGACATTCCATGCTAGGCCCTTCAGTTTTCACCTGGTCTGGAAAGCTGCTGCATAGAGACTAGCTCAAACAGCACTTTTGAAGTCCTCATTGAAGTCACCTATGAAAAAGTTTCTATGTTGTATCTAATGTCTGGATTTAAGAAAAAAATAGATGACAACAATAAGGATTAAAAGGCTAGCAAAATATAGTTACCTTTTTTTGCAGCAGAGCTGAACAAAAGGCATCTAACCTCTTAGGACACTAGCAAAAAACTAAAAAAATTACTTTAAGGCGGCGTACACACGAGGGGATATGTCCGCTGAAAACGGTCCGATGGACCGTTTCAGCAGACATCTCCGCTCGTGTGTATGGGCTAGCGGACAGATTTCTCCACCCGACAGATTTCAAAGCAAGCTTTGAAATCTATCCGGTGGAATCTGTCCGCCCGACATGTCTGCTGGTTAGTACACTTACCAGCAGACATGTCGGCCCCTACCGCCGCCGCGCCGCTCCCGAATGGATTCGGCGCATGCGCGGAAGTGTTTTACTTCCTGGTGCAGTGACGTGGCGGTGACGCGGCGGCGTCAGCGTCACCGCGCCGTCCGGCGGTGGGGAATTTGATCCGATGGTGCAGGGGTGGCAAACACAAGGCCCGCGGGCCGAATCCGGCCCGCCATGCCTTGTCATGTGGCCCGCGCAGCGGCCCCAATCAGCAGGGGAATCTCTCTCATTGCGGAGATCAGCGAGGGGCTGAGCCGAGGAAGCGCTGAGAGCCTGACAGTGACGTACTAAGTGGGGGGCGGGGCGCCACGGGTGCCACACACTGGGGGGGGGGTGTCATGCCGGCACCCTCCCCCCACTGAAGCGGAGAGTGCGGGCAGGTTTAGGCAGCAGCAGGCACCCTCCCCTCCGTGACTGAAGCAGAGGCAATGAGCGGGTGGTTTGAACTTCCGATGCAGCGGGCAGGTTTAGACAGCGGCAGGCACCCCCCCTCCGTGACTGAAGCAGGGCTGAGTGGGCGGGTTAAACCTAAGAGACATGGGTGGCACGTGAGGCTTAACAGCAGAGAGAATGTGAGGTAGGAGCTTGGCTTTGCAGGGGGAGGGATGCGAGCCGCACCGAAGTGTGTGTGAAACATCAGATCCCCTTCTCTTCATGGTCCCGGCTCTGAGCAGAGTGAAGCCACCTTTCCCCTCCTTCTTTACGACGACACAGGGGGAGGGGAGGATCCGACCAGTCCACTAGTGTTGTGAGTATCTGAGGTACATAATGGGACTGTGGGGGGGGATCTGCACTGTAAGGGGTGGGTCTGTATTGTTAGGGGGTGGGTCTGTATTGTTAGGGGGTGGGTCTGTATCGGTAGGGGGTGGGTCTGTATTGGTAGGGGGTGGGTCTGTATTGGTAGGGGGTGGGTCTGTATTGGTAGGGGGGTCTGTATTGTTAGGGGGTGGGTCTGTATGAGGGGGTCTGTACTGTATGGGCGGTCTGTTTAACATGTAGACCTCCAGAGCTATGGGGTTCAGAGGTGCAGAGTTCTGTGTAATGTAAAGGTGTCCAAAGGTGCAGGGTGCTGTATAATGTAATGGGGCTCAGAGGTTTGGGTGCTGTGTAATGTAAAGGGGTCCAGGGTGTGGGGTGCTGTGTAATGTAATGGGGCCCAGAGGTGCAGGGTGCTGTGCATGGTGCTGTGTAATGTAACGGGGTTCAGGGTGCGGGGTGCTGTGTAATGTAAAGGGGTCCAGAGGTTCGGGTGCTGTGTAATGTAAAGGGGTCCAGGGTTTGGGGTGCTGTGTAATGTAAAGGGGTCCAGGGGTGCTGTCTAATGTAAAGGGGCCCAGGGGTGCAGGGTGCTGTGTAATGTAAAGGGGTCCAGAGGTTCGGGTGCTGTGTAATGTAAAGGGGTCCAGGGTTTGGGGTGCTGTGTAATGTAAAGGGGTCCAGGGGTGCTGTCTAATGTAAAGGGGCCCAGGGGTGCGGGGTGCTGTGTAATGTAAAGGGGTGCAGGGTGCTGTGTAATGTAAAGGGGTCCAGGGGTGCTGTGTAATGTAAAGGGGTGCAGGGTGCTGTGTAATGTAAAGGGGTCCAGTGGTACTGTGTAATTTCCTGGGAAACAGGCTGACTGGGGACCCAAAGGACCTGCACGCTGCCAGGGAGCCGCTGGAAGGATCAAAGGAGACACACTGCCATGGAAGGTAGGGCTAGCAGTCTCTCTCGTTATCGCTCAGCCTCCCCTGTCTCTCTGATCCCAATGTTTCTCTCAGTGAATCCAAAACACCAGTGTTTCAAAAAAACTGAATTGTACAAATATATAAACAAAACTAATTTTATATAATTAATAAAATGTTCATTCATAGCCATGTTTTTTGGATGCTTTTTATTAATTGTTATATGGAATTAGTTTGTATATTTATATATTTGCACAATTGGGTGTTCTTGCAGCACTGGTGATTTGGATTCACTACCCAGTAGGGCTATCTTAGAATTATTGTATTTGATTAATTGTTTTATGAAATGTTCTGTACTTTATTTGCACAATGAGGTTGAGGCTTCTTGCAGCACCGGTGATTGGGACTCACTACCCAGTAAGGTTATTTTATAATATTTTAGTTAATGGAAGCTACATATGTCAGCACCGTGCACTTGGGATTAATACCCAGTAGGGTTTATTTTTTTAACCTTTTTGAATTTTTTCTATATATACTTTGGTTTATATATAGATATACCAAAATATATATACAACATTTTCAAAAAGGTTAAATACAAAAACTGGGTATTGATCCCAGCTACACCGTGCTACAACAAGTATTATAGTGTGAATATGACATATGTAGCTTCCATTAATTGAAATATTGTAAAATCCCACTCCTAATGGTAGGAAGGGGAGAGTATAAATGTTAAGAGTTATTTTTTTTTTTTTTGGAGGGGGGGCGGTGAGGCCAGAACCCAGGAGGAGGGATGAAATCAGTTGTTGCACGCTGTGCATAGTATACTTATGAACCCTACGCAGCGCAAGAAAACGTTATTGGAGACTGCTCAGACTGAACACTATGGTGGAGTGCAGATACAACCGGCCCTTTGAGGGCAACCAAACTGCTGATGCGGCCCCCGATGAATTTGAGTTTGACACCCCTGCGATGGTGTGTACACGCCATCGGATCAAACTCCCGATCGGACATATCCGATGGAAATGGTCCGCGGACCGTTTTCATCGGATATGTCCGATCGTGTGTACGCCGCCTTAGAGGCAGGGCTATACAGGGGCTCGTTGAGTTTTTTTCCAAAGGCCTCCTACAATATAGTACATTATAGCAGTTTGCAATGTATTTTGGTGGACCTTTGGGGCATACAGTTAGGTCCATATATATTTGGACACAGGCAAACATTTCATAGTTTTGGCTCTGTATGTCCCTAGAATAAAATTAAAACAAAACAATCCAAATTAATTTAAAGTATAGACTTTAAGCTTTAATTCAAGGGGTTGAACATAAATATCAAGTACAAATTTTAGGACTGCTATCATTTGTATGCACAGACCCCCCATTTTCAGGGGCTCAAATGTAGTTTGACAAATAAATATAATCATAAATTAAATGTTTATTTTTAATATTTTGTTGAGAATCCTTTACTTGCAATTACTGCCTGAAGTCTAAAACCCATGGACATTACCAAAGACTGGGTTTCCTCCTTTCTGGTGCTTTGTCGGGCTCTAACTGCAGCTGTCTTCAGGTGTTCTTTGTCTATGGGTCTTTCTGTCTTTAGTTTTGCCTTCAGCAAGTGAAATGCATGCTCAATTGGGTTGCGATCAGGTGATTGAGTTGGCCATTGCAGAATATTCCACTTCTTTTCCATCAGAAACTCCTGGGTTGCTTTTGAGGTGTGTTTTGGATCATTGTCCATCTGTACTGTGAAGCACTGTCCAATCAACTTTGCTGCATTTGGCTGGATCTGGGCTGACAGTATATCTCTAAACACTGCAGAATTCATCCGGCTACTTCTGTCTTCTGTCACATCATCAATAAACACCAATGATCCAGTGCAACAAGAAGCCATGCATGCCCATGCCATCACACTGCTTCCAACATGTTTTACAGATGGCGTTGTGCGCTTTGGATCATGAGCTGTTCCAAGCCTTCTCCACATATTTTCTTCCTGTCATTCTGGTACAGATTAATCTTAGTTTCATCTGTCCAAAGAATCTGGCTTTTCTTTTCTTCTGGCTTAAGAATGAGTTGCACCTTGTGGTGAACCCTCTGTATTTGCTCTTGTGTAGTCTTCTCTTGATTGTAGACTTTGACAATGATACGCCCACCTCCTGGAGAGTGTCCTTCACTTGTCTGGATGTGTGAATTGTTTTTTCTTTACCATAGACAGGATCCAGCGATCATCCACCACTGTTGTCTTCCATGGACATGCGGGCCTCTTTATATTGCTGAGCTCACCAGTGCGTTCTTCTTTCCTCAGAATGTACCAAACTGTTGATTTGGCCAATCCTAATGTTGCTGTCTCTCTGATGGATTTGTTTAGTTTTTGAAGCCTTACAATGGCCTGTTTCACTTGCATGGATGACTGTTCCTTTTAATGCATGATGTAGGTTCACAGCAATAGATTCCAAGTGCAAGTACCACACTTAAAAACAACTCCAGACCCTTTAGCTGCTTAATTGATGAAGAAATAACGAAGGAGTAAGCCAAACCTAGCCATGAAACTGCTTTTGATTCAATTGTCCAATTACTTTCGGTCCCTTGAAAAAGAGGAGATGGCTCTTCTTAAGAGCTGCAATTCGTAAACCTTTCCTCCAATTTGGATGTACATACCCACAAATTAAACCTGAGAGTGTGCACTTTCCGACCATATCCATTATATAACTATAGCTTGAATATGTTTTGGTATATATCAGAAAAATACTAAAACTGTGCCTTTGTCCAAATATATATGGACCTAACTGTATGTACCATTTAAAAAAAAAAAAAGCCAGGAAGGAGATGTTAGGCCCCTTTCACACGGACGGCTGTTTTGCCGCAAATAAAAGCATGTTTATGTTTTTCTGGAATTCAAGACTCCAGGCACAGCGATCAGCTGTATTTGTACAGTGCTTTTAGCTGCGGTTGCATTTAGCCACGGCACGATATTGAACGGGGATGGATCCGACTTAGATCCCTGCTTATACCAAGCACTGTGTCTGGTATGAATCTTGAGGGAGAACTCCACGCCAAATTTCAAATAAAAAAAACAGCATGGGTTCCCCCTCCAAGAGCATACCAGGCCCTTGGGTCTGCTATGGATTTTAAGGGGAACCCCCATATGCCGAAAAAACGGCACAGGGGTCCCCCCAAAATCCATACCAGACCCATATCCAAGCAGCAGTCCAGCCGGTCAGGAAAGGGGGTGGGGATGAGCGAGCACCCCCCCTTAACCGTGCCGCATGCCTTCAAGATGGAGAGGTAGGTGCTTTGGGACAGGGGGGGCCCAGCGGCCCCTCCACCCCAAAGCACCCTGTCCCCATGTTGATGAGGACAGGGCCTCTTCCTGACAACCCTGGCTGTCCGTTTGTTGTCTGCGGGCGGGGAGCTTATCGTAATCCATCGAAGAGGTAACAGTCAATCCCGGATGAGCCCCCACGTGTAGCACTATCCCCGAAGGAGCTGCTGGTTTATTTTGGGCGGCATGTTACCTCTATTTCTCTGCAATCTAGGGTATTGGATGAGAGCTAAAACAAAGTCAATGTCCACACATTGCGATTCTTTTTCTCTGCTTTATTTACTGAACCTGGTAAAAGAACGAACAATAGGTTGAAGAGATGAAATAGGGTATAGGTAATAGGTTCAGGTGTACTTGATAAGAAGCACTCCTGCTTCCAGACATAAACTCTCGTCACCACTCTAGCCAGAGTGGGTAGTGTGCCCCTGGATAGGCCTCTCTCACTAGTCCTAGCAGCCAGGGCTTCACACGGAACCTTGGTACAGTCTCTGCCACTGACCTTCCCAAAGGTGGAGATACTGGATCTGGATCTGAAGAAGCAGCTGGGCTGTGAAACGCGTCATCCTATTGGTTCCCTCGTTTTAGCCACGCCACGTCACGCCACGTCACTTCCGGTGAGACCGACCTGTGCTTGCGTTCCATCGTGAGACGCACGCCGCCGTACACGGCGCTCCTAACAAGCTCCTCCAGGCTGTCCCACTTGCTGTCTTCCATCTACAGCACCTCACCACCATGTGCGGACACCCCTCATACACCGGACGATGACTACATCCACGGTCTCATATATGCCTATTATCCACTTTTAATGTGTGAGTAGCCATTTGGCCGTGTCTCCTTTTGTATCTCATTTTATTCATTAAATACGTTACTGCACTTAGATTGGGCGCATCCTTGTTCTTTCTTTGTCTACCTATGTACAGAGTATGCTTCTGCTCTTCAGGGATTGCTGCCGTTAAAGTGCCAACTTGGATTTTCTGTGGACTTATGAACTTATCATATATTTTGTTTTCATGAATACTCATTCTGATATCTAGACCACTTGCCAAGTTAGTTATATTATCCACCTCCCCTTGCGCCATCAGACAATATTTTTGACAAACAAGTATACCACTGGCCAGTGGGAGAAGATTAGGAGGGACTGTGACTTTTAGCCCTTGAGTGTATATATCCTGTGTTTGGGGCTCCAAATAAGTAAAAAAAAGGTACTACTATGTTTCCATAGCCACCAATCATATTTAGACTTGCCTTGAAAATGGTAATGTTATTGGTGGTGAAGGAAGCAGGGAGAGAGGAGTTTGCACAGTGCAGGGTTCATGAAGTACACTTCTATCGCCTTCTAATGTCCCTTTATGGAGCCTTATACTGTATGCTTATTTATCATAGGAATTATAGGAATACGGAGAAGTAAGATTAAGGTAAATTAAATTAATTGTTCTGACTTTGGTACACCTGTTGTCAGGGGCGTTTCTAGGTGCCAAAAAGACCAGGGGCTTCAGCCCGAAGCCAAGCCGGCACCGGGGGGGGGGGGGGGTTCGGGCGCGGTCAGTGGAGTGGCGCGTAGTGACCTACCTGACACACATACCCTGACCTACGTGTATGTGTGCGCGCACACACACACACTGACATAACCTACATACACTGACCTGACCTACATACACTGACCTGACCTTCATACACTAACCTGACCTACATACACTAACCTGACCCACTGACCTGTCCTGCATACACTGACCTAACCTACATACACTGACCTGTCCCACTGACCTGTCCTGCATACACTGACCTGTCCTACATACACTGACCTGTCCTACATACACTGACCTGAGCTACATACACTGACCTGAGCTACATACACTGACCTGACCTTCATACACTGACCTGACCTTCATACACTGACCTGACCTTCATACACTAACCTGACCTTCATACACTAACCTGACCTTCATACACTAACCTGACCTACATACACTAACCTGACCCACTGACCTGACCTGCATACACTGACCTGACCTAAATACACTGACCTGTCCCACTGACCTGTCCTGCATACACTGACCTGTCCCACTGACCTGTCCTGCATACACTGACCTGTCCCACTGACCTGTCCTGCATACACTGACCTGTCCTACATACACTGACCTGTCCTACATACACTGACCTGAGCTACATACACTGACCTGAGCTACATACACTGACCTGACCTTCATACACTGATCTGACCTTCATACACTAACCTGACCTTCATACACTAACCTGACCTACATACACTAACCTGACCCACTGACCTGACCTGCATACACTGACCTGACCTACATACACTGACCTGTCCCACTGACCTGTCCTGCATACACTGACCTGTCCCACTGACCTGTCCTGCATACACTGACCTGTCCCACTGACCTGTCCTGCATACACTGACCTGTCCCACTGACCTGTCCTGCATACATTGACCTGTCCTACATACACTGACCTGTCCTACATACACTGACCTGTCCTACATACACTGACCTGTCCCACATACACTGACCTGTCCCACATACACTGACCTGTCCCACATACACTGACCTGTCCCACATACACTGACCTGTCCCACATACACTGACCTACATATGAATTTTCCAAGAACAGATAGGTGATCTTTTTTTAAATGATATTACTTGTAAAAGCTCTTCATATAGGTTCACTGTGAACCTATATGAAGAGCTTTTACAAGTAATATCATTTAAAAAAATATCAGTAACAGCTCCACACACTGACCTACTATAGCTCAGCCTCAGCCTTGGTGTGCGGTCACAGCAGGCACTGGCAGTCAGTCAGAGAGGAGCCGAGGAGGAGCTGAGTAGAAGACGAGAGGAAAGGAGAGCCAGGGATGTAATGCGGTGGCGGCCGAATTGTAATTCCCGCCGTAAAGCCTACAGCGCCTATGATAGACATCGGAGGAGTGCGGAGTGTATGGTGGGGGGGATGATATGTACAGGAGAGGAGTGCGGCGTGTATGGTGGGGGGGATGATATGTACAGGAGAGGAGTGTGGCGTGTATGGCGGGGGGTAATATGTACAGGAGAGGAGTGCGGAGTGTATGGCGGGGGGGATGATATGTACAGGAGAGGAGTGCGGAGTGTATGGTGGGGGGGATGATATGTACAGGAGAGGAGTGCGGCGTGTATGGCGGGGGGGATGATATGTACAGGAGAGGAGTGCGGCGTGTATGGCGGGGGGGATGATATGTACAGGAGAGGAGTGCGGCGTGTATGGCGGGGGTAATATGTAATATGTACAGGAGAGGAGTGCGGAGTGTATGGTGGGGGGGTGATATGTACAGGAGAGGAGTGCGGAGTGTATGGTGGGGGGGTGATATGTACAGGAGAGGAGTGCGGAGTGTATGGTGGGGGGGTGATATGTACAGGAGAGGAGTGCGTGTATGGCGGGGGGGGGGTGATATGTACAGGAGAGGAGTGCGGAGTGTAAGGAACATTCTTAGTGTACAGACGACAGTGTTAGGGTAGGGAAAAGCACTCCGTGTATACATTTCAATATATATATATATATATATATATATATATATATATTGTAGCAGAGCGTCCCAGAGAGAGCCTGGGAAAGTCCAGTTCGGGGTTTATACCTCTCCCAGGCTCCTCTCTTACACGTTCAGAGATCTCTGATCCCTGATCCAGGTCAGGTGTTGGCCCTCTCCCCCAGGCCAATTTAAGCTCACCTGAGCTAACAGCCATTGCTCTGTCCTGGGAAACAGATAGTGTGGATCTGTAGGAGCAAGGAGGTTGTTAAAAGACTGGTGAGCAGTTTGTATTTTGAGCTAACAAGCGGTAGGCTTGTTTAGCTTAGTAGTTAGGGCCTACATATCGTGTAGTTAGAGCCGAGACACGGCTAGGTGTTTGTTTAAACTACTTTTGTTTGTTTTGTTTCCTGCACACTGTACAGCACCTGTAAATAGACTTTGTATAGCACCAATAAAAATCCCACTGTTGTTCACTTAACCTATGGACTTTGGTATCTGTGCCTGCTCATCCCAGGGAGCTTTTGTACCCGCTACCTATCCCCAGCTTACATATGGTGGAGAATGCGGGCAGCAGTAGTAAGTTACTATTTTAAAAGGCCAGTACCTAAAGTGACAACATGGAGGAAATCCTCAAACAAATGATGTTATCCAATGCTGCACAACAGCAAACTAACGCTGCATTGCAGCAAGCCAATGCTATCGCACAGGAGCAAACCAAGGCGCTGTACAAACAGATTGGTGCTGCACAGGAGCAATCGCAGAGGCAGATTAGTGCTGTACAGGAGCAATCGCAGAGGCTGTTTGAACAGCTTGCCACTGCTGCAGAAGTGGATAGGAAAACCCTGACTAAGGTTGCAGAGACGCTAGCACAGTGGGCACCTGCGGAAATTAAGGATATGGGAGACAAGCCTTCAGCCATCCATGTGGCTCGCTTTTTGTCTAAAATGACTACGGATGATGATCCAGAGGCCTTCCTGTTAACGTTTGAACGGACCGCTGAGAGGGAATGTTGGCCTAAAACCAAGTGGGCAGGACTGATTGCCCCCTTACTTTCTGGTGAATCGCAGAAGGCCTACTATGATCTGGAGTCAGCAGAAGCAGAAGACTACGAAAAGGTCAAGCAGGAAATTCTGGCGCGACTCGGCGTCACCTTGGCCGTTCGAGCCCAACGGGTCCACAGCTGGTTCTTCAAAATCGAGAGGGCCCCCAAGATCGCAGATGTTCGACCTAATCCACCTGGTGCGAAAATGGCTACAGCCTGAGTCCCTGTCTGCGCCACAAATAGTGGAGCGTGTGGTCATGGACCAATTCCTGAGGTCACTCCCAATTCCCCTGCAGAAGTGGGTGAGTCAAGGGGACCCCAAGTCGGCAGATAACCTGGTGGAACTCGTCGAAAGGTACTTTGCTGCAGAGAACCTGGTCACCACCCCAACAACCGCACGGACTTTCCACCCAAAGCCACGGTCTCCCCAGGCAACCGGTAAGACTGTTCCAGGGGAAGTGGGTGGTAAGCATGGCAAGGAAATAGGGGGGAGGATTTTTGGTGCCAGGACTGAAGTTTGGCGTCCCAAGCAAGGGAAACCACTGCCTGTCAGCAAACCAACTTGGGGAAACATCAGGTGTTTTCGTTGCCAAGAGCTGGGACATGTTGCAGCAAACTGTCCATTGACTGATGAACCAATGCAGTGTGATCTGTCTATTAGAAGGCAGTCCATGTTTGCTGCTGTTTCGTGCGCTGCAGCGCCAAATGTGGGGAAACACGTGTGTCACATGACTGTTAATGATAAGCCTATTAAGGCCTTACTGGACTCTGGAAGTCTGGTTACTTTGGTTACAGCTGAGATGGTTGAAACTGTGAATTTTCATGCTAAAAAAGTTGCTGTGATCTGTGTACATGGGGATACCCGGGAGTATCCTATAGCCACAGTTCAGTTTAAAACTGGCTTAGGTACGGTGTCCCATGCGGTCGGACTTGTGCCCCACTTGGTGCACGAGGCCATCATTGGTAGGGACTTCCCTAAGTTTTGGGAACTCTGGGATCGTCCCGACCCGGTCGCAGTACCTGACTCAGTCGCAGAGCCAGAGCTCCTGACTACTTCCGATATTGTGGGTTCAGGGGACTCATCTCAGGGCTCTCCGAGTTTTCCTTTCTCGGTTATGGCAGGAGAGCTGGAGGAGCCTGAGGAAGTCCCCACAACCAGTAGAGCCGGACAGCCGTCTGCCGACTCGGAGCCTATGTTGGAGTTTACTGACCTTAATGTGCACAAGGAAAATTTTGGTACTGAGCAGAGAAAAGACCCTACCCTTGCCAGGGCCTGGGAAAATGTAATGGTGATTAATGATGTACCTGTTGAACCAGAGGATAGGCCCTGTTTTCCTTATTTCAGCAGCAATGATGATTTACTGTATCGTGTATGTAAAAAGAATGATGAAGTTACTGAACAGTTGGTGGTCCCAAGCCTTACAGAAGGGTGGTGTTGGAACTTGCCCATGGGCACTTGCTAGGAGGCCATTTAGGGGTTGAGAAAACCACTGAAAGAGTGTTGCGCAGGTTTTACTGGCCTGGGATACAGAAAAATATTGAGAATTATTGTCAATCCTGTCCTGTGTGTCAGATGTCAGCCCCCAGCCCCACTTCCGAAGTCCTTTAGTGCCCTTGCCCATTATTGAAGTGCCCTTCGAGAGGATTGCCATGGACCTTGTGGGTCCCCTCCCCAAATCCGCCCGTGGTCATCAGCATATCCTCGTGATTATGGATTACGCTACCCGTTACCCTGAGGCCGTTCCCTTACGCGCCGCATCTGCTAAAAATATTGCCAAAGAGCTGTTTATGGTGTTCAGTCGGGTGGGCATCCCTAAAGAAATCCTGACAGACCAGGGTACCCCATTTATGTCACGGATAACTAGGGAGCTGTGCAAGTTATTTAAGGTGACGCAGTTGCGAACCTCTGTGTATCATCCGCAAACGGATGGCTTGGTGGAACGTTTCAATAAGACGTTAAAGGGCATGTTAAAAAAGGTTGTTGACAAAGATGGGAAAGACTGGGACTTCCTGATACCGTACCTGATGTTTGCTATCAGGGAGGTTCCCCAGTCCTCTACAGGGTACTCTCCATTTGAGTTGCTTTATGGGAGACACCCTCGGGGACTCTTGGACATAGCCAAGGAAACTTGGGAGGGGGAACAGACACCCCACAAAAGTGTAATTGAGCATATCGCTCAAATGCAGGACAGGATTGCAGCCGTAATACCAGTGGTGAAAGAACATTTACTACAGGCTCAAGCAGCCCAACAGAGAATATACAACCGGGGGGCCCAACTCCGTGTTTTCTCACCGGGTGACAGGGTCCTCGTTTTAGTTCCCACTGTTGAGAGCAAGTTCCTGGCTAAGTGGCAGGGCCCCTTTGAAGTAATTGAAAGAGTTGGGGAAGTCAATTACAAGGTGTATCAACCAGGTAAAAGGAAGCCCGAACAGATTTACCACGTGAACCTGTTAAAGCCCTGGAAGGATAGACTGGCGTTAACTGTGAGGTCCCTACCGGTAACGCCTAAGGGTACTGAATCCCCTCTGATCCCTGAGGTCACGATTCCAGACACCCTGTCATATTCCCAAAAACAGGAAGCTAGAGAGTTCCTAATAAGGAATAGAGAGAAATTTTCAGAGTTGCCTGGCACGACTTCAGCGGTTCAGCATGATATTGTTACTGAACCTGGGTCCGTGTCAAGCTCAAACCATACCGAATTCCTGAAGCGAGGAGAAAGGACATCAGTGAGGAAGTTAGAAGGATGTTGGAACTAGATGTCATTGAGGAATCCAATAGTGACTGGTCTAGCCCCATCGTGTTGGTCCCAAAACCGGATGGCACTTGGAGGTTTTGTAACGACTTCAGAAAGCTCAATGCAGTAACAAAGTTTGACACGTACCCGATGCCCAGGGTAGATGAACTTATAGACCGACTGGGCAAGGCCCGTTATCTGACCACTTTGGACTTGACCAAAGGATATTGGCAAATACCCCTGACTAATAGTGCCAAAGAAAAGACTGCGTTTGTGACCCCGGAGGGATCATTCCAGTATAAGAAAATGCCTTTTGGGTTGCAAAATGCCCCTGCAACCTTTCAGAGGGCCATGGACAGGACCCTAAGACCGCACCAGCAGTATGCTGCAGCTTATTTAGATGACATAGTGGTGCATAGCACTGACTGGGAGTCTCACTTGCCCCGTGTCCAAGCTGTCCTTGATTCCCTCTTCAAGGAAGGTTTTACGGCAAATCCCAAAAAATGTGCCATTGGTTTGGAGGAAGCCAAGTATTTGGGCTATACTATTGGCCGTGGAGTTATTAAACCCCAAGTGAATAAAGTAGAAGCCATCCAGGAATGGCCACGTCCTGCAAACAAGAAGCAGGTCAGGGCCTTTCTTGGCATTGCGGGATATTATAGAAGGTTTATTCCAAATTTTGCCACTATAGCTGCCCCACTGACAGACCTGACGAAAGGGAAAGACTCCGTAATGATAAAATGGTCCCCAGTAGCAGAAGAATCTTTCCAAGTCCTGAAGAAGGCTCTTTGTGCACAGCCAGTGCTATACTCCCCCGATTTCTCCAAAGATTTTTTGGTTCAGACAGATGCCTCTGATGTAGGTATCGGGGCAGTACTATCACAGGTATACAATGGGGAAGAACACCCTGTGGTCTACCTAAGCAGAAAGCTCAATGATCATGAGAAAAAATATGCAGTCATTGAAAAGGAATGTTTAGCCATAAAGTGGGCCGTGGACGCGCTCAGGTACTACCTGTTAGGGCGCCAGTTTGAGTTAATAACTGACCATGCTCCCCTGAAATGGATGGCCCAAAAGAAGGAGACTAATAGGCGGGTGAACCGGTGGTTTTTGGCCCTCCAGGATTATTCCTTTTCGGTAAAACACAGGCCAGGGGTTGAGATGGGTAATGTAGATGCCCTGTCCCGTGTTCACTCCTGTTGGGCTACAGGTGTTCCAACCCTGGGGTTGAAACAAGAGGGGAGGGTGTGTAGCAGAGCGTCCCAGAGAGAGCCTGGGAAAGTCCAGTTCGGGGTTTATACCTCTCCCAGGCTCCTCTCTTACACGTTCAGAGATCTCTGATCCCTGATCCAGGTCAGGTGTTGGCCCTCTCCCCCAGGCCAATTTAAGCTCACCTGAGCTAACAGCCATTGCTCTGTCCTGGGAAACAGATAGTGTGGATCTGTAGGAGCAAGGAGGTTGTTAAAAGACTGGTGAGCAGTTTGTATTTTGAGCTAACAAGCGGTAGGCTTGTTTAGCTTAGTAGTTAGGGCCTACATATCGTGTAGTTAGAGCCGAGACACGGCTAGGTGTTTGTTTAAACTACTTTTGTTTGTTTTGTTTCCTGCACACTGTACAGCACCTGTAAATAGACTTTGTATAGCACCAATAAAAATCCCACTGTTGTTCACTTAACCTATGGACTTTGGTATCTGTGCCTGCTCATCCCAGGGAGCTTTTGTACCCGCTACCTATCCCCAGCTTACAATATATATATATATATATATATAAAAATAATAAACTCACTTAGCTTAGGTTCACACTGACAGGGGGAATGAAAGCGTACAAATTCAGCTGAACTCGCACGATTGCACGATTTCATAACCGCATGTCAGTGCGAGTTTGGCACCGATTTCAGAGACATCTGTGCGGGTTGCTGCACAGATGTCTATGGAAATCACACCCAGAAGTCACCAAAACATTGTACACAAACTACTTTTGGGAGTCAGTGCGGTGCCACAAATGTGGCATCGCACCGATTCAGGCAGTGCCATTGCAGCTGATTTGTCATGCGATTTGACATGTCAAATCGCATGGCAAATTGCTCCAATGTGAACCAGGGCCCAGTGCTATTCCTTATATATAACAATAAGACTGGTGAATAGGCACAGCACAGGGCAAGAAGGAAGGAACAGTCAGCAAGCATGGCTCATTCTTATAACACACACTAACTGCTGTGCTGTCATTATCACACTGACCTGCTGCTGGTGAGTGTGGGTGCCACGGCCGTTGGGAAATTCTAAGATGACTCAGTCTGCTCTGTGTGCACTCTTCATTGCAGCATCCAGCTTCTTTACTGACTGTCCCCCATCGCAGTGAAGTATGGCCCCGCCCCTCAGCTGAATTTTACGGGGGGAGAGGTGGCCCGGAGCGCCTGTCACAGCTGACTGCTCTCAGTCTCTCTCTCTGCATAATCCCGGTCTGCTCGCTTCTCTGAGCCTCTCAAATAGCCTGCAAAAAAACGGGATTCAATGGTTCACTGCTTCCTCAGGGGTTTACTTTTCTTTTTTCCTGCATGACAGCTGCAGGCACTTCCATGGGCGGACTGACATAGCCTGGGCTCTCCCACCACGGGGCCCTCTGACAGTGCCTGGCTCCCGAATGGTCATTCCGACTCTGCTGCGTCCTGACAAGTGACGTCACTCGTTGCTAGATGCGAGTCGGGTGGCGGTCCTAGCAACCAGTTTTATGGTGGCTGTGTCTGTCCTTATCTTGTTTCCGGGACCCTGTATTGTCCCGCAATGAAGTCGTTCAGCACACGGGACACAAAAATGAATACACTCGGGGCTAACAATTTATTGCAATGCTGAATAGACTCGGGGCTTTTCAGGGCCACATTCGGGGCTCCAGCCACCCTAGCCAGGGCCTAACGACGCCTCTGCCTGTTGTATTTATTAATTCACATCAGAGGATCACTAAATGCTTTTACGTACTTACTAAGAATTGTCCTTTGTTGTTTGGTGTATTTGGTTTGACTCAAAGAAAAGCCTGGACTTTTACAAACAAAACCAAGTGAAAATAGCAATAATACTATTTATTATTCTAGGTCTGAATGAATGAATGAATGAATGAAAACTTATATAGCGCGGCACATGCGAACTGAATCGCCTCTGGGCGCTTGTTGTTCCTGTCTCCTTTGGTATCAAAAGAGATGAGTCTTGATCTTTCTCCTGAATGCTAGGTAGTTCTCCTCCAACCGAATACTGGTTGGCAATGCGTTCCATAGTCTGGGACCTTGGACCGCGAATCTTCTATCTCCTTTGGATTTGTATCCGGCTTTCGGTATCTGCAGGAGGTTTTGATCAGTGGATCGCAGAACGCGATTGGGGTTGTGGGCTTTTATTTTATCGCATAGATATTGGGGGGCGTTCCCATGGACACATCTATGCGTTAGACAGAGTGCTTTAAAAGTGATTCTGTCTTTTACTGGCAGCCAGTGAAGGGATCTCAGTGAAGGTGAGATTGATTCCCAGGGTTTTTTCCCAGTCACAAGTCTAGCGGCCGTATTTTGAACGACTTGTAGACGAGCGATTTGGTACTTAGGGAGTCCGAGGTAAAGGGCATTTGCGTAGTCCAATCTGGAGTTAACAACTGCTCCCACCACGACCGCTATGTCTTCTTTGGGGATAAAAGGGGTAAGCCTGCGTAGTAGGCGCAGCAGATGGTGAGATCCGCTGACTACTGACCCTATTTGTGCGTCCATAGTCATGTAGGAGTCGAAAATGACCCCGAGGCTTTTGACTTTGGCGCTAGGGGTGATGATTTTGCCCAGAATGGGCGGGGGTGTCCAAGTTGTTGCAGGTAGATTCTTACGCTTGGCTTGAAACAGAAGGAGTTCTGTTTTCGCTCCGTTGAGTTTAAGATAACTCTTTGTCATCCAGTCCTCTATCAAAGAGAGGCATGTCTCTAGATTGAGGTGGTGATCCTTTTTATTGCAAATGCGGAAATACAGGTCTGTATGCCACTGTAATAGTCATAGTCACAAAGGGCAGGCCTCATGATTATTGCAGCTGTCAAAGTTAAATGCCTAGCACAGTGCCAGAATTTGACTTGTAAACAGGAAGCAGGTTGGTACTACATTTTGAAAAATATCTGGTTTCACAACATCAGCTATTAAAGCAGAACTATACTGTATCATATAAGGAAACTTTAGTGAAAGGGCTAAAAAAAACTCAAGGATTCAGACTCCCCCCAGCAGTTACCTCCCTGGTGGTATGATTTCAGATTTTAGGTGCTGAAAGCGGTACCATTATTTGCAAGGAAATTGGGCTTTTTTACTGTAGGCCTGTAATTCTTAGGAATAACTGACTTAAATCTGACCAAACAAGAGTCTAATAGGCATCCCGGGTATGACATTTTTTTTAAAACAAAATTATAAATTATAATATAATAAATAATTATAACAAGTAATAATATAATTATAATAAAAATTATTCAATAATGTAATCAACTCAAAATCACTGAAAAAGTTGCAGAATTGTCGCTGTCATTACTTTTATTTTTTTATGATGAATTTCCCCACAAATCGCTATCACTCAATTCTGCAAGTGATTATAATTTATTATCGCTTTTTTCTAGCTGCTCTAAAACCATTTTTGACATAAAGAGACACTTTTGGTTGCTATGGACAATCTACAGTTTGCAGGCAGAAAGAACAGTTTTTATTATATAAAAGAATGTAGGGCACTGGACAGACCACTAGGGACAAGGGGGGGTGTGTATTTTTTACATACAGTACTGTAATCTATAAGATTACAGTATACTGTATGTAATGTGTTTGTTTACCTTTTTGAATTTGGCGCTGTTTCTCCGCCCCCGTGCGTCGTAGGGAACGCAGATCGGCGGCACACAGAGGCACTGTGTGAATCAAGCGAGCACCCGCTCGCTCACACAGCGGGGATGCATCACTGGATCCAGGGACAAGGTTAGTAAACCATGCCTGTGGATTCTGCGAGGCGAGCCCGAGTCTGACTCAGGGTTACCGATCGCAGCACAGAAATGTAACCCCGAGTCAGACTCGGTAATACCGCCAGGGGGATTAACATGCCGATCACATATACACACATGTGTTAAAGCGGAGCTCCAGTCCCTATGTAACGCTACCCCCGTAGGAACCGCTTAATGTGTTTGGTTCTGCATTCTGCCGCTCGACCCTAAGAACTGTCTCAACCCCTCTGGCGCACCTGCTTAACAATGTTAGTGTAGAACACAGCAACAGAAAGTGACACAATAATGAAAGAGCATATAGTATATTTACCGAGACCCTGGGTTCTGTCACTTCATTAGTTGTGGCAGTAAATAGAGACTCACACAAGATATCAATGAACAACTTGTAAAAGTTTACTATGATGAAAAATAGTATTGATTGGCAGAGATATTTGTTCAAAGCAATAACGTCACACTACTGTATCCAATAGCAACCTGATAAGGGTATATGTGAACAGCTGCACAGTGGAATAGATCCTCAATACTTTAATACCTGTATTGAGGCACCTTCCCACTGACGCCTCAGCACACAAACCACAGTGGCTGTGTTTGTCATGGCACAGTAGCGACATTTGATGGGCACAGTGGCGACAATGGCATGGCACAGTGGCTGCGTTTGGCATGGCACAGTGGCGACAATTGATGGGCACAGTGGTGACAATTTATGGGCACAGTGGCTGCGTTTGATGGCATGGCAAAGTGGCTGCGTTTGATGGCATCGCACAGGGGCAAAAATTTTATGGCACAGTGATGACAGTTTTATGGCACAGTGGCTGTGTTTGATGGGCACAGTGGCTGCGTTTTATGGGCACAGTGGCGGTAATCGATGGGCACAGTGGTGGCAATTGATGGGCACAGTGGTGGCAATTGATGGGCACAGTGAAGCTGCAATTGATGTTTTTTTTTTTCGTTTGTATCCCCACTTCTAATTCCTTCTGTGAGTGAACAGTACAGTGCTAACCTTGCAACATGGGGGAAATGGAAACAGAAAACCCCAGGATCCAGCTATAGAATACTCAATCAATAGATCCCCAGCTGTGGGACTACAGGTCTCAGCAGCAGTCTGTATAGCAGGCAATCACTTAACAATAGTACATTCACTACATGGAAAGGCAAATACCTTCACACCACTCTGGATCCCAGCTGGCTGTGGACTCCGTCTGTATATTTATTGCACCTCTGTGCCGTGCTGCTCCTCCCGGTATGCTGGAAGGCAGATGGCTTCAAAAGCTCTGAAGCACTGGCTGGTTTGCCTGCTCGATCGGCAGGGCTGCTTACAAGGATCCCTCTGAGGCAGGCGATCCGCTCTCTCTGCTGTAGGCCGCAGGCTTTTCTAGCCCTGGGCACACACACAGGCCTCTTGCTTGTTGTTGAATGGCGTCCAGAGAGAGAGAAAGCAGGCCACGCCTGTCCTTTTATCTGCTTACTCACCAGGCTGTGCTGTGACTTGGCATTGTGGGTTTGTAGCTTGGCATTGTGGGTTTGTAGTTCCCAGCCTGATTTAACAACATGAGTGCTTCCTCATTGCCCTATACATCCCACAATACATAACTGTTTTTCTTAACCAGAAGGAAATATCCTGATACAGTTTCAATGGCCATTAGAAGGAGCCAAACCCTTTTCTAAAGAAACAATAAATTTCTTAAATGATAACTTTTGGTAGTAGACCTGTGCTACACACTCCCCCCACTTGAAATCTTTGGACCCCAAAGACAGTAAAAGTTGGTGACCTGTTAAATGCTTTTAGAATACACATAGAGAAAAACAGGTTAATGCACATATGACAACAATCTAGTTGCATTTTCATAGGAAGAGTTCAAACTTAAACAGCTCATATGATAACACAGAGCTGACAGAGGAGCCTCCCACCAATTGTCATAAGAAGGGAGGCTGTTCTGTCCACTTGCTACTGACACCAAAGTGTCCTGCATAGATGTGCCAGGGGGTTAGGTGGGGTTTTCCTCCACCAAATCAGCGGAAGGACCAGGCGCTTCAGGAGTCCTTTTTGAAGTAAGACAAATCTCCTCTAAACTTTCACCCAAGTATCAAGGTTTAGCACTGGAAACACTTTTTGAAAGACAAAAAGTGCATTGTATTTATAAGTATAAGGATCAGACCAAAATAAGGGACAAATGAGGAGGAATGAGGGACAGAGGGACATTGCTTCAAATTAGGAACAGTCCCTCGAAATTAGGGACAGTTGGGAGCTATGAGCATCTGAAGCCTGCTTGTGTTTATTTCTGGGATTAGGTGCAGTTACCCAGCAATGCACCTCTTGATTTCACACCTGCACAGTAATGACACTGAGAGGCGCAGTTTCTTCATGACAGGTTGCCAGAGCAATGGCAGTGTCGGCGGAAATTCCAGCCCCATTGTTATGACAACCTGTCAATTAACACAACCCTGAAGGAAGGCAAGTGTCACCTGGCATCACGTCACGAAACCAAAAAAATAAAAAATATCCAAAGATTAATGGCACAGGGGTCAATTACCAGTGGGGCCGTGGTTACTAAACAGGGTGGAACTCTGCTTTAACAACACACTGCAGTGCATGCTTGTAAGACGGGTTAGTGCCTGTTTTTTTAAATGCCCAAACCTGCATGTAGGCAGATGCCTACGATTGGGGTATATTGTCTCATGTTATTCATCTGTCATGTGTTACTCAGTTTTGTGTAACAGGCTGCCCAGGGAGATAGGGAGGGGCTAATCTGCTCACTCCCAGGTGCTCATAGCTCCGCCCCTTTGGGGGGCTTTAAATACAAGGGGAGGCAGTCTCTCAGGGCTCTCCCCCTTCCACATGGGAATAGGACAGGAAGGAAAGTTGCATCATGTGAAGCTGTACTGAGCAGGAGTGGCCTCTCTTTTGGGGTACCCAGTTGGGGTACTGGACGTCTTCTTATCTAGAGGTATGAACTGGTCGGCCTGAACTTGGATAAACTAGAATGTGTATGGAGGAATCTGTGGAAGACTGTTTCATGTACTCTGTACTTTAAAAGAAGTTTAAGTGAAAGCTTCTAAATCCATCAAATGCCTGATCTGAAGTTCTTACAAACAGGGCTTGTACTAAAAGGGGATGAAGAGGAGATACAAGAGGATCACCATGAAAGGGTTAATCATGATATAGAGTTGGTGGGAGATGTGGCCCAGCACCGTTGCCATGGGTAACCAATAAAGTGGTGTTAAAGCAGCCAGCCAGTGGTAGGTGCCTTGGCATGGGAGATAGTAACCCTGGTGAGCCTAACCCCTCCCTATCAAACGGAAACCCCACACAAGGAACCGATAACGTGCATTAGGGAACCTATAAACCTAGCCTGGAGGTACAGGAAGAGAGAGAGAAAAGTGGATCCAAGCAAAGTATAAGGCTCATTAATAACTGAGGTGAGGTGACAATTGTGGCTGTGCTGGTGGAATGAGACACAGGCTCCATGATGTCCCCTCAGAAATGTTGCATTCAAAAAGAGATGTACAGTGACACAGGATGGGTGCTTAATGTATACAATGGAACTGTGCAAGGCAAACGGCTCGCTTCTAAGTTAGGGTGCCACCTTAACCAATTAAGACCCGGACCATTATGCAGGTTAAGGACCTTGCCCCTTTTTGCGATTCGGCACTGCGTCGCTTTACCTGACAATTGTGTGGTCGTACGACGTGACTCTCAAAAAAAATTGGCATCCTTTTTTACACACACCTCTCCCCGTTCTCTAGCTCGCGGGACACTGGCGGCGATCGGGTCCCGCAGGCGTGGTCACGGAGCTTAGGACCGGGATGTGAGCGCGCCCACAGCTAGCGACCCCACGGCTGGGCTTAAAGAGACACGTACAGGTACGTGATTGTGCCTAGCCGTGCCATTCTGCCGACGTATATCGGCGTGAATGGGGTCCTTAAGTGGTTAATGCTGATTTTGACACGACCATGGCCCGCGTACCTGTTCCCGGGTATTAGCTGTTGGAGATACAACAAAGCTTCAGCTTAGCCTATTGTGTGGAATGCAGTTTACAAAAAAGACACAAGATGTCGCTAATGCTTAATATTATGCTATGCTATGTATACTCTATGATATGTGTTGTATTTCCTGCCCACAGTGATCTACTTGTTGGTTGCTTTTTCCTGCCTGTAAACTGTGTGTGTTACCATGTGCCGAGAGACATCTTTGTCTGTGTGATGATGTTCCAATAAAGAAGCCAATTCCTGTTACTACACAACGTCTGATCTCAACTGACTCCGCTGCACCTATCAATCGTACTTTGCAACAGGTTATGGGCCCAGTGTCTGGATAAAGTCTTATGACCCAGTGCGGCCAAAGCATCGAATGGAAGACAGCGTGGCTGATGCAGAGATCAACATAAGAAAGCTTTCTGGTGACATCTCTTATAGACAAGTAAGACTGTTTATATATAAAGGAGGGATAAAATGTCCGGAAACTCAGAGCTTAAACTCTCAGTGACCAAGCTAAACAATGACAATTATCAGCTATGAAGGTTTAAAGTGGAAATGCTATTATCCAGAGATGACTTGTGGGAGGTTACCACTACAGAGAGGCCACAGGATAATAATCAGGACTGGGACAAGAAAAACAGACAAGCACGTGCCACAATAAGCTTACTAGTAGAAGATGATCAGCTCATTCATATATGCAATGAGGACACAGCGAAAGGCATGTGGGATGTACTGAAAAGACTGCATGAAAGATCCAGTTTAAACAACAAGCTGGTTATGCTGCGAAAACTTTACAAAATTAGACTTGGCAGAGAACAGGACATGCAGGAGCATTTAAACGCAATGCTGGAAGTGATTGCGCAACTCAGATCAAGCGGTGAGAATACAGACAGTCACATTGCAGCCATGTTGTTATGCAGTTTGCCCGATACATACACTGCACTAATCAATGCACTGGAGACACGACCTGAGACAGATCTGACAGTAGCATTTGTAAAATTTGTAAAAAAAACAGGCTCATAAATGAGTATCAGAGAATAAAGGAATTAATGCATGACTCCACAGAAACCCGCAACGCTCTTAAAGCTACAGACGCAAGATTACACAGGAAAAAAAACAGAGTGTGTTTCAGATGCCACAAACAGGGACACATAAAGAAAGACTGTACTATATGGAAAGCAGAGAAAATTAGACAATGTCCCTCTTATGCTAAACAACAGGTCAAAACCACAATCAATGACCTAAGGGAAGGCAACTGGAATGTCACATTTAAAGTGACAGGCAACAATAAATGCCAAGACTGGTGCATCGATTCAGGGGCAACCAGTAACATGACGAGTGATATGTTTCTTCACAGAACTTGATCAGAACAACAAAGAAACTATTTACCTTGCAGATGGAAGCACAATACATGTAGAAGGATGTGGGCATGGAACCCTTGTATGCCCTGATGATGCGGGACACAATTTAACCATACCAGTGAAAGATGTGCTTTATGTTCCTAATCTAGAAGGAGGACTCTTATCTGTGAAGTGTCTAACAGCCAGAGGGCTCACCGTGAAATTCCAAGGTGACAAGTGTTCCATTCTAAATGGCAAACAGACAATAGCAAGTGCCAAGCTGGATGATCATCTATATCACCTCGACACAGTGAAGGAAAAGGTGAGACTATGTACACACAAGCACAATGACTGTATACATATCTGGCACAGACGTCTAGGTCAAAGACACCCAGAATGCATACTGGAACTACAGAGGAGGAATCTGACAAGGGATCTAATAGTATCTCCTTGTCCAGTCACTGCTAAATGTGAATGTTGCATTAAATCCAAAGCTACGAGAGCAACACTTCCCAAAGTCAGCCAGAAGAGAGCCTCAAGACCACTTTACTTAGTTCACATTGACGTGTGTGGTCCCCTAAACCCACCAACACCTGGAGGCAACAGGTACATAGTGACTTTCATAGACGACTACTCAAGATATACAGTCACCTACCTAATGCAACACAAGATTGAAGTTTTCGACAAATTACAAGACTATATAACAAAGACAAGTAACAAGTTTCAGAGGAAGCCTCTTCGGAGCGATAACGGAGATGAATTCACAGGAGGTAAGATACAAAAGTACTTAAAAAGGCATGGAATAGAACATCAAAAGACAGTCCCGTATACACCAGAACAAAATGGAGTAGCTGAAAGAAAGAACAGAACTCTGACTGAAATGATCAGATGTATGCTGACAGACTCTGGACTACCACAAAAATACTGGGGTGAGGCAGCCATGACAGCTACATATTTGCAGAAGAGACTTGTTTCCAGAACAGTGGAGAAAACCCCATATGAACTATGGCACAATGAGAAGCCAAGTGTAAAACACCTAAGAGTTTTTGGATGCAAAGCATTCATCTACATACCTGAAGAAAAACGCACCAAACTCCAAAACAGAGCGTTTGAAGGTATCTTCCTTGGATACAGTAAAAATGTTAAGGGTTACAGAATCCTAAATCCCAAAACAGCCAAGGTTACCATTAGCAACAGCGTAACTTTTGTTGAAGATTTAAGAGACAATGTAATGACAACAGTAGAAGCAAGAATAGAAGAGAAAACTGACATTGACCAGCCCATTTCTGTACCTTCCGAACAAACAGTTGAAGTGAGTATAGACTCAACCAGTACTGAAGAGCAGATACAAGAAGGCTCAGACACAAAACCGAGACGTTCAACAAGAGAAAACAAAGGTAAACCACCTATACGTCTCTCATACAATGCAAGTACTGCCAGTATCAATAGCGGGGTGAATATTACAGCGCTTATCACAAGCGGGGGGCACACGGAAGGAAGGTAGGTAGGTACAGCTGCTGCACTGAATGGTATATCAACCAAAGCAAATAAAATAAAAGTAGGGGGCTCCTGAGGAAGTCACGAGAGGTGACGAATGCGCGTATGAGGTACCATAGGTGACGTCGGCGTACGCCCTGTTTTTTATGCCTGTTTTTATTGCAACATTGTGAGTATCTAGTGTATCATTTGAATAAAACCCCCCTGTTTTAATGGTACTACACTATTGGCATTTTTTTGTTTCCCTGGATGCGAGTACTGCTAGCGTTTGGAGGTGATTACCAGGAAGCATCTATCCTCACCACTACAGTCTATTTGGATGACACCACAAGCGGACCTAACCAGAAAAGCGCTCCTGGGCTTTGCTTTTGCTGTTACCTTACAGCAGTAAGGTAAGGGGACATCCTTACTTATTTTGGAGATAGCACCTGAAACTTGTCATCACGTCATTTTGGCTTTCACACCACCATTTCTTTGAACTTTATTTATATTTTTGTATTTACTTGTTGACACCTACTGTATGGACATTCACCTTAATCAAAACCGTTGTGTGTTGTATTTGGCACTTTGTGCACCGGATTGTGTATAAGGAATTTACACTTTATATGTTTATTTACACTGTTATTGTTTTGACAGCCAGCTTTGGCTGCATTGCAGCATGTCTATAATATATATATATATATATATATATATATATATATATATATATATATATATATATTTGCCAATATCACTGTCATTCTTCGAGATTGTTATTGATCACTAGTTAGGTTTTCTCTTTCCTAACAAAAAGTTTTTTTGCTACACTTCCTATCCGCACTTTATCCCATCCCCAATCCCCTCCCCTCCCCCCCCACAGCACAGCACTACCCCCCTACTTTTACTGCCAGTATCAATAATGCTGTAAACTGGGAAGACATATCTCAACTTTCAGAACAAGAAGCAACTGAATGGATAAAGGCTGCTGAGGAAGAGATAAAATCCATGGATGACACTAAAACATGGACACTTACAGAACTACCACCCGGAAGAAAAGCCATAGGCTGTAAATGGACTTTTAAAGTGAAATACAATGCAGATGGCACAATTGAGCAAAGCAAGACTAGTAGCCAAAGGCTATTCTCAAAAATACGGAGAGGACTATGATGAGACATTTGCACCAGTAGTCAAGCACACTACAATACGGACTTTGCTGACAGTAGCCGTCACAAGTGAAACACTTTGATGTGAAACCTGCGTTTCTACATGGCGATTTAACAGTAGAAATCTACATGGAACAGCCACCAGGATTCAAAGATGAACAAAGGTCAGACCTAGTATGTAAACTTTGCAGGAGTATATATGGCCTAAAGCAAGCAGCCAGAGTGTGGCATATAAAAATAAATGAAGTGCTTACACATCAAAACTTTCAAAGGAGCAAAGCAGACCCCTGCTTATACACAAAGTTATTGGCAAACAGATGGGTCTATATGCTTATTTATGTGGATGAAATCCTGATTTGCTTTGAGCAAGAAGGGGATAAAGCAGAAATATTGGAAAAACGTAATCAGCACTTTGACACCAAAGACCTCGGCAACATAAAGAATTACCTCGGCATCCAGATCGAGAGAGAAGAAGATGGCAGCTTTCTTCTGAATCAAAGACACAAAATACAAGAAATAATTGAAACTTTTGGAATGGAAGATGCCAAACCAGTGAAATCTCCCATGGAAACCAACTACTTAAAAGAGATGAATTGTCAAGACAGCCCATTACCTACTAATACTCAATACAGGAAAGCAATAGGGAAATTGCTGTACCTTACCACTGCTACAAGGCCAGACATTGCAGCAACAGTTGGAATCCTATGCAGAAAGGTTTCAATGCCAAATCAAAAGGACTTGAATGCTATAAAGCAAATCATTTACTATCTTAAAGGGACTTCGCACTACAAGCTCAAGTTACCAGCAAGCGATGAAAGCACCTTAACGGGATATGTGGATGCTGACTGGGCAGGAGACACCAGTGACAGAAAATCTACCAGTGGCTACTTATTTTTCCTGTCAGGAGGTGCCATCAGTTGGACTAGTTAAAAAGCAACTCTCGGTTTCACTGTCGTCTACTGAAGCAGAATACATTGCTGCAGCACAGGCAAGCAAAGAAGTTATATGGCTGAGACAGCTATTAACAGATTTGGGTCAACCACAGTTGGGACCAACATAAATCTATGAGGACAATTAAGGATGCATTGTAATTGCACATACAGAAGGAGTTAGTTCATGAACCAAGCACATTGATGTGAAGTTTCACTTTCTTAGGGATCTTCAAGAGCAAGGTCTTCTTGAGTTAATTTATTGCCCGACCAAGGATTTGACAGCAGACATCCTTACAAAGTCTCTGACCGCTGAAAGACATTCAAGGCTCACAAAGAAGAAGGTTTAACAGACTAAGCCTTAGTTGTTGAGAAGGGGTGTTGGAGATACAACAAACTTCAGCTTAGCCTATTGTATTAAATCCAGTTTACAAAAAGGACACAAGATGTCGCTAATGCTTAATGATATGCTATGCTATGTATACTCTATGATATGTGTTGTATTTCCTGCCCACAGTGATCTACTTGTTGTTTTCTTTTTCCTGCCTGTGAGCTGTGTGTGTTCTACTTACCATGTGCAGAGAGACATCTTTGTCTGTGTGATGATGTTCCAATAAAGAAGCCAATTCCTGTTACTACACAACATCTGACGTCTGATCTCAACTGACTCCGCATCGATCGTACTTTGCAACATTAGCAAGCGTATTTGCAATGGTGTCCCCATTAATCACTAAGTAATCATTAATTACACTCTGAACAGACAAAAGCTTAGGAAGGGGTCAGATTCCATCCAGTGGCAGTGATACTAAGGGGGGATTTATGAATGCAGCTATAACCCGGGAAAATATCTGTCTTAAAACCTGTCTCACCTCCTGTTTAGCATTGCCCTGTTGTGCAACAGAATTGATTAATGTTGCCTATTTTGTCAAATGGCACACCCAAATTAAGATTTTTTAAAGGACAACTCTCTATAAAACAGGTGAACACAGCAGAGGTCACTGTAGTAAGACTGGAAGCGGAAATGTAGAAATGCCATGACTTCTAATCAGAGGAGGGAAAGCATTGTACATTAGCTAGTCAATTAGGTGTAATCATGAGGCAGAGAACATGACCCCCAAAACTTTTTACATTATTCAAATATACATTCAACAGTTTGCAGCCAGTCAGAATAGAGAGAGAGCCCACTGACAGAAGCCACCTAAACCTGACTCCATGCAGTGAAGGACAAATAGGAAAACTTGGAAGCAAATATCTCTTGCCTTTACCCATACTCCAGCCTACCTTTTCTTAAGCTTATACTGCTTCTGTTCTGTACTTTGTCCTCTCCTGTCCACTCCAGTCTAGAGTGTTCTGTTTTCAGTCAAAAGTAGTAGACTTGGGAGAGGGTGAGTTATCATGCCCACTGGCTAAGGAGAAAGGGCTTCCTGTCCTCACATGTGCCAAGGCCCATGGTCAATGCCCCCCCCCCCCCACAGACTGGGAAGCTCTGCCAAAAGCCACGACAGCCTAACACGTCATTTCCAGCTTCCACCCGAAAAACTCCTCCACAACTGTGCTGACCCAGAGTATTTGAGGGGGTCTGCCCCCTGCCAATCCAAGTTGGAGATTGATCAGGGCCCTCAGAATAATCCAGGCAGTTCCACCTTACCTCCCCTCCTATTCTAGAAAGTTACACAACATTTGAGAAGTAGGGGGGAGGTCTCAGTGATGCTGCCTGTGAGTCGTCCAGCTCTCCCTGGATTTATGCCCAACCCAGGACAAAACACAGACAGGCTCAGCTGCCAGCCAAGCCTGCATACATTTACCTACACTACACAAAAATTCTAGCACACAACTAGGGGATGCTACATTGACCTAAAATATTAAATAAAATAAAAATGCACTCACTAGGAATGAAAAGGAATTAGCATGTCATCTATAAGAATTAGATAATCTGGAGAGCTGAAGAAATCATCAGGCAAGCAGCTGGCACATGCAGAGTTCAGCCGGGAAGTGGCTGGATGGAAGAAAGAGCAAACCGCTGTATTGTTGGGAGCTGGAATGCAAGCTTTCCAGCTTATTTGGCGGAT
The DNA here is from genome assembly GCA_029574335.1 of Rana kukunoris. NCBI lineage: Eukaryota > Metazoa > Chordata > Amphibia > Anura > Ranidae > Rana > Rana kukunoris. Next base: position 349,148,373 of record CM056052.1, read on the forward strand.
TTATTGACAGCTTCTTTCAGTTCCCCATGGTGACATGGTCATGCAGTACTGTGCATGCATGGGGAATGTGCATGCACTGTAGTGGTAGTACAGACTGGTCCCTACCACGCATGCACAATGATCACACAAGCATATTGTGACGTCAGCAATGTGGAGAGGAATGCATCAGGTCAGCCATTCGCCTTGGGACTCGTAAGCAACATCACTGAAGTAGTGGTGTCTTCTTAAAGTGGAACTTTACCCATAACAATTTGCTGAAAAATAATGCTCCTTAACAAGTAACATACAATCCTCATAATAATTATGCTATCAAAATTTGTGTGTGCTGTAAATTGCCTCCACCATTGCTCCAATTGCCGGAGGCAGCCATTTTTTTGAAGCCCAGAACCCTAAACTGCAGTAAATCTTTGGGCTGTCAGCAGATCAGTCTCTACAAATTCAGCACAGTGTTTAACCACTTCCCGCCCGGCCAATAGCAGATTTACGGCCGGGAAGTGGTTATGAAATCGTGACTAGCCGTTCTCAAACGTCTAGCACGATTTCAATGCCGCGCGCACCCGTGGGGGCGCGCAGAGCGGCGATCGGTGATGCGGGGTGTCAGTCTGACACCCTGCACCTCCGATCTCGGTAACGAGTCTCCGGCGGAGCCTCGTTACCACGTGATCAGCCGTGTCCAATCACGGCTGATCACGATGTAAACAGGAAGAGCCGCCGACGGCTCTTCCTTACTCGCGTCTGTCAGACGCGAGTACAGGAGAGCCGATCAGCGGCTCTCCTGACAGGGGGGGTTTGCGCTGATTATTTATCAGCGCAGCCCCCCCTCGGATCGCCACACGGACCACCAGGGAGTGCCCACACTAGACCACCAGGGTACTTAAAAAAAAAAAAAAAAAAAGGACAAAAAAAAAAAAAGGGGGCAGTAAAAAAAAAAATGATGCCAATCAGTGCCCACACATGGGCACTGATTGGCAACATTGATCCATCAGTGCCACCCCTCAGTGATCATCAGTGCCACCCCAGTGTCTGTCAGTGCCAATCCATGCCCAGTGCCCACCTATCAGTGCCCACCTGTGCCACCTATCAGTGCCTACCTGTGCCACCTATCAGTGCCCACCTGTGCCACCTATCAGTGCCCACCTGTGCCACCTATGAGTGCCCATCTGTGCCGCCTATGAGTGCCCATCAGTGCCGCCCATGAGTGCCCATCAGTGCCGCCCATGAGTGCCCATCAGTGCCGTCCATGAGTGCCCATCAGTGGCCCATACCAGCGCCGCCTATCAGTGCCCATCAGTGCTACCTAATCGGTGCCCATCAGAACTACCTCATCGGTGCCCATCAGTGCCACCTCATCGGTGCCCATCAGTGCCACCATATCAGTGCCCGTAATTGAAAGAGAAAACATACTCATTTACAAAAAAAATAACAGAAAAAAATAAAAACTTTATTTTTTTTTCAAAATCTTCGCTCTATTTTTAGTTGTTGCGCAAAAAAAAAAAAAAACGCAGAGGTGATCAAATACCACCAAAAGAAAGCTCTATTTGTGGGGAAAAAAGGACGCCAATTTTGTTTGGGTGCAGTGTAGCATGACCGCGCAATTGTCATTCAAATTGCGACAGTGCTGAAAGCTGAAAATTGGCTTGGGCGGGAAGGTGCGTAAGTGCCTGGTATGGAAGTGGTTAAAAATAGAGAGCAAATGAGCATGTGCAGCACAGGGTGAGACAGTGTATTACTGGATTTATTTTTTATTTTTATGCAGATTTAATTTTCTGACCAAAGTTCCACTTTAAGTGATTTTCAGCTTCCACAAAGATCCCAAAGGTATGGTATATACATAGTTACATTGGTCCAAGCTGGACCAATGTAACTATGTATAAAATAGAGTATACAGAAATGTATCTAACTACTTCAGACCCGGGCCATAGTAAAAAGACAGCCACAACGTGGCTCTACAAAGCCGGGAGGCCGTCTTTTTACGGCCTCGGGTCCTGGTGGCCGCGATGTCTGCCAGGTACCCGCGATCGGCAGTGACAGAGCAGGGACATTTACCTCCCCCAGTAAGAATCACTCCCAGGGTACACATTTGACCTCTTCCTCGCCCCCTAGTGTTAACCCCTTCCCTGCCAGTCACATTTATACAGTAATCAGTGCATATTTATAGCACTGTTCGCTGTATAAATGTGAATGGTGCCAAAAATGTGTCAAAAGTGTCCAATGTGTCCGCCATAATATTGCAGACCTGACAAAAATCGCAGATCGCCACCATTACTAGTAAAAAAATAAATAAAAATAAAACAAAATGTCAGAATTCTATCCCCTATTTTGTAGCCGCTATAACTTTTGTGCAAACCAATCACTATACGTTTATTGCGTTTTTTTTCTTCTTTGTTACCAAAAATATGTAGAAGAATACGTATCGGCCTAAACTGAGAACACTTTTATTTTTATTTTTAAATTGGGATATTTATTATAGCAAATAGTAAAACATATTGTGTTTTTTTTTTTCAAAATTGTCGCTCGTTTTTTGTTTATAGAGCATAAAATAAAAACCACAGAGGTGATCTGATACCACCAAAAGAAAGCTCTATTTGTGGGAAAAAAAACAACGTCAATTTTGTTTGGGAGCCATGTTGCACGGATGCGCAATTTTCATTTAAAGCGTGAAATTTCACCTGGGCAGGAAGAGGGTATATGTGTCGAGTAAGCAAGTGGTTAAATCTGTATTTCAACATGAAGCTAAAGGGGAAACAAAAACACCCTTTCACTTCCTGTAGCCTTCTGTTAAAATAACCATGGGAATAAAAAAAATAAAGATTTGCAAAACAGAGTTCTTTACTGACAGATAAAATGGAGTAAACTTTGTAAATGACTTGTCATTTCATCAAAATAGTGTTGGGAATATGATTATATCATGCTGCCTGGCAATTCAGCATGCTGTATTCCCTCTTTGTGAAATATGTGCAATTTTACACATTTATAAACCTGGAGGTGCAATTTAAACCGGAACTTCAGTCATTTTTTCAACATTCCATCTAATAAATCTTCTGCCCTTGTTGTTTTAACTTTGGATAGTAAAACTAAAAAAGAATTTCCTCCTCTTCCTGTTTTTTGTCTGGTCATTATTCTAGGCTTATGACATCATGCACAGCTCTTTCTGCAGAGCTGGAGGTGTGCCTCTGTGTAAATCCAGGAAGTGAACAGGCAGCAACTCCAGCTGCCCACAGTTAGAATGGCTGCTGCCAGACTTAGTAGGGGGAGATTTCTGAAGCATATTTGGCAAGTACAGAATCACAGCATATATAAAATAATATGCAAAGTGGCTGGAGGGAAGCTTCAGAATGGCAAAGATGTTTTTATTACAAATTATGTGAGCAGACTGTAGTTCCTCTTTAACTACATTAAATTTTCTTCCCTATTACTTTTAACATACATCATACTTACTTAAAGCACTACACTTCAGAGATCTTCATTGTGTAGCCTGTACAGCCTCTGCCTAAAATCTTCAGAGAGGTACCCATGCATGCATGTGTGCTGCAGTAACCGCAATACACATTAAATTCATTGGTGGGCTGTCGTGCCATTTATGTGCACTACACATCGTACCTGCGTACAATAACCTATTTATAGTAAAAAAGTGTTGCGCTATATATAGCGTTATAGCGCGACACTTTTTTACTATATTTAGATTTTTTGCTTCCATCAAACAGCCGTGTCAGCTAAAATATTGTTCTTGAATAGCAGCGCGGTGTCACGCACCATACCGTACAATAACCTATTACCATGTTTTATGGAATGCTAACCAAATTTGGTTCAGATCCAATTTTTCGTTGGCTGTGGTGCATTGGCAACCCATCCAATCTAATAGGCTTCCTTTATATATTGCACTTTAACAGTGGGCCACCCTGGTGTAAATAGTGATGAGCAGAATACGCCATATTCGATTTTGCGATATTTCGCGAATATATAGAAGAATAATCGCGAATATTCGTTAATATCGAATATTCGTGATATTTTATCAAAAAAAAAAAAAATTGCGAAATTTCGCTAGTGCGAATGCGAAATTAATTGCGAAATTCTCGTCAACACGCAAAAACGGAGATCATTTCCTGGATTACTAAACTAATATGCACTAAACACTAATTCTACTTACACAAACTTATATGACTAAAACTAAAGCAAATTTTTTTTATTTATTTTTTTAAACACAAAACACAGAAGGGCAGAGAACGTATTCGCGAATATTCGTTAATATCGAATATTCGTGATATTTTATAAAAAAAATTCGCTAATGCGAAAGCGAAATTGATTGCGAAATTTCGCATTTTTTTTTTTTATAAAATATCACGAATATTCGATATTAACGAATATTCGCGATATTTTATCAAACAAAAAATAGTGAAATTTCGCTAATGCGAAAGCGAAATTGATTGCGAAATTCTCGTCAACACGCGAAAACGGAGATCATTTCCTGGATTACTAAACTAATAGGCACTAAACACTAACTCTACTTACACAAACTTATATGACTAAAACTAAAGCAAATTGTTGTTTTTTTTATACACAAAACACAGAAGGGCAGAGAACGTATTCGCGAATATTCGTAATACGAATATTCGCATTGCGAATATTCGGCAACATAAAAGGATCGCCTCAGCTACTCGGCCCAGGGTCTCTAATCATACCATCAATGCTTTTAGACGTCGATGGAGATCAGATCACTAGGATGTGATCTGTTTTAAAAATAAGTTTGAAAAAATACGAATATTCTCAATAGCGAATATTCACCGCGATATTCGAGTTATTCGCGAATACTCGAATATGCAATATTCTTAACGAATATTCGCAATGCGAATATTCGTGAGCAACACTAGGTGTAAATAGGCCTTAAATGGTCACTAAAGGAATTTTTTTTTTTTGCTAAATAGCTTCCTTTACCTTACTGCAGTCCTGGTTTCAGGTCCACATTGTTAATTTTTTGCTCTGATGTTGCTGTAATTCTTCTCTGTTCTGGACACTTCCTGGTTGTATGTTTCCTGATGACCACGGTACTGGGAGCTTCTAGTTTCGTTTTCCAAACCATCACTAATCTATGGCTCTGTATAGCACAGAGGCAGGAAATAACATGTGTGCTGCCCCAATTGGGGCATAGAATATGAGATGCATAGCCTCAGTTAATATTAGCATTGTTATATAGATTAGAGTTATATAGTGTGGTTTGCCTAACTATTTTCTCATAGCTAAATCTATGTGTTATCCTATGCTGCCATCTAGTGGCCCTTTCTTGCAATGTACATGTTTTCTGTAATTCTTTATTAGTTACCACATATTTTCCAGTTTATGTATGCCCCTCCCTACTTCCTGTGGGTAGTACTTCCTGTGTCATTCCCTCAGCTAGCAAGCCTCATGTACAAGGACACACATGTATCTGCACGGTACTTGGGAAAGGCATCATCTTTTGACCGCACAATACTATTACCATTCATCTGCTGTTCCTGTTATCTGCTGTAACCCCTGAAGTTAAAGAATAAACACCTCTTTTGAATGAATCGGTATTGACGAGTTCAGCTATCTGACAAGGATTGTCCACAGTGAGTATATCTGCTTATACAGGCCAGGCATAGAGGTCTCAGCAAGGGATATATCGCTATCACAACAATCGGAGTCAGAATAGTCAAAAGATGCATAGAATTCTTACACATATACCACATATACCCACAGCCTGCTGGGTATATGTGTGTGCCTAATCTGCAATCAAGCTCAGTGCCAGCCGCCATCTTGTGAAAGCACATAGTCGCACAAGCTTACTGCGCTTCATGTGAATGTTGAAAGCTGTTTCTCTAAATTGAACTGTGTTACCCCACCTGTTTAAGCTGCTGTTTGTCTTCTTAAAGAGACAGTACCATTTTTTACAAACCCGTGAGAAATGTCTAGACAAGGCTCTGAACACTCTTTTATGGCTGAACGCAGATTCATCATGCCTCTGAACCCGCAGACGTACAGGGAGCAGACTCTGCAGATATTGCTGAACAGAGTGTAAGACCCAAGCGTACAATAAAACCAACACAGAAACTCAGAGAAAACTATGAATACACTAGAGATGAGTTCTCCAGCAAGCTGTCAGACCTCTGGGACAGAACTTCACACTGCATGTCAGTTTTGCCACATTTTAATGATCAACCAGCTGAATTAAGAGACTCTATAGATCGCCTATCTGCTGCGTATGAACATTACCAGCGGCTGTCTGCAAAATACACTGCCTTCTTGCAAGACTGTAATATAAGAGCAAAGACTTTAAAAGAGCGCAGGGAGATTCTCCAGAAACTTGGAGTATGCTACAGGTGCTGTGCTTCTTCAGCAGAACTGACCAAGACTGATGCACTGAACCAACAAAGGGATCTCTTAGTGCAAAATGCTCAGTGTAAGGCAGAACTCCGCATTGCTCAACTGCAAGAGACCAGAGCTCACAGATCAATATCAACCAAGCACACTGCACGTTCTTCTAGATCCTCTCGCTCCAGAAGTTCAACATTAAGCGACAAGCTAATAGAGGCCCGCGCTGATGCTGAATCCAGAAAAGCGCAAAGCTCCCTTGCTAAGAAAGAAGCAGAGATGGAAGCCCAAAGCAAAGCTCTGCAAGCAGAGATGGCAGCTCGCCAGGTAGAGATGGAAGCCCAAATAAAGATTCTGCAAATAGAGAAAGAGGAAGCAGGTGCGCTAGCAAGGCTGAAAGTCCTTGAACAAGCAATGGGTCAAAGTACTAATTCAGACTGTCTTATCCCAGTAGAACTGCAAGATCCAATTGAACGCACCAGTGAATATGTTCTAAAGCATAATGCTTACAAAGATACAGAGTCATCTCCTGTACCTCCTACTAACAACACTGCTCTGACTCTCAACACAGTGACCTCTCAGCTCCAAATGCCTGAGCCTCCTCAAGTCCACAACACAAGTGCATCTACGCAGCAAACCACATCAACTCCTGCCAACAACAAAGTGACTTCCAGCGACAAGCCGCAGCTCCAGCCACAGCCAGCAGAAGCCTTAGAGACTACACCAAAGTTAAGCGCTCATGCAACATCATTTTATCCTGGTAAACCTCACCCTTCTTCACCAGAGAACTTTCACACCCAAGGGGTTCCACAAGTTACTTTGGCACCAAAGAGTGAGAGATCAGACTTGAATGACTTTGCCAGATATATGGCACGCCGTGAGCTCATTAACACTAGCCTCTCAAGGTTTGATGACTGTCCAGAGAGCTACAGGGCCTGGAGATCAACCTTCAAGGCTGCTATTGCTGATTTCAACCTTACTGCCAAGCAGTAACTTGATTATCTCATAAAGTCGCTGGGGCCAGAATCTGCAAATCGTGTTAAAAGACTGAGGACAGTACATGTTGACAACCCAGATGCAGGTCTTGTTGCTGCATGGGCAAGACTCGAGCAAGCCTATGGTAGCTCAGAAGCCATAGAAAGTGCTCTTATTCAAGAGACTGCAAAACTTCCCAAAAATAGGGAAAAAAGACTATCGCAAGCTCCAAGATCTAAGTGACCTCCTCATGGAGTTAGAGTTGGCAAAGACAGACCCACGTCTACCTGGACTAAGCTTCCTGGACACTGCTCATGGTGTCAATCCAGTGGTGTCCAAACTGCCATACGGGCTGCAAGAGAGATGGGCGCAGCAGGGCTCAAGGTACAAAAGAGACTATAACGTATCCTTTCCTCCTTTTTCATATTTTTGCAGGTTCATCAGTGAACAAGCCTGGATGAGAAATGATCCCAGCTTCAGCTTCAGTGAACCCAACTTGCCTGCTTCATCATCATTACCATCACCAAGGTATGATAACACAGCAGCTAAACGCAGAGACTTTCATAGAGCAATATCTGTTAAAATGACAGACATCTCACCACCCGTGTCCTCTCATGCATACCAGAGTGATTCAGGTGATAGAGATAAAGATCCTAATCGTCAGTGCCCTATTCACAAGAAGCCTCACCCTCTTAAGAAATGCTGAGAGCTGAGAGCAAAGACTTTAAAAGAGCGCAGGGAGATTCTCCAGAAACTTGGAGTATGCTACAGGTGCTGTGCTTCTTATAGTCATTTTGCCAAGGACTGTAAAGTTGTCATCAAGTGCACAGAATGCAGTAGCAAAAGACATGTGATATCTATGCATCCTACTCCACTTACAGACAGCCCACAGCAGCTACCTACCTCCACCCCTCTCTCAAATCATGGCGGGGAGCAACAAAGCCACGCTCTAGCCAAGGAGAATGTTTCTTCTTCATGCACAGAAGTCTGTGGAGAAGGTTTAGATCACAAGTGCTGTGCCAAGATATGCCTTGTTAAGGTATACCCAGAGGATCAACCTGAAAAAGCTGCCAGGATGTATGCCATAATAGATGAACAGAGCAACAGATCCCTGGTCACGCCTAAATTCTTTGAGATCTTTGGCATTGAGGGTCATGCCACACCGTATACTCTCAGAACCTGTTCTGGTCGTGTAGAGACTTTCGGCAGAAGGGTCGATGGGTTCATGGTGTCTCATATCGAAGGGAAAGAGGGCATACTCCTACCAACATTAGTTGAGTGTGACCAGATACCAGACGAAAGAGAAGAGATTCCTACTCCAGAGACTGCATATCGCCATCCTCACTTAAGGCACCTTGTTGATGAGATTCCCGCAATGGACATGAATGCTGAAATCTTAGTCTTGCTAGGAAGAGACATTCTCAGAGTACATAAGGTACGTGAGCAGTGTGATGGGCCTGAGGATGCCCCTTATGCACAAAGACTTGATCTAGGCTGGGTAATAGTGGGCGATGTATGCTTGGATAGAATGTGTACGTCATCTGAGATCCACTCCTTCAAAACTTACATGTTAGGAAATGGACGTGCATCCCACTTCAAAGAGTGCCCTCACCATTATGAAGTAAAGGAGAAGCCTCTTGACATCATCCAAGTACCTGATGTCACTCCTATCCTTTGTGACGACAACCTAGGTACCACAGTGTTTTGTACCACAAGTGACGACAACAAAATAGCCTTGTCAGTTGAAGACAGAGAGTTCATCAAAATAATGGACAAAGAATTCTTCAAGGATGAGTCCAACAGCTGGGTTGCACCATTGCCTCTTCATGCTGCAAGGGTCAAACTGCCAAACAATCGTGAACAGGCTTTATCCAGATTCAACTCACTTCAACGAACACTAAAGAACAGGCCTGAAATGAAGGACTATTTCATTACCTTTATGAAGAAGATCTTTGACAATGAGCACGCTGAGCCAGCTCCACCTCTTCAAATACACGATGAGTGCTGGTATCTACCTTTCTTCGGAGTGTACCATCCACGTAAGCCAAAACAAATCAGGGTAGTGTTCAACTCCAGTGCCAAGCATCAGGGCGTATCCCTGAACGATATTCTTCTCACTGGTCCTAACCTAACCAACAACCTTGTAGGTGTATTCATGAGGTTCAGAAGAGAGCCAGTTGCCATAACTGCTGACATTGAACAAATGTTTCATTGCTTTATTGTACGAGAAGACCATAGGAACTTCCTAAGGTTTCTGTGGCACCGTGACAACAACATGGACAATGAGATGATTGAATACCGCATGAAGGTTCATGTTTTTGGAAATAGCCCCTCACCTGCCGTTGCAACATACGGTTTACGAAGAACTGCTCTTGATGGAGAACAGGAGTATGGTGCAGATGCTCGACATTTCGTTGAGAGAGACTTCTATGTGGACGACAGACTTAAATCTTTACCCACAGCGGAAGAAGCCATAGACCTGCTCCAAAAGAACACAAGGTATGCTTTCTGAGGCTAACCTCAGACTACACAAGATTGCCTCAAACAGTGTTGCTGTTATGAAAGCCTTTCGACCTGGCGATCATGCCACAGGGTTTAAAGACTTAAATCTGGGGATGGACATGCCACCTGTGCAGAGAAGTCTGGGCCTACGGTGGGACTTATTAAAAGACACCTTCGGTTTTCAAGTCAGCTCTGCAGACAAGCCATTTACCAAGCGTGGAGTTCTGTCAGTGGTGAACAGCCTATACCAGGGGTGGGCAACCTCGGCCCTCCAGCTGTGATGAAAGTACAAATCCCATCATGCCTCTGCTTTTAGGAGTCATGTCTGTGATTGTCAGGGTCCTGCAATGTCTCATGGGACTTGTAGTTTCACCACAGCTGGAGGGCCGAAGTTGCCCACCCCTGGCCTATACGATCCAGTGGGATTTGTGTCTCCCATCACCATACAAGGTAAATCCATACTTAGGCAGCTCTCAGAGACTATCAAAGATTGGGATGCTCCACTACCAATAGACAAACTTTCAAAGTGGGAGTCCTGGAAACAATTGTTACATGCCTTAGATGGAATCTGTATACCACGCTGCTACACTCCAACTTCCCTTGCTACCAGTCAGAGGAAAGAGCTTCACATCTTCTCAGATGCATCTACTGAGGCCATAGCGGCTGTTGCCTACCTCAAGGTGAGAGATTCAGCTAATCTAACCCGCGTAGGGTTTCTGTTTGGGAAAGCTAAGTTAGCACCCAAGCCTGAACACACAATTCCTAGGCTTGAACTGGACTGTGCTAGCTGTAGAAATTGCAGATTTCATACTGCGTGAGCTAGACATTCAAATAGATGACATCAAATTCTACACAGACAGCAAGGTTGTTCTGGGCTACATATACAACCAGACTAAACGTTTCTATGTCTATGTCAGCAACCGTGTAGAAAGAATAAGAAAATCATCTAAACCTGAACAATGGCATTATGTTCCATCTGAAATTAATCCTGCAGATCATGGCACCAGGCCAGTGTCTGTGAGTGCCTTTGTAAATTCTTCTTGGTTAAAAGGTCCTGAATTCTTGCTGGCAGAAGAAATCACGGCTGATGTCTTCAGTCTTCTAGAACCCGACAAAGATCCAGAGGTTCGTCCTGAAGTTAAAACCCTTGTCACCAGAACTGAACAAAGACGTGCCTTGGGCTGTCAAAGCTTTGAACGTTTCTCCAAGTGGACAAGGCTGGTACGCACCACCGCAAGGTTAGTTCATATTGCACAATGCTTTCACACGAAGCCCACAGATGCTCACTGTCAAGGTTGGCACATGTGCCAAAAGCTTCTTTCTGCAAAAGACATTGCTGAAGCTGAACTGATCGTAATACACAGTGTACAACAGGATGTCTTTGGCTCAGAAATCAGACGTATCCGTGACAAGGGGGACATTCCAAAAAACAGTCCAATTGCTAACTTGAACCCATTCATTGACAATGATGGCACGTTAAGGGTTGGTGGACGCTTAAACAAGGCTAAGTTCAGTGAGCAAGAACAGATTCCTCTCATTATACCTGCTCGCCATCACATCACCACTTTGCTCATACGGCACTACCATGAAGGGGTGAAACACCAAGGTAGACACTTCACAGAGGGAGCCATAAGAGCTGCAGGCCTTTGGATTATAGGAGCGAAAAGACAGATTACAGCTACACTGCACAGCTGTGTTCAGTGCCGAAAACTGAGAGGGAAACATCAGCAACAGCAAATGTCAGATTTGCCAGCTGACAGGCTAAGTACTGACCCACCCTTTACTAATGTTGGTCTGGATGTCTTCGGACCAAGGATGGTAACAGCCCGCAGAACCCGAGGTGGCCAAGCAAATAGCAAGCGATGGGCAGTGCTGTTCACCTGCATGAGTGTGCGTGCAGTACACATTGAAGTAATAGAATCTATGGATGCCTCAAGTTTCATCAATGCTCTAAGACGGTTCCTTGCCATCAGAGGACCAGTCAAGACACTAAGATCCGACTGTGGAACTAATTTCGTTGGAGCTTGTCAAGAGTTACAGCTCAACTCTAGGCCAATACAAGACCTTTTAGCTGAAAGAGGCTGCACATGGATTTTCAATCCTCCTCATTCTTCCCACATGGGTGGTTCATGGGAGAGAATGATAGGAATCACGCAAAAAATACTGGACTCTATGCTCATGGACTTGAAATCCACAAGACTTACCCATGAGATTCTAACCACCTTCCTGGCAGAAGCATCTGCCATAATCAATTCAAGACCACTTGTTCCAGTGTCTACAGATCCAGAGACCCCAACTATCCTTACTCCAGCCACTCTTCTTACCCAGAAGCTTGGGTCTGTTCCCGTGCCACCTGGAGACTTTAAATCAGGAAATCTGTGCTACGATCAGTGGAAGCGAGTACAACACCTTGCCAACTGCTTCTGGAATCATTGGAAGATGAAGTATCTTTCTACTCTGCAAGGACGCAGGAAATGGCAGCGCCTGAACCCTAACATCCAAGTTGGAGATCTCGTTCTGCTTAAGGATCAGCAAGCTGAAAGAGTCGAGTGGCCTATGGGACTTATTGTAAAGAGCGTTCCTAGTGATGACGGTAAGGTACGTAAGGTGGAGGTGAAAGTTTCAAGACAAGGGACTGTAAAGACTTTCATCAGACCTATCACGGAACTCATTTTGCTCTTGCCGTTTGGAGACTGAACTTACTTGGGTATGCTGTGGGATCCTACCTGCGACTTCGAGAAGGAAGTATCTGGGACTTTAGTTGTCACAACTTGAAGCCTTATATTATAGTTGTTGTCGCATTATATGCATGTTCTCTATCATGTCTTTCAGGTTTTCAAGACATCAAGCAAATTGCCCTGTTGTTTATTTGCATAACTACCGTTGTATTAGGTAAATAGTGGCATTACCATGCCAGGCGGGCAGTGTGCTGCCCCAATTGGGGCATAGAATATGAGATGCATAGCCTCAGTTAATATTAGCATTGTTATATAGATTAGAGTTATATAGTGTGGTTTACCTAACTATTTTCTCATAGCTAAATCTATGTGTTATCCTATGCTGCCATCTAGTGGCCCTTTCTTGCAATGTACATGTTTTCTGTAATTCTTTATAAGTTACCACATATTTTCCAGTTTATGTATGCCCCTCCCTACTTCCTGTGGGTAGTACTTCCTGTGTCATTCCCTCAGCTAGCAAGCCTCATGTACAAGGACACACATGTATCTGCACGGTACTTGGGAAAGGCATCATCTTTTGACCGCACAATACTATTACCATTCATCTGCTGTTCCTGTTATCTGCTGTAACCCCTGAAGTTAAAGAATAAACACCTCTTTTGAATGAATCGGTATTGACGAGTTCAGCTATCTGACAAGGATTGACCACAGTGAGTATATCTGCTTATACAGGCCAGGCATAGAGGTCTCAACAAGGGATATATCGCTATCACAACAATCAGAGTCAGAATAACATGTAAAGACTGAGGCCTTGTACACACGAGGGAATGTATCCGGTCGGAAACATCCGACGGATATTTCCCAGCGGATAAGTCAAATTTGTCCGTTGGTCTGATGAGCGTACACACCATCGGACCGAAATCCCAGCGGACCAGAACGCGGGCACGTAAAACCACGTACGACGTCACTATAAAGGGGAATGAGGAAGCCATCGGCGCCGCCCTCTGTTCCGCTTCTGCTAGTTCCGTGTTAGCGAAGGTTTGGTTAGAGCTGATTCGTGCTTTTCAGGCTCCGCGCTTAACAGGTCGTATTTTCAGGTTCAGTGTGTGCTTGTGGGCTCGTATTTGTCATTCAGTGTCGCCGTACGCGGCATTTCTGCTTTGCAGTGCCGTCCTGTACGGTCGTATCTGTTTGACGTGCGATCTTTGCAGGTCTTGCTGGATTTGGGGGTGCTTTCTGTTTGAGTGTGTTCTTGACTGACCAGCCGGCCGGTTTGAAGCCATGATGGAGCAGCAGCGCAACTTTTCACGAGTTCGTGCTGTTTATGGGTTTTGTTCTGGAGTCTGTGTGCATTCCAGTGATTTGGACAGGAACAGTAGGAGGAGGAGTTCCTGGGCCAAGAATTGGTTGCGGCAGCGTAATCGATTCTCTCATATGTCTCTGCTTAGGGAGATCCGGGAGAATAATCCTGATGACTTCAGGAACTTTCTCCGTATGACGGACCCCGTTTTCCACCGTCTGCTGGATCTCCTGTCCCCCTATATCACGAGGCAGGACACTGTGATGCGCCAAGCCATTCCGGCTGAGCAGAGGCTTATTGCCACGTTGCGGTACCTGGCGACTGGGAGGAGCCTGCAGGACCTGAAGTTCTCAACAGGCATCTCTCCCCAGGCGCTTGGGATCATCATACCGGAGACGTGTTCTGCCATCATACAAGTCATGCAGGAGGAGTTTATTAAGGTAAGTTTCCTCCTTTAACATCACAATCTGTGTCTTTAATAATGTTTGCATATTTTTCTCACCTTTTTGTGTTGGTTTTCCTAGTCGCCATGATTGTAATATGCTGTGTGCTTAATGTTCCCTTTTCTCCCCATGCATGTTGTTAAGCTTTCCAGGTTCATGTGGTTTGGCCTACCTGCATATTTTTACCTTCAACACTACTAACCTGTCCAGCATCATCTCCTAGGGACAAAAACACCTTCTTTTTTATTTTTGGTGTCCTGCTCCATTGTAGTTCAACTCCCTCCCCCTAAAAAAGTGTATTGCCCTATCAGCGGGATGTGGAGTCTGATAATAATTGTCTCTAGATTTGTTGCCCTAAATACTCTCTATACACTAATTTTTTGAAATGTTAATACCGTGATGTTGCAGAATGTTGTTTTTTTACTAGTGTTTGCAATGTTGTTTCTGTGCCAAAGTGCTAATTGTTATTTTGCTTTTGTCCCCACAGTTTCCCTCCACGCCGCAGGAATGGCAGACTGTGGCTGCCCACTTTGCCCAGCGTTGTGATTTTCCAAACTGCGGAGGGGCAATTGATGGGAAGCACGTCCGCATAGTGCCGCCACCTCTTTCGGGCTCGTACTATTATAACTACAAAGGTTTTCATAGTATCGTGTTGATGGCGGTGGTGTCGGCAGACTACGAATTTTTGTATGTGGACGTGGGGAAGAATGGCCGGTTGTCTGATGGGGGAGTGTTCGCGCGGACCGAATTTTACAGGCGTCTACAAACTGGTGGTCTTGAACTGCCACCGGATGAAGACAATGTGGAAGGACTTCCGTTTGTTTTTTTAGCGGACGAGGCTTTTGGACTTGGACCTCACCTCATGCGGCCTTTTCCCCAGAGGACCCTCACCCCGGAGAGGAGAGTCTTCAATTTCCGGCTGGCCAGGGCCCGGAGGGTAGTCGAGAATGCCTTTGGGATACTCGCCAGCCGGTTCCGCCTGTTCCAGACAGCGATACATCTGGCGGAATATAAATTTAACTCTGTTATTTTGGCCTGCTGCATATTGCATATTTTTTTACGCAGGCATTCCCAGACGTACCTACCCAACATCGGTGCTGAGGCAGGACTACCCTCAGATACCCTTCCTGGGCTGGACACTGGTCGCGCTGGCTCGGTCACCCAATCTGCTCGTGAGGTACGCGACAAATATGTTGAGTACTTTATGGGTCGGGGGGCCATAGCTATGCCAGATTAATATTTCTTTATAATTCGGCCCCCAAAATAAAGAAATATTACCAAGAAATAATAAATAATTTGACCATTGGACTTTATACAGTTGTTTGTCATTATTGCTTTTTCTCTTTTTATCTGTCTTCCAGGTTCTGAAACTAGTGCATTTCTTGTGCCCAATTTAGTTAGCAGGTTTTAGTAAATACACACAATTGCACATTCTAGTCACTCTTCTACAAACTGGGTATTGAGGTTAGAAATAAGAAGCCACTGGTGTGTGTGTGTGTGTGTGTTTTTAAAAGGTTTTTTTATTTCTTTTTTATTTTTACGAAAATCTTTGTGTTTTAATTAGAAAACTTGGTTTAGAAAGTATTTATTTATTCAAAAAATATTTTGTGGTTTTGACAAACATATATAACAATCGAACTTACAAAGTTCAACCTTTTATTTGGCATAACAAACCCAGACAACATGGTCTTAGGTCACGCCGGAATCCCCCAAAATTTGAGGATGCACACATGCTGTGTGTGTGATGGGCCAAATGGTGATTTTTCACATGAGATCCCATGCGAAATGTTCACATGTGCTATCTGCCATCATGGGTGATCAATGTATGTGCTTTGTGGGTGCAACCCCTTTCTGTCACCTACTTGATAAGTAAGGAAGGGGTTGCACCCACAAAGCACATACAATTGATGTCCTGTGATGGCAGATCGCACATGTGAACACACATTGGGGTTTATTTACTAAACAGTCCAAACTCCGGCTTATTTGTGCATATAAGCCAATCAGCTTCTAAATTAAGCTTAGTCAATTAAGACTTCGCATCCAAACATGGAAGATGATTGTTTTATATGCCAAGTGATGCTGCTTTTGCACCTTATAGCTTTAGTAAATAAACCCGTGTGTGTGTGTGCATCCAAAAATTTTGGGGGATATTAAACGAACATTATACAACATCTTTGAGAGTGGGGTGGTTAGGGGTGAGGGCAGGGGGGGCAGGGGGGGGGCATGGGGGGCAGCTGGGGGGGATAGTCTTCTATATACGTCCCAAAATATCGAGCATGTTTTTGAAGTTTTGGTCCATCACCACCATCCTTTCCCTCATATTGGCCAGATCGGTGCTGCACTCCATTATCTGCTGTATTAGGATTTGTGCACTTGCACGAGAAAAAATAGGAGCGACAGATGTGCTAATCCCATCTTCATCCCCTAAAAATGCCAAAGGAAAAACACAACATTGTAAGTAAGTATGGTGCAGGCCTATCTACATCTCTTTTTCCCTGCAAAGCTGGGGTGTCACTGACCTGTTGTACTGACAAGTTCAACATCTTCTACAACTTCTCCTTCTTCTTCAACTTCTCCTTCCTCCACTAATCCGCCTTCCTCCTCCAATCTGCCTTCCTCCACTAATCCGCCTTCCTCCACTAATCCGCCAAATTCCACCAAACCGCCTTCCTCCATTAATCCACCAAATTCCACCAATCCGCCTTCCTCCACCAATCCGCCTTCCTCCACCAATCCGCCTTCCTCCTCTCTCCCTTCCTCCTCTCCTTCTTCCTCCTCTCCTTCTTCATCATCCTCCTGCTCAACAATTTTTTCGGGCCGTTTGGGAGACAGTGTGGGCCTCCCTGACTCCTCATAGCGCTGTCCTCTTCTTTCCCCTAAAAACAACAAAAAAAAAAAAAAAAAAACATCAGCAAACAGATCTTTTTGGAGGGACTAATTTGCAAACATTGCTTAGAAGTGGCGTTACAATTCTAGTTTTGGCCTTATTACAGCACAAACCATGTTCCTTTTTTTTGCTAGCTGACGTCTCCCTAGCTGTGATATAATGAGGCTTTTTGGGGAAGTGACACACATGTCTGGCCTCCTGAATAAGTCTTTTTTGGAGTCCCTTCTCCTAAACTCCAAATTACTATTTTATGTGGGTAGACAGGTTTTCTAAATTACAGATGTCCAAACAGCTGCATATTAAGTTATCTCAGCACTGTGTGAATTACAGAATCCTGATTGCCTTTTTAAATAAACTTATTAGTTTGCACAAACACATCATATTTTCAACATTGTTTCTGAAAACGATGTTTTTCGCCAAATAGCCTCGTCCAGGTGTGATGTTCCTGGACCCGCGGATTGAGGATAAACGATGTGATTGGAACGATGTTGACTACGATCGTGGCAAGTCGTCGGATTTATATTAGACAAACATTACTAAATTTACAAGGCAGGGTTTAAAAAATACAAGCAGGCCAACGAGGCAGATGGCGAAATATACATGGCAAAACATTTTCGCCAAAAATAGGCACTCCAAAGACATTTTAAAGTACTTACTTTTTTCAATGATTTTTTTTATTTTGCGATACTGCTCTGGCTCGCGCAGTTTTAAGTCGGACCAGCGTTTCCGGAGCTGCTCTTTGGACCTGGTGACCCCAAACATCTCATAAAGTTTCCTTGCTGCCTTATCCATAATTTTTGACTTCCTCCGGTTAGGGGTGCTGTATGGGCCATGCTCACCATCATAGTCCTTCCGTCGCAGGATGGACACCAACTCCACCATCTCTTGTAGAGACATGTTTGTGGCCTTGTAACGTTTTGGCCTGGATCGGGACGTTCCGGCCTCTGTCCCTTCCTGATCCCGATCAGAGGCTAATGTGCGCTCGTGTGACATCGCCATATTTTCTAATCAACGTTGCAGATGGGCGTGGAAAGCTGAAATTGGTACGTCATGGGCGGAGACGAGGGCGGCGTTTCTTGATTGCGTGGGGAATATAATGGAAACTACGTGATTACGTAGGTTACGCGGAGATTACTCGAGCGGAAACGAGGAGAGAGAGAGACGAAGGTAAATGCAAACATCGGATCAGAGGCCTATAATTTGAACAGGCATGGGGGATGGAGCTTTTCTATGTTGTTTGCACCCTTTTTAGGCCACTGTTATTTATGTATTTTGGGGCCCACCATAACATTTAGAGAGTAAAGTGCTTGGACACATCACTTCATCAAGATATATGTAGAGAATGCTCTTTCCTCTTTATTTGTATTTTAGAGTATGCAGTCAGATCATGCCAGTAGTGTTGTGTATTGGTTGGACAGAGATAAGTAGGTAGTGTTTTCTGCCATCAATGCTGAGGGGCATGATAGCTACACATGAACTAGTGCCTTGAGGTGAATGCTAGCATTCATATTCATGGTGGATGTGTTCTTAACTACATGCTACAACTTGCAACATGGACTCTGAATGCCAACTTTTTGGGGGGTACAACAATGCGGCAGAGCAGGCCAGCTATGTAGCAGCATAAGACACTGTGTTTGTATAAAGTAGATGCTCTAAAATGAATGAATGTGCACATATTAAGAATGACAAAGCTGAGCCTTTGGAAAGTTGTGCTTTGTGTTTGATTGGCAATTGAGAAGCGACATTTCTAGAAGCAGCCCAAAAGAATGGATTTGCTCAAAGGGAAGGAGGCAACAATGGAGTTAATAATACGGTATCGGGATATGCCCCTTCTTTGGGACACCAGGCACACCCATTATTTGGACACTGGAAAGAGAGAGGCAGCACTTGATGAGATTGCGACATACCTGCACACTTGGGTGCCAAGTTGCACAGGCGACATAGTGAAGGACAAATTCAGTAACCTCAGGAGAAGCTACAGGAATGTATATAAAAAGCGGAAATATCCAAAATCAGGATCAGCAGCAGCTAAGAAGAAAGAACCCAAGCTCTGGTACTACAAAGAGCTCAGTTTTTTGAATGATGAACTGGATGGCAGGGCTTCGGTTTCAACACTTCCTCCCAGCGGAACTTCCCCGGATCCCAGGAGCCCTGCAGAATCAGAAGCAGGGCTGGCTGACATGGAGCCAGATCTGGCCATCTTCAGTGAGGTCTAGTATTTTCAAAACTAGTTTTGTGCTGCTATTTATTTTGAATTCGTGAGTTGATCTTGTAAACAAAAAACAAACAGGGATGCCAAATGCAGGGGTCAGAAGGACAGTCTGTTTAATTTCAATTAATACTAACTAAAAAAGTCTAGAGAAATAAAATGTGTGTGCTTGATTGTGCCAAAAATTACAACATGTTGCCTTTTTTATACACAGGAAGAAGAGACCAGCCAGGAGGTGGCAGCTCCTGAGGCCCATGTCAGCCAGGTGGAAGGGGTGAGTGGCAGCCAGGAGGAGGCCGGGTCAAGTGAGGTGCAGCAGGTCCCCAGGCCCAGGCTGAGCACAATCAGCCAAGTTCCTCCCTACAAATGAGGCCACCAGCTGCAAGGAGGCGCAGAAGGGAGGTGCATGATGAAAGCCTTCAGGTCATCCGGGAGGCTGCCAAAATCATGAGAGCCCCCCTCAACCCCACGGAATGCTATAGCGCATTTGTGGCCAATGAGCTGAACCAAGGGGGGGAGGAGCAAAAAAGCCTGGCCAAGGACATTATAAATCAGGTCCTGGCCAGGATGAAAAGGGACGAGCTGACCAGGGACACTGTGCTGTGGGACCCGGCTTGGCCTGCTCCCCATCATCATCATCCTCCTCCTGCCACATCAGCCCCACCTGCAAGGTTCCGTGGACGGACCCGTGGAAGTTTCGCTGGAAGGAAGTCTGCTAGGAAGTCGAGAAGATGAATCCCTGCCATCCAGTTTATTGTCCAAAAAACTGAGCTCGTTGTAGTAGCACAGCTTGGGTTCCTTTGTTCATGTGCTGCTGATCCTGATTTTTGATATTGACTCCTGAGGTTACTTAATTTGTCCTTCATCATGTTGTAATTCCCAAGTATGCATGTATGTTGCAATCTCATCAAGTGCTGCCGTTCTGGTGATTTCTAATTTATTTTTTGGCCGGAAATAAATGGCTTTTGTATTTACTTTCAAACCTTGTCTATTGTGTTTTATACTGTGGTGAGTAAGCATCAGACATTTGGCAAAGAAAATGTGGCATTTGCAAAGGACCCAAACTCCTTTTAGGGGGAGGGGGACCTTTTATGTTTGAACTTGGTAAACCCAAAAGAAGCGTAAATTTTTGATAAAAAAAAAAAAAAAGGATGAAACTACTAAATTACATAAGTTGGTGAAAAAAGGGACATTTAAAAAAAAAAACAAAAAAAATAAAAAAAAAGGGTGAAACAAGAAAAAAAAACTAAATTTGAAATATTCCAAACACGTTAAATCCAAATCTTAAAAAAAAAAAAACGATCAACATTAAGTCCAAATAGACATTTTAAAAATGTGGAGAACAGAAACAAATGTGGAGACATCTGGCAAGCAAACTGTGTCAAATAGAAAAAAAAATAATGAAAATGCAAGCTAGCAGTATGTGACATCTGGAGAAAATTGCTACAGCAAAACAACGGGTTCATTCTAGCAAGAGAAGAAAGCACAAAAAAACGGTCTAAACGGAACACTATATAGAGAGTTTAGGTGACGAATGTGCCAGGTCCCAAACAAACGCGAGTTTTACCTGAACGAGTGCTCCCGCCCCATCGTTTTGACTGAGCATGCGCGGGTTTTTGGTCCGAGGCTTTTGTGTACTAACGAGCGGACATATCCGACAGACATGGGTCCGGCGGAAATATTTCAAAGCATGCTTTGAAATTTTTCCGCTGGAAAAATCCGGCCGAAACGGTCCGTTTGACCATACAAACGACCGGATCTTTCGGATTAAATGGTCCGTCGGACCAGTTTCAGCGGATTTATTCCCTCGTGTGTACAAGGCCTCAAACTACAGGTACATTATATGATTGATTTTTATCAATTTTTAATCAGTTTTAAAAGGAATCAGTTAACTATTATGTCTCTATACCCTGTAAACAGTCATTTCAGCAAAAAAGAAAAAATGTTTTCCTTTACAACTCCTTTAACCACCTGAGCCCCGGGACATTGTCAAATGACGGCCTAACGGTGGCTCTGAAAATCCAACAGGACGTCATATGACGTCCTGGATTCCTCTGGCCACTGGGGGACGCGCGCATGCCCGGCGCGTCCCCGAGATGCCGATACGCCTGCCTAGCGGTCGCGATGTCCGCCAGGTACCTGCGATCGGCAATGACAGAGCAGGGACGTGGAGCTCTGTGTGTAAACACAGAGCTCCACGTCTTGTCAGGGGACCAGAGGAGACCGATCTGTGTCCCTTGTACATAGGGACACAATCGGTCACCTCCCCCAGTCACCCCCCTCCCCCCACAGTTAGAACACAATACAGGTACACATTTAACCCCTTCCTCACCCCCTAGTGTTAACCCCTTCAATGCCAGTCACATTTATACAGTAATTAGTGTATATTTTTAGCACTGATCGCTGTATAAATGTGAATGGCGCCAAAAATGTGTCAAAAGTGTCCGATGTGTCCGCCATATTGTCGCAGTCCCAAAAAAAAAATCGCCGATCGCCGTCATTACTAGTAAAAAAAAAATGATAAAAAATAATAAAAATTCTGTCCCATATTTTGTAAGCGCTTATTGCGATTTTTTTTTTTTGTTTTTTTTTTTTTACAAAAAATATGTAGAAGAATTCGTATTGACCTAAACTGAGAAAAAAAATAATAAAATAAAAAATTGGGCTATTTATTATAGCAACAAGTAAAAAATATTTTTTTTTTTTTTTCAAAATTGTTGCTTTTTTTGTTTATAGCGCAAAAAATAAAAACCGCAGAGGTGATCAAATACCACCAAAAGAATGCTCTATTTGTGGGGAAAAAAAAGGACATCAATTTTGTTTGGAAGCCACGTCGGACGACCGTGCAATTGTCAGTTAAAGTGACGCAGTGCCGGAAACTGAGATTTCACCTGGGCATGAGGGGGTATATGTGCCCAGTAAGCAAGTGTTAAAGCCCAGTACACATGATCCAAAAATCGTACGACAGATCATTTTTTTTTGTATGCTAGTCACATATTGAACATGAAGAGTTTACTTAAGTTACAAAAATTCTGTCATGTGTTGTACTGTATTTGTATTGTAATTTTCAGATGACAACTGTACTGATTGAATGGAAATCGTACGATCTGGTATCGTACGAGTATAATTTTCGTGCTTGTCCGATCAAATAATAATCGGATGAACTGTCTTAAGCGGCTCTCGAAAGTTCTGTACCAACAATCAGATTATCGTACGATCGATTCGAAAACTGTATTTTTTGTACGATTTACGGATTGTGTGTACTGGTCTTAAAGGAAAGTCTGCCACCTACTGAATGCTGCCAAAGCCTGCATTCCACTATTGTGGGGGAAAAACACGCACCCCTCTGCAGGGACTTGACCACGTAAGGTGGAAGAAATCAATAACTTAGAAGACCTAGTTCTCACGGCCCAAAATAAACAAGAAAAATACTCTAATGCTGCGTACAAATGATCTGAATTTCTGACAACAAATGTTTGATGTGAGCTTTTGGTTGGATATTCTGATCGTGTGTAGGCTCAATCGGACATTTGCTGTCGGAATTTCCAACAAATGTTTGAGAGCTGGTTCTTAATTATCCTGACAAGAAATTCTGATCAATTTGACGCATGCTCGGAATTATTGAACTTAATTTTTTTCTCAGCTCGTCGTAGTGTTGTAAGTCACCGCGTTCTTGGCGTTCAGAATTTCCGACAACATTTTTGTGACCGTGTGTATGCAAGACAAATTTGAGAAAATATCCATCAGAAAAAAAATCACGGTTTGGTGTCAGAATGTCTAATCGTGTGTACGCGGCATAAGGCATGGAGATTATGGAACATGTTCATTCTGTCTAATGAAGGTGTGTCTCTACTGGGATCATGAACAGAGAATCAATATTGACCGTATGGCACCATGTCATGGTAACACATCCATCGCCTCAGAGTTTGACCCCCCCCCCCCACCTTTTGCTACTCTCTTCTCACTAATTTTCAGTCTACCATCTTGGGTACCTACCCACTGCTTTTTACCTCTTTATCTTCAAGGAAACTTTGGTGTTCCTCCCTATGTCTCTTTTCTTTTTTTTATCTCTCAATTTTAAAATGTTCTGGGACTGGGCAGTTTAGAAGTATCTCTTGTTATAGAATAACTGTGGGATATCCCACTTAACGATCACTGACATTGACAGTGTGCTTTGGAATCTGCATTCTAGGTTAAGGATAGGTATCCCATGACCACTACTGATACCAGCACCAATTACTGGAAACAGTATGTTGATATTACGTTGAACTCTCATATTGGTATTAAGTCACAGCATTATTTGAACTGTACCTTCCCTGGAATAAAATATAAAAAAATTATATTTGAAAAAAAAAAAGAAGAAAAGTCTGCCTGCAAAGCCTCGTACACCCGCTTAAGCCTCGTACACACATTTTGATTGTTGTACGACCGAGCGTCTGATATTTTCAAAAGCGCATATGCAGGATTTTGTCTAGCATTCTAACTATCCGCAAATTGTCGTTTGCCAAACATGAACGTAGTGGTGTACTATGAGTGTATAAAGAGGAAGTTAATTTCTCAAGTGCCACCCTTTGGACCCCTTCTGCTAATTTTGTGTTAAGTAGAAGTTTGGTGAGCGTTGATTTGTGAATTTCAGATCGCACAAAACAAATGCCTTTTAAAATACGTTTGGCATAACTACATCATTATCACCAGCAAAGCAGCTTCATTATTATCCCATTAAAGAAGATGAGAATTTCTACATTTTATCAATTGCCACGTCACAGATGTTAATTCTATATTACGTATAGTAGTTTACAAGATAAAACTCTTCCCGTTCGTTCCTTGAATTTGAGCATGCGCGTTTGTACTTTTGACTCTTGTGTGACGATTTCTGTACGGACCATCCAAAAATCAGACGTTGAGTTCACATCGGACAAAAGTTTTATAGCCTGCACATCCAGCTTTTGTCCTACGAAAAAGTAAAAATTCAAATGTATAAGTAGAAACACAGTAAAAACACACTGATACAATTGGATAAAAATTTAAAAAAATAGAGTGACCTTTGATTGCCCCCCCAGTGTTTTCTCAAGTGACCTGTCTGCAGATTTACAGTACCAGTGTCTGTATACTGCACAGCAATCATGGCAAAGCGTGCCTCTACTTCCAAATCGCTATGCGACCTGCTGCCAAACAGCGACAGCGATGCGGGACACGTGGGAAAGTTCGCCGTCGGACGCAGAAAGTGATGTGAGTGACGATCCTGCACCTGTGCCCAGCGATGTGCGGACTTGGTGCGCAATTGATTGCGCTACGGAGCACGTAGCGCCCCCAAGGTTTCCATTCACAGGATCACCTGGGATAAAAGTGGACATAGAGGATGACAATCCGTTGGAATACCTACCATTTATTTTGACGGATGCGGTGATCGACAAAATAGTTTTGGAGACAAACAGATATCAAGATCAGCAAGCTGCTACCCATCAGCTATTTTCTCGGCGCAGAAAATGGGAGCCTGTGACCAGTGACGATATCTGGAAATTCCTTGGCCTCCTAATTTTACAGGGAGTGGTGGGGAAACCACTCCAAAAGTGGTACTGGACCACAAATAAATTATTGGCCACACCTTTTTTTGGAACTGTAATGTCCGAATATAGATTTTCTTTGATTATGAAATATTTGCACTTCGCAAATAACGAGGAATTTGACGAACAATCTCATCCAGCTCCAAAGCTAAAAAAAAATTGGGATATTTACCAAATCATACTGCAGAACTTCCAGCAGACCTATGTTCCTGAGCGGGACATTACCATAGACGAAAGTCTGATGGCCTATAAAGGTAGGCTCAGTTGGATTCAATTTATTGCGTCTAAGCGCGCTCGCTTTGGAATCAAATCCTTTATGCTGTGTAAATCCAGCTCTGGATATATTTGGAACGCAGTACTTTACACTGGCAAAGGGACCAAATTCTCCCCAAGTGGTTTTGGGATGGCAACCACTTCAGTTCTGTCATTGATAGAGCCCTTGCTCAGCCAGGGCTACTGTATCACTACAGACAACTTCTATACTTCACCAGAACTGTACGAGTTCCTTCTTATGAATAAGACGGACGCTTATTAAACTGTGAGGCCTAACCGGCGGGACATGCTATCAGCATTTTCAAATAAAAAGCTCGGGAAAGGAGAAGTTGCTGCATGGCAAAAAGGGAAAATGTTGGCACTAAAGTGGCGGGACAAAAAGGACATTTCCCTTATGAGCACAGTTCACAACACCTCGACTGTCATGGTCCATACCAGAGGTGGAAAAGTTGTATTGGAATACAACCACACGATGGGAGGTGTGGACAGGGCGGACCAGGCCATGACCTTTTATCCAGCTATGCGAAAGCAGCAGAAAAAATGTTATAAAAAATATTTCCGACATCTTTTGGAGCAATGTCTGTGGAATGCATTCATCCTGCTGAAAAAAAAAATGCCAGGTCTATGGTCCATGCAGACTTTATGTGGAAGGTGGCAGAACAGATTTTTCTAAAACACCAAACGCCAACGGCGGTAAACCGTTCTGGATGACGGGCTTCTGGTGTTGTAAATCCTTAGCGCTTGACTGGTCGTCATTTTTTGGACTATGTACCACCCACTGCAAAAAAAACAGCACCCACACGGATGTGTGTGGTTTGCTGCTCCAAGCGCGACGACAGCGGAAACAAAATACGCAAAGAAACGCGCTTCTGTTGTCTCGACTGCGACGTTGGACTTTGCGCCATTCCTTGCTTAAAAGATTTTCATACCCGAGACATTTACTAAATAATGATTTTGCACCCCCAAAAAAATCAGAGTATTTGAATATATTATTTGTTAAAATTTATTGAATAAAAAGTATTGTTATTATTAAATTGTGTTTCAAACTTTGTCATAGTCTACTAGAGACTTTGGTTTGGACAGATTTAGGTGAGTTATTCCTAAGAATTGCAAGCCTGCAATCTAAAACGCCAAATTTCCATGCAAAATAATGGTACCGCTTTCAGCACCTAAAATCTGAAAGAATCATACTGCCAGGGAGGCTAAGGCTGAATTCACACCTATGCATTTTTAGTGCTTATTGCATTTTGCAGATTTGCACTACAGAACATGTTCCATAGGAAACCATGCTAAATTGAATGTAGTGCAAATCTGCAAAAAGCGCTAAAAATGCATAGGTGTGAATCCAGCCTAATGCCGTGTACACATGATCATTTTTCAGCATGAAAAAAAATGTTGTTTTTCAGCATGTCCAAAAAACGATGTTTTCCCAACTTCATCATTAAAACGACGTTGCCTACACATCATCATTTTAAAAAAATTATCTAGGAAAGTGCGGTGACGTACAACACGTACGACGGCACTATAAAGGGGAAGTTCCATTCGCCTTTGGGCTGCTTTAGCTGATTCCGTGTTAGTAAATATCGATTTGCGCTTTATTGTCTGTTACAGCGTGATGAATGTGCTTACTCCATTATGAACAGTAGTTTTACCAGAACGAGCGCTCCCGTCTCATAACTTCCTTCTGAGCATGCGCATGTTTTTTACGTCGTTTTAGCCCACACACGATAATTTTTTACAACCCGAAAAAATACATTTTTTAAAACGACGTTAAAAAATGCCGCATGTTCGAATTTTTTTTTTGTCGTTTTTCAGAACCCGAAAAATTATGTGTAGCCCACACACACATTCATTTTAAATGACGTTTTTGAAAAACAACGTTTTTTTCATGCCGAAAAATTATCGTGTGTACGCGGCATAAGTCTTTCTGAAAATTGCAGACAGAAGCTGTGAATCACTGGGCAGGGCAGAAAAGATTTTGGCGGACCTGAGCTGTAGGTAAATATGATCTATACTGAAAATACTGAGGGATGGAAAGAGGCGCAGATAATTAAAGCGGAGGTTCCGCCGTTTCCTTTTTTTAAAAGTCGACAGCTACAAATACGGCAGCTGCTGACTTTTAGAAAATGGACACTTACCTGTCCAGCACGCCCGCGATGTCAGCAGCTGAGGCTGAGCAATCGCTCGGTCCTCGGCTGCTTCTGCCGCCAACCTCGGTGAGGGAATCAGGCAGTGAAGCCTAAGGGTTTCACTGCCCGATTCTCTACTTCGCATGCGCGAGGATCACGGCTCGCCATCACTGGTCCCCGCTCTCTCCTGGGAACAGTGTTTCCCAGAAGACAGCGGGGGGAGTGACATCACAGGCTGGATTTCCCACGGGATCAGACCTGGAAGTGGTGCAAATACCTGTCTCAGAAAGGTATATGCACCCCCTTCCCCCCTGAAAGGTGCCAAATGTGTCCCCGGAGGGGGGAGGGATCCAAAAAGCAGAAGTTCCCTTTTTGTGTGAACCTCCACTTTAAGTACGTTAAGAATCTTTGGGTTTGTTATCAAACTGTGAATGTTTTGTTTAAAAACAAAAAAAAAAAGCTTGCTAAATTAAATGCTTTCCTTATTAAAATTAGATAGGAATTCGTCTGATTCAGCAGGGAGCAAACAAATTTCATTCAATGCGTGGGCACCCCAACAGTAGTCGATCCAATAAGCCTCGTACACACGATCAGATTTTCGGACAAGCGAACATTCGTTTTTTGTCGCATGCTATACTCATGTCGAAAGTGAAGAGGTTACTCACAATTAGGGATGAGCCAAACACCCCCCCCCCCCATTCGGTTCGCACCAAGACCTTCGAACGGACCGACCGTTTGCACGAACATTTAGAACCCCATTGATGTCTATGGGACTCGAACGTTCGATTTTAAAAGTGCTAATTTTAAAGCCTACTATGCAAGTTATTGTCGTAAAACGTCTTTGAGAACCCAGGTTTTGCCCCAGGGAACATGTATCAATGGAAACAAAGTTTTAAAAAAGGTTGTTTTTTCTGGAGAAGTGATTTTAAATGATACTTACGCACCTTCCCGCCCAAGCCAATTTTCAGCTTTCAGAGCTGTCGCATTTTGAATGACAATTGCGCAGTCATGCTACACTGTACCCAAACACAATTGGCGTCCTTTTTTCCCCCACAATTAGAGCTTTCTTTTGGTGGTATTTGATCACCTCTGCGATTTTTATTTTTTGCGCAACAACTAAAAAAAACTGAAAATTTAGAAAAAAAATAAGTTTTTATTTTTTTCTGTTAATTTGGGGTGGCACTGATGGGTACTTATGGGTGGCACAGGTGGGCACTGATAGGTGGGCACTGGGCATGGATGGACACTGTGGGGTGGCACTGATGGACACTGTGGGGTGGCACTGATGGACACTGAGGGGTGGCACTGATGGACACTGATTGGCATATTTTTATTTTTTACTGCCCTCTTTTTAATTATTTATTTTTAACTGCTTTTTTTTATTGCCTCCTTTTTTTTTTTTTTTTTTGCTCTTCCCTGGTGGTCCAGTTTGGGCTTCCCTGGTGGTCCAGTGTGGCGATCCTAGGGGGGGCTGCGCTGATAAACAATCAGCGCAAACCCCCCTGTCAGGACTCGCGTCTGTCAGATGCGAGTGAGGAAGAGCCATCAACGGCTCTTCCTATTTACATTGTGATCAGCCATGATTGAACATGGCTGATCACGTGGTAAAGGGCCTCCGCCGGAGGCT
Source organism: Rana kukunoris (assembly GCA_029574335.1). Classification (NCBI taxonomy): domain Eukaryota; kingdom Metazoa; phylum Chordata; class Amphibia; order Anura; family Ranidae; genus Rana; species Rana kukunoris. The sequence goes on from CM056052.1 coordinate 349,177,287, forward strand.
CTTTACCAAGATCGGAGATGCAGGGTGTCAGACTGACACCCCGCATCACCGACCGCCCCGATGCGCTCCCCCACGGGCGCGCGCCGGCATGAAATCCTGCAGGACGTCAATAGACGTCCAGTCAGGATTTCAGAACTACTTTCCGGACGTCAACCTGCTACTGACCAGGCGGGAAGAGGTTAAATATTGTACCTGCTGGGTGTCTATAGTATGCCTGTGAAAACGTCTTTGAGAACCCGGGTTTTGCCCCAGGGAACGTATATCAATGAAAAAAAAAGTTTTAAAAACAGTTGTTTTTTTCTGGAGCAGTGATTTTAATGATGCTTAAATAAAAAATAAAAAAAATGAAAAATTCATCTAAATATTGTACCTGCTGGGTGTCTATAATATGCCTGTGAAGTGACACGTGTTTAGAACTGTCCCTGCACAAAATGAGATTACTATAAGAGAAAGGTAATTTAAAACGGCTTGCGGCTTTAATGTAATGTCTGGTCCCTGCAATATGGATGAAAATCATTGAGAAAAATAGCACACACACAGACAGTACACACACCACGTAGCTTTAGATGCACACTGCAGAGGACAGGGGCAGTACACACTACGTAGCTTTAGGTGCAATCTGCAGAGGACACAGGCAGTACACACCAAGTAGCTTTAGGTGCAAACTACAGAGGACAAAGGCAGTACACACCAAGTAGCTTTAGGTGCACACTGCAGAGGACACGGGCAGTACACACCACGTAGCTTTAGGTGCAAATGCAGAGGACAAAGGTAGTACACACACACCACGTAGCTTTATGGTGCACACTGCAGAAGACACAGGCAATACACCACGTGAGAATACTGCAGCTAGCACAATCACCTGCCCGCCTGCCAGTAAATTAGGAAGAGCTGATCTAGCTAAACTATACAGTGTATAAATATATATACACAACACCTGGGATGCATATATATCCTCTACACACTGTAACTTTAACTGACTAGCCTGCCTGCCTGCCTGCTCTATCTACCTACTAAAAATGACACTCTCTCTTTCTCTGTCTTCTCTCTTTTAACCAACGCAACACACTACACAAGGCCGACCTGCATGCAGTCTTTTATAGTGTGGGGCGTATACTAAATCCCCTGAGCCATAATTGGCCAAAACCACCCTGGCTTTGGTCAATTATGGCTCTCCGTTTATTGCAAGCTGTGATTGGCCAAGCATGCGGGTCATAGTGCATGCTTGGCTAATCATCAGCTAGCAATGCACTGCGATGCCACAGTGGATTATGGGCTGTGAAACGTAATTCGAATTTGGCGCGAATGGCCCAAAACATTTGTAATTCAACAAACGATCGAACATACGATGTTCGAGTCGAACATGAGTTTGACTCGAATACGAAGCTCATCCCTACTCACAATACAACAAATTCTCGTACCACAGAATACAACTTCAGAAGTGATGTAATGTTTTGAATAGTTTTGGATGTATTTTTTTGTTTCTAAACATATGTAGTCTTGCTCTTACAATTGTTTTCGTACGAAAACCATGCTAATTAAACGAAAATCAGATATTAAGTTCAGGGAAAAAAAATTATCTGCGTATCCAGCTTTTGTCTGACAAAAAAACAGAATCGGCTGTCGAAAGCATCGTACTAACGATCCAAAAATCGGTAGATCGTTCGTCGAGATGAAATTTTACTTTGATTTATGTAAGGTGTGTATGGGCCTTTTGGGTGGGATTGTTGGAAAACTTTTGTCTATCAGTGGCTGGAGGCGATTGGAGAATCCCTCGGTCAGAATGCAATGTCCCAGTGGGGGAAACCTCCATCCACCGCGTTTGTAATAAAATGTTGCCTTGTGGGTGGACATTTCCAACCAGAGGTGTGTCTCTTTACCCCCCCCAACTGCTGCTGACTTTTAATAAATGGATGCTTACCTGTCCAGCGTGCCTGCAATGTCAGCAGCAGAAGACGAGCAATCCCTTGTCTCTCGGCTGCCCCCGCCGCCATCATTGGGGAGGGAATCAGGAAGTGAAGCGTTGCGGCTTCACTGCCTGTTACCCTACTGCGCATGTGCGAGTCATGCTGCGCTTTTTCACTGGTCACCATTGTGTTCTGGGAACTGTGTGTTTCCCAGAACACAATGGGGGGGGGGGGGGCGTAATCTGAATTACGGCACCTGAGAGGGGGAGGAATCTGATGAGTGGAAGTTCCAGTTCAGGGTGGAGCTCCACTTTAAGTGTGCTATAACTTGTCATTAGCTGTTGATTTTTCAATTGGACACATGGTCAAAGTGGCGACCCACCCCAAAACACACCGCAACTCTTTTTGAGTCCCAAACCACTTTAAGACCAGGCTTTTTTCTGCCACTTTTTGTTTACAGTAATAGAAAAAGACAAACTGTGCGAAATACTAAATAAATAAACTAACTGCAGCAGCTCAGCCATAAGATACATACAATCAGTAAGAAAAGAAAAAAACTTTTACGTTTTGTTTACAAGTTTAAAATAAATCAGTATTTTTTGCTAGAAAATTACTTATAACCCCCAAACATTATATATATTTTTTTAATAGAGAGTGAGACCTTAGGGAATAAAATGGCAATCGTTGCAATTTTTTTATTGTCACATGGTATTTGCGCAGCGATTCTTTTGGGGGAAAAATACACTTTAATTAATTTTAAAAAAACACACCATCTATTCTTAATTTTTCTGTAAAATGTGAAAGTTGATGTTATGCTGAGTAAATAGATGTTATGCTTTAAAATTGTGCATGCTCGTGGAATGGTGACAAACTACAGTACACTCCATAGGCTACGCTTCTAACACGTTTACAGGTTTTCTGTTTAGAGTTACAGGGGAGGTCTAGTGCTAGATATTGATCTCGCTCTAACGTTTGCAGCGATAACTGAAATGTGTGGTGCACATGCTGTTTGCAAATGCGTGCACGACTTACGTATGCATTTACTTCTGCACGCGGGCAAGGAGGGATGGAGGCGCTTTACTTATTTTTTTACACTGTCCCTTCAATTTAATTTTTTTATAATTTTAGTCCTATTACAAGGAATGTAACCATCCCTTGTATAATAAATATGAATGACAGGTCCTCTTTATGTAAAGATCTGGAATCAAAAAGAACCCAAATCTCTTCTTTATCTTTAAAAGCAGAAGATCAACAACAACTATATATATTTTTTAAATTTTTGCTTAAAAAAAAAAAAAAAAAAAAAAAGTTTACTTTAAGCCTGGACCAGAAATGATGTTGCTCCGGTCCTCCAAGCCCATAGAGGCTATCAAAGAGGATCTACTCTTTGATTGTCTGTGGTAGCAGCCTGCTGCACCTTCAGATAATTTCTCTGGTAAACTGATGGAAACGGTAAGCCCGAGAGACACTGGCAAACAGCGGGGGGCCTTCCCTCCTGCTGTTATGGCTGATACCCTCAGCCATAATCCCTGTAAACCACTTCAAAGCCACAAAATATACCAGGGGGGGCAGTCCATTAAGAGCTCATGGGCGCCGCCCCCCCTGTCCATCGCCGCCTCCCCTATCAATGCGTCTGGCCCCTTTCAGGGTGCCGGGTGCATGGAATACAATGCAGGGTGGGTGTTTTGTTGAAGCACTGATTAGAACCAAAGGCTCTAAGGGCACTTTTTACCCTGAGGCGGGGGGCTTCGGCATTAAATCACCACTATTTTTAGCGGCGATTTACCGTAGTTTTAGCTGTGCTTTTCGGCCGCTAGCGGGGCGCTTTTAACCCCCTTACTAGCGGCTGATGAAGGGGTTAATAGCGCCCATGTGTTGATTTCAGTGGGCAGGGGCGCTTTAGGAGCAGTGTATACTTGGGCTTTCACACTGGAGTGACAAGAGAGGTGCTTTTAGCGCTAAAACGCCTTCAAAATAGGGTGGGCTCGGGTGCAAAGCATTGCGCTACGAGCCCACCCAGGTGTGTTGCAACAGCAAACTAGTATTCGCTATTGAAATACTGATCCTCCTCCCGGCCAATCGAAAAGTGGGTTTTGATACCTGTCACCCGATTGAGTGAAAGGACAGATGATCCTATTGGACGCCATTGAGGAGACGACACAGAGCCACTGCACGGAGCCGCTGCCCGCGACCCTTCATCCGCTACCTGCCTAGAAGGGATAAGTGCTGAACTGACCAGCAAACAGCAGGGGAGGGGGAAGTGGTTAATTAGTTAGGGCAGTCAAAGGGTGCCTTTTACTTTTAAGACTGTGGTCGATTTACTAAAGTAAAATCAGATGTTCACTTTAAAAGAGAACTTGGTCTTTGCAGAGCTTAGTGAATGTGGTGAACTTTCACGAGGAAAGAATGCCTAGTCATGTGCAGGGAAAATAACAAAAATAGCATTTTGCCTGCACATGATTGGATGATGGGAGTCAGAGGAGCTTTACCTAATTTCCTAAGCTATGGGGAAAATTCCTTTGCAAAGTGAAAAGCATTTCTACTTTTAGTAAATCAACCCCACTGTGTAGCTTTCCTATTGCTGCAGCGGCTGTCGGCTGAGTTCATTGCAAGCAGGAGACTTAAAAGAGGGAGAGCGCTTGTTCCAGTGATGCCGGGAGCAAGCCTTTACTGAAAAAAATGCAGGTCACCACTAGGGCACATAGAAAACAATTATTTTCTACGTACCCTGTTCACACTGCAACGGTAGTGTGATGTGCACAGTGCAACGAGCTGCAGTAAAACGCAGCATTTTTATACAGCACAGTGACTTTATAAAGCGTCAGTACATGACTTGTCAAATGAAGCTAGGAAAACAAAAGGAAGTAAAGCAATCACATTGCTGTCATGAGCCAGCACTGTCACTAGCCTAGAATGGTGCGTTTTACTGTGTGGGCTAGTGTGAACATGGCTATAGGGTACTTTCACAACATACTACTGAACAAAATGCACTCAAAATGCATGTGCAGTAACAGGTATTTTTGTGTGTTTGGGTTGTTTTGGGGTTTTTCACATGTTGTCATTCTACAAACGCACCAAAATTGTTTTTGTACCTTTTTGGACTTTGAGCCTTGCCTGTTTTTTTGAACTGGACATTTTGATGCATGGATGCAAAAACGCACATTTGCTTGCTGTGTTTGGGGTGCCATTAACAATAAGGCTTCTTTTACACCTAAGGGCTCTTTCACACGGAGCGGATCCGTATTGATCTGCCCCGTGTGTCCGTCTGCTCAGCGGGGACCATCTGTAAATCCCCGCTGAGCTGTCGGCGGACAGGGTGGTCCCCGCACACTGTGCAGGGATCACCCTGTCTTTCCTCCGCTCTCCCCTATGGGGAATCGGATGAATACGGACCGTGTGTCCATATTCATCCGATCCGTTCCGCCAGACGGAAGAAAAATAGGGTTTTCTTCCGTCTTAAAAAAGCGGATCTTTGCGGAGGCGGCTCTTTACGAACGTTAGCGGATGCCGTAAACGGACTTGTAAAAAACGGACCGTTCGTCCGCCAGTGTAAAAGGGCCCTTATTGTTTCACGAAAAACGCATGATATGAAATTGACGGTGCAATTTATTGTTAATGGCACACCAAACAGCGCAAGCACATGCATGTTTTTGCACATTTTAAAACAACGTGCATCAAAACATGTGGTTAACCAGAAAGAAATAAAAACAATGCAGGCGCCTCTGAGTGCAGACTGTTTACATTTGTATTTAGAGGCGCTTGCTTTGTTTTTCTTTCTTACATATCCTGGAGATTGCTTCTGCTTCCCTGCTAAAGGTTGGCCCTCATACAGTGGACTTTCTCACCCCGTTTTCATGGTTGCTGTATTGCAGCTGTCAGACAAAAGACTATATAGATTTTTTGAGTATAATAAGATCTTTATACATTTTGTTACCACTCAGCCTATAGTAAAAGAACAGTCAGTGGGACTTTCAATAATCTGGGTGAACGTCATATGACGTCCTCCCAGATTATGCGAGGCTGCACTGCGGAGCGATTGGTCATTGGTGATCGGTCATGTGTCCAATCACAGCAGATCACATGACACTTGTAAACAATGGATGGCTTCCTTTCATGCCATCCATTCTGTACCATTGTGTTGCTAGCTGTGATTAGTCACAGTGATCACATGGTACAGACAGGGCCAATAAAAGCCCATCTGTATAATGTGATTAGCTTTGTACAATCACAACTAATCACAACAAAACAAACTGAAGGAAACTATTTGGTTTGGTAAAATGCTTGCTTTTAGCAATAAATTCACTGCAACAATATAAGCAATCATAAATCGTACAAAAAAAATTGCTCTGGTCAGTGTTTTAAAAAAAATTGAAAAAAAATATAATTAAAAATTGTAATTGTATTTATTTATTTTTTTCGAACTGCCACCAGTCAGTGTCCCTGATCACCGGCATATGATGACGCTGTACTGCACTGTTCAATCACAGCTGATCTCGGACAACGCTGCAGTGTGAACCAGCACTTATTTCTTCATTTTCCAAAACATTATGACTAGGGTTGTCCCGATACCACTTTTTTAGGACTGAGTACCAGTACCGATACTTTTTTTTCAAGTAGTCGCCGATACCGAATACCGATACTTTTTTTAAACGTGTCCCCAAATGCAGCCATGTCCCCCCACATATTGCAGCCATGTCCCCCCACATATTGCAGCCATGTATGTCCCCCACATATTGCAGCCATGTATGTCCCCCACATATTGCAGCCATGTCATGTCCCCCCACATATTGCAGCCATGTCATGTCCCCCCACATATGCAGCCATTTCATGTCCTGTGCCCCATATTGCAGCCATGTCATGTCCCCCATACCTCCGCCGCCGCCCCTGCAGGGTTAATCCTAATTTGTAAGTACATTGCAAGTACATTTATTGATTTTGGTTAGATTGTCTTGTCTTGTGCTTTGATGTTTATTCAGTAATGTCTTGCATCTTCTGCCGAGTATTTCTCTACTGTTGCAGGTACATAACTTGGAGGAATTACAGTATCTTCTCCAGTGAAGGAGAATGCAAACATCCACCCCCCAGTTGGTCGGCTGCACCCCCTCGGCACTTACCCCATCTAGGTTGCAGGCTCCTAAGGTTGGCAGGCAGTGGCCGGGTTTGGAAATCCTCTGGCCGGTTGCGGGCTCCTAAAGGCAGCGGGCAGATTCCAGGCTCCTACAGGCAGTGCTCTGTGTCCCTGTGTTGCCGCGGGTATGCAACACATACCAGCGGCGCCATGTATAGACACGCGATTGGACGGATCCGTCCAATCGCGAGCAAGGGGGGAGTGTCTATGCACGTATCCATGTATAGACTCTCCCCCCTTGCTCGCGATTGGACGGATCCGTCCAATCGCGTGTCTATACATAGCGCCGCGGGTATTACAATTTTACACAGGGATTAGCGGCGGTCGGCGACGGGCGTTGTGCGGCGGGCGACATGCGACGAGCATGGTGCGGCGTGCGGCGGGCGGTGGCGGCGGCGGGGGGGGAAGTATTCTATTGTGGTATCGGGGGTATTTGGGGGAGTACAAGTACTCCCGCAAATACTCGGAATCGGTCCCGATACCGATACTGGTATCGGTATCGGGACAACCCTAATTATGACAAAAAAACTCGCCATGCTTCCTACTAAATACCTTGGACTGTCTACTTTCCAAAAAGGGGTAATTTGGACAGAGGGTATTTGTACTGTCCTGGCATCTTTGGGCCTCAAGAAATTAGATAGGCCATCAGTACATCAAAATTTATTTCAAATCCACTGCTTGTTCCCACATCAAATGTCTCCTGGCAGCAGTTCACACTGCCCTATGCGAACTGCTGGAAATGTCAATTAAAAGTTAATGACACCCCCAAATCAGTTTGCATATCGTAGTGTGATCTGCAAATTCAGATGGGAATCGGTTTGCATGGGTGTGAACACGCATGCGACCCGAATCCGATTCTGCTGTGGACCAAAAATAGGGGTCCTGTGCAAGTTTGGTCGGAATACGATTTTAGCATTACTATCTGTATGACTGAAATCACACCGCACAGAGATCGCATTGACTTTATAACAGAAACGAAGAAAAATGCATTTACACATTTTTCAGTCTTTTTTTAATGGTGATAAAATACCACAAAAAGAAAGCTTTAGTTGTGGGAACAAAATGATAAAAAATGTAGTTTGGGTAGCGTGCTGCATGACTGCGTAATTGTCATTCAAAATGGGACAGCGCTGAAAGCTGAGAATTGGCCTGGGCAGGGAGGGGGGAGAAAGTTCCTGGTATTGAAGTGGTTAAAAAAGGAATGAAGCCCAAGGTAGAAAAAAGCATACTTGCTACTTGAGTACATTTTGTTTGAGCTGCGTAGCACAAAAATGCATTAAAAAAAACATGCAAAAATGTGTGTTCACGTAAGACTAGGCGTAGACGTAGCTGTAATCGCATTGCGACATGCGTTTCATGAATGCGTTTCACGTACGTTTTTACCACAAAAATCCTCCTGCGCTCTGGTGTATCGCCAAACTGGGTGTATCAGTATGGTATAAAGGCAAAGTCTTAAGTCTTGCAGCCCTCCACAGAACAAAGGGTGTTCATATGGCTAAAATGAAAAAGAGAAAAGAAAGGAGGGCGCACCGACCTTGTGCATTACCACTTATACATTTTAATATACACAAAATAAAAAGCAATGGTCCTACTTACAAACATTCAGTAGTAAGCGCATTAAAAACAGCTGAACCTGGACCTCACGGCACCTGCCAGTCAGACCCTAAACACCAATGTGGCTGACGCGTTTCTGGGGCGTACCCCCTTCCTCAAAGCCTAGGTGGTCTGCAATAGCTCTCTCTTCCTGCAAACCATCCCTTTATAGGTGCATGTGTGCATACAGGCGCAGCCATTCGTCACTCGCTGACTGGTCCCGTAAGAAAGGCCCGTAAGAAAGGCGGGACCAGTCAGCGAGTGACGAATGGCTGCGCCTGTATGCACACATGCACCTATAAAGGGATGGTTTGCAGGAAGAGAGAGCTATTGCAGACCACCTAGGCTTTGAGGAAGGGGGTACGCCCCAGAAACGCGTCAGCCACATTGGTGTTTAGGGTCTGACTGGCAGGTGCCGTGAGGTCCAGGTTCAGCTGTTTTTAATGCGCCTACTACTGAATGTTTGTAAGTAGGACCATTGCTTTTTATTTTGTGTATATTAAAATGTATAAGTGGTAATGCACAAGGTCGGTGCGCCCTCCTTTCTTTTCTCTTTTTCACGTACGTTTTTGTCCATGTTTAGAAAATTCTCAGGTGTGAACACCACCTAACCCTTGCAGTGCGGGCACAGCCCCGCTCTATGGGGATCTCATGTTGCCTGGCGCTATTAACAAACGCTGCAGTAGACGGGCACATATTACAGGTTTTTACCTGTAATGTGCACATTTTACCTGTGCAGAAATAGTTTGTGGCCATACTTCAGCTCTAAGCACTTCCCAGTGTGGTTTCCTTTTATCCTGCAGTGTTTTCCTGTCAGTAAATACGAAGGTAGGTGACACAAATCATGAGCTTCAGCCTGGAAACAGTATGTGGAAAACTCCAGCTCTTTCTATATAGATGTTGGTCGCGGCGGTGCGCCCTCTGCTGGACACATTGCACCGATGAACTCTGGTGGCTTGAGCTGGGAAAGTCCCAGGCTGGGAAATCCCCGATGGGAGGGGGAGCGGAGTGCAAAACCTAATAGCGGGTGTAGTGTGTGTGTGCAGCACTGCGAGCACAGCAATCCACAGCAATTCACAGCCTGCTGTCCTGTATGGAGCTCGGGGCCTTCCACAAGTAATGCAGGCGCTGTGTATCACATCATACATATAGAAAGCGGGATTTACTGCTGATAGAAAACCTCTTCCAGCTCACAAGGTAAGGCTGGCGGCTCATTGATTGTCATTGGAAACTAACAAGACCGTCCTCTTCATTGTGTTACATGACAGGTTACATAGTGACCGTACGATGTACTATAGGTTTCCTAGGTCTGTTAGACCCCTGAGGCGTGAGCATTCTCTGCACATGCTCAGTAGCACCCGTGTTAGTGCGCATGCTCAGTAGCTTGCTGGGTCATAGGCAAGTAGGCTTTACATTCTTTACCCATGTGTGGCATTTTATTGACTCATGTCATATCCTCTATATTTAACTGTGTAAATTTCCAGAATTCTGTAACAATTATGTCATTATGTAGTCAATGCTGAAAAAAAGCTACCTAACCCCCATTGCAATCCCATTCTAACTGTCCTGTAATCCCAATTCTAACTACGCCGTAAACTTTAGTCCAGTGATGGCGAACCTTGGCACCCCAGATGTTTTGGAACTACATTTCCCATGATGCTCATGCACTCTGCAGTGTAGCTAAGCATCATAGGAAATGTAGTTCCAAAACAGCTGGGGTGCCAAGGTTCGCCATCACTGCCTTAGTCTAACTACCCTGTAATCCCTATTCTAACTGCCCTGTAATCCCTATTCTAACTGCCCTTTAATCCCTATTATAACTGCCCTGTAATCCCTATTCTAACCGCCCTGTAATCCTTATTTCTAACTACCCTGTAATCCCTATTCTAACTGCCCTTTAATCCCCATTCTAACTGCCCTTTAATCCCTATTCTAACTGCCCTGTAATCCCTATTCTAACTACCCTGTAAACCTTATTCTAACTGCACTGTAATCCTCATTCTAACTGCCCTGTAATCCCCATTCTAACTGCCCAGTAAACCATATTCTAACTGCCCTGAAATTCCTATTCTAACTGCCACGTAATCTATATTCTAACTACCCTGTAATCCCTATTCGAACTGCCCTGTAATTCTTATTCTAACTGCCATGTAATCCATATCCTAACTGTCCTGTAATCCCTATTCTCACTGTCCTGTGATTCCTATTCTAACTGCCCTGTGATCCCTATATCTAACTGCCCTGTGATCCCTATTCTAACTGCCCTGTGATCCCTATATCTAACTGCCCTGTGATCCCTATTCTAACTGCCCTGTGATCCCTATATCTAACTGCCCTGTGATCCCTATTCTAACTGCCCTGTGATCCCTATATCTAACTGCCCTGTGATCCCTATTCTAACTGCCCTGTGATGCCTATTCTAACTGCGCTTTGATGCCTATTCTAACTGCCCTGTGATGCATATTCTAACTGCCCTGTAATGCCTATTCTAACTGCCCTGTGATCCCTATTCTAACTGCCCTGTAATTCTTATTCTAACTGCCATGTAATCCATATCCTAACTGTCCTGTAATCCCTATTCTCACTGTCCTGTGATTCCTATTCTAACTTCCCTGTGATCCCTATTCTAACTGCCCTGTAATTCTTATTCTAACTGCCATGTAATCCATATCCTAACTGTCCTGTAATCCCTATTCTCACTGTCCTGTGATTCCTATTCTAACTTCCCTGTGATCCCTATTCTAACTGCCCTGTGATCCCTATTCTAACTGCCCTGTGATCCCTATATCTAACTGCCCTGTGATCCCTATTCTAACTGCCCTGTGATCCCTATTCTAACTGCCCTGTGATCCCTATTCTAACTGCCGTGTGATGCCTATTCTAACTGCCCTGTAATCCCGATTCTACCTACCCCATATTTCCTATTCTACCTACCACGTATTCTCTATTCTAACTGCCCTGTAATCCCTACTGTTCTCAGAGCCAGCGATTTCCTGTGATTAGGGACAGATCCTGGCTGAACATATTATATGTGAGTCCAGCCACTGGCTGTGCAAACAGTCACAGTCACAGATAACTGCAGCCACCATTAGCCTGTCATTGCACCCACATCTTATTCCACCCATCAGTAAGCCATGGATTCCTGCTACGTGAATTTGTTTGTTCCTTGCCTGTGTGAATGTACCCTAACTGCCACTTCTGCTGGACAGCTTGGTCTGTTAAAGGAAGTTGAAAAATAACAGATTTATTGGTGGGATCACCAGGCACAAATGAAAAAAAAAAAAACGTACAAAAAGAAAACAAATGCAGCTACCACATGTAATGCTGCGTACACACGGTCGTTTTTTGCGATGAAAAAAAATGACGTTTTTTAAAACGTCATTTAAATTGATCGTGTGTGGGCAAAACGTCGTTTTTTGTCTTAAAAAAAACGACCAAAAAAAAATTCCAACATGCTTGAATTTTTTGTGTCGTTTTTCAAAACGTCGTTTTTTGTTTCACAAAAAGTCACCGTGTGTAGCAAAAACGTCTTTTAAAACGACGTTTTTCAACCCGCGCATGCCCAGAAGCTAGTTATGAAGCGAGCTTCAATGGAAAAGAGTGGTGAACGTAACCTTGCTTTTTGTGAAAAAACGATGGTGTGTATGCAAAATTGTCTTTGAAAAGTGACGTTTCAAAAACGTCGTTTTTTACTTCACAGAAAACGTCGTTTTTTTCATCGCAAAAAACGACCGTGTGTACGCGGCATTAGAATTGGTAAGCTGCAATATATGACATTTTTGTTTTTGTGCTTAATACTGCCTTAAATCCTGGTACACTGTATTGGATGTATTTGCACTGCCGTCTGGTTGCAGATCAGGTTGTTACCTAAATGGCAAAACTGACATTCATTGGCAATTATATTAATAGGAAAGAGATCAAACAATAGTCATTTTTCCCTAAATAAGTGATATTCTAATTACTCAGAACTAGAATAGACACGGTGGGGATTGTTTACTAAATGCAAAATCTGGTGCATCTATGGATAGAAACCAATCAGCTTCCAGGTTTTATTGCCAAAGCTTCAATAATCAAGTTAGAAGCTGATTGGCTACTAGGCACAGCTGCACCAGATTCTGAGTGCTCCAGTTTTGGTAAATCTAACCCAGTGTGTTTTATAAAACTCATCCGTAGGGTTGCTTCCAATGTCCAGACCTAAATCCAATGTTACATTTCTATTACAGGCTATATATGTGCCCTCCTAGTGACTGATCATTTCATACCTGTGTCCAAGTTCCTAATGCCGCGTACACACGATCGTTTTTTGGGTTGTAAAAAATTATGTTTTTCAGGCTTTAGAAAAAACAAAGTTTTTTTCAACCCGATAATTAAAACGGCCTTGCCTACACATGATCGTGAAAAAAAAATGCTCTAGCAAAGCGCGGTGACGTACAAAACGTACGACGGCACTATAAAGGGGAAGTTCCATGCGGATGACGCCACCCTTTGGGCTGCTTTAGCTGATTTTGTGTTTGTAAAAGAAGGTTAGCGCTTTTCTGTCTGTTACAGTGCGATGAATGTGCTTACAATATTACGAACGCTAGTTTTACCTGAATGAGCGCTCCCGTCTCATAACTTGCTTATGAGCATGTGTGGATTTTTCACGTCGTTAAGGCCCACACACGACCATTTTTTAGAACCCGAAAAACGACAACGTTAAAAACGTTGTGAAAAAATAGAGCATGTTAGAATTTTTTTTTTTTGCCCATTTTTTAGAACCGGAAAAATGCTCTGAAGCCCACACACGATCGTTTTTAATTTTTTAGAACCCGAAAAACGATCGTGTGTACGTGGCATAAGTGCTAAGTCTAGCTGTGAGGTCGGACAGGGCACCCCTCCTTCACCCATCCTAGCTGTCCAACAATGCAGCTATGGAGATGACTGCTTTTCTCCATCATCAAGTACTTACCCAAGGCGAATATCTCATGAGGAATGCAGTGGGCTTGTGAGATAAAATGTTCCAGACATGCAGGCAAATGCTTAGAGGTAGACAAAGTACCATTTGTTAAAGCAACCATCTCCTTGCTAGTTCCGTTTTCGGGTGGCTATGAAGGGAGGAGTGGTGCTCTGGCCGACCTCACGACTAGACTAAAGCTGGCCATAGATGAATTGGCAGTTCCTGCTGACCTGGCCGAATTTTGTTCCTTGTGTGTTCACTTCCGCTCTACAGAAGTTGATCTAGGTCCACTCTTTCTAAGAGGTTGTAAACCTCCCAAAAAAAAGAAAAAAACTGCAAGACAAAGGCATAATAACCTAGGATGCATCGCATACTAGTTTATTATGAAATACTTACCTTAGATTGTTGCCCTGAATCGGCGCTTGCATACCCAATACACGGCTGACATCTTTCACTGGAGTTACTTCCGGGTTCACAAGCTCCGGCCGTGTGATTGGCCGGAGCCGCAGCATGGGACCTGAGGAAACGGCGCCAGTGGGCCGTTTCTTCAGTGTGCATGCACCAATGATATCAGCAAAACAGTACATAGTGAATATCTCCTAAACCAGGTGTGCCCAACCTTTTGAAGTGCAAGGGCCACTTAAGCGATCCACAATGAGAGGAGCGGGTGGATGGCAGCCCACTAGGCTCTATAGAGCCCACTTTTCTCTCAGCACACCAAACTCGCAGGTTATAGAAGTATATGGCTCAGTGCAGGTAACCCACAGTTGCACTTCTCTGCACCTGTGGATCAGTTTGAAAGCAACCCAGTTACTACTGCAGAACAGATATGCCCATTTATACACTGTAATATTAGTAATAAACTTAACTTTAATAACAGTATTCTATTCTATTTTATTCCATCCCAGAGCAGGAGCTGGTGGGCCACATGTGTCCCCCAGGCCACTGATTGGGCCCCCCAGTCATCTTGGCACACCCTGCACTTGGCCACAGTAAGTCAGCAGCTGACATCTTGTTACACCCAGCCCATGTAGTTTGGGCTGGGTGTAACAAAATGTCTGTTGATACTTACTGATGTCAAGTGCAGGGTGTACCAAGATGGACGCTGCAGCATAGCATTTCCTCATGTCATTTATTGCTGCATTTCAGTGCCTGCCCATAAGTGCCAGCCACCTGTCAGTGCCCAAAAGTGCCGCCTATCGGTGCCATCTATTAGTGCCAGCCACCTGTCAGTGCCATCAGTGTCCATAAGTGCTGCCTATCAGTGCCACTTGTCAGTGCCGCCCATCAGTGCCAGCCACCTGTCAGTGCCAGTGCCCATAGGTGCCACTTATCAGTGCCCAGCAGTCAGTGCCATCTATTAGTCTCTATCAGTTAGTGCCACTTATCAGTCAAACTGTCACACGGCATTAAAAAAAAGTATCGGTATAAGCGAGTACATGAAAAAGTATCGGTACTCTGTCCTAAAAAAGTGGAATCGGGACGACCCTAAAAAAAAAAAAAGCAAGGAAACTGTGGCTGGGCATATGTGAACCAAGCCTAATGTAGAAAAGGGATATAATACAGGGGAGGTTGAGAAGACAAATGAAAGTGTGTTAAAACCTAACTGCAGCTAAATAATAATAATAAAAAAAAAGACAAGTCAGTACAAGGGACATAACTACATTCTGTAGGATGTGCCTCTTGTGCTAATTCTTCTTTTAGTTGAAATCCTCCTCTGTCCTGCCCCCCAACCCTGCTGTGATGATCTTCTGGTGGGGTGGGGGTTAATACAACTAAGGGGGTGTCATAGGCTTTCATGAAGATAGCCTGACTATGCTTGTCCTTCCTACCCAGCTGCTCCATTGATAGAAGACATACTACAGCTTTTATGAGTAAAACGTGATCTATGAATGAAGGGGGCAGAGCTATCAAGCACCCACCTGTCATTCATTCATAGATCCTGATTTAGACTTCATTTACACTTGTGCGATGCGTAATGCGATCTTGGACACTAAAGACTCATGACAAGTCGCACTCCATGTTTTTCAGTGACAACTGTTCAAATATGTGCGATTTAAAGTTGTAGCGACATTTAAAAGGTTCCTGCACCACTTTGGTCTGACTTTTATGCAACTTGAGCGCCGTAGACTAAATTCTCACCTGAATGGTATACATGCGAAAGTTGTGCAACAGTTGTCCATTATCATTGGTCAAAGTGGCAGGAGCTTTTTTGGGCGACAGGTTTCACGCAATACGATTTGACACAACTGCTGCGAGATAAATCACAGTAGAACCACACCATTGAAAAAAATGACATCTGAACCTGCATTTTGTTATTGTAGCGCGTTTTGAGATCGCGGGCAGAATCGCAATGTTTCTGCCATGATCCCGAAATGCCCTTAACTAAAGATTATATGTGGGTGTGGGACTGCGTGTAAATTGCACGTGTTTTCTGCACATGCAGCAGAATGTCTTAATGACATCCCCACGCATTGAAAACTGCAGCGCCAAACAGATTCTGTGGTTTTAGGTGTGGGGACCTTTTCCCTGTGTTTATCAGTCAGTCAAAGGAATGGGCTGCTGTGCCCACTCAACCGATGCCACGGGGAAATCACGTACACGTTTTTAGATTATTGATGTTTTATTGGAGGGTTATACAGTATTTTGGTGTAGAGAAAGAGTTTTATGTGTTTCCTGGAAAATGTAATATATTTTTTATATGTTGCAAACTCAGGCTGACAGTATTTATTTTATATATATTATATATATCATTTTTTTGTTTTTGTTTTGCTTTTCTTTGCTTTGCTTTGCTTTGCTTTGTTTGGCTTTGTTTTTTTTTTTCTTTGTGAATGGGGGGAAGAGTTCAAAACTAGAGGGTATAATATGATGTTATAGGACCATAGAAATCCCCATGAAAAGGATTTAACCCTGAAAAGCATTGGGAATAAGTCTGCAGTGCTCAGAAGTGTTCATACTTTGGGGTCAATTCACAAAGAGAAACGTTATTGGTTTTCTTCAGTTGTTAAATTAGCACTCCTTATTTAACGCTAGCAAACATGGTATTCACGAAAGCTATAATCGTTATTCAACATAGTCGTTATGGTTTTCAACTGACTCTTTATCCAATCGTTATGCTAACTACTCAGACGTTATTATTAAGATTTGGGACGTTAAAATAACTCTTAAGATCGTTAAATAATGCTGGAGAGATGCATTCTGGGAGCAGAAGGGGAGGAGAACAGCTGCATGTGGAAAAGAGCAGATACAGAGAGACAGAGAGAGAGAGAGAGACAAGCAATACACATGGAGATTGAGCATGTAATGTGCAAAACTTCTAGTGTGTGCTTTTCTAAAGCCATGTGTATTTCCTCATACAGAGAATAAATCATGGGAGATGATAAACGGAATACACGTTTATAAATCTGAACAACATTCTAACGTGTTCTTCTTCGCCTCTGGATAATTTTAAGTTCAAATAGAGCACGGTTCTATCTTGCCCAAAACGACTAAAAACTTCACTACACTACAAAAATCGCCAAAAGCTTCCTCTAACAACAAAATATCGCCTGGGAAATGTCATAACGACACCCTGAGGGAGGTGTTAATTTAACGATTGCTTAACGATCGATAACTGTCAAAAAAATCTTTGTGAATTGCACTTCTGTACATATTTAACGATTTGACTCTTTAAAATAACGATTTGACTCTTTAAAATAACGATTTGACTCTTTAATAAGGATCCACACCTTAAAATATCGGTTCTGTGTAGTGAAACGTTATTTGATGATTTTTCAAAGCGTTCAATCGTTTAGTGAATTGAACTAGCTTCAATAACGTGCAAAATAACACCCGCAATCTGAAAATAAAGCTTTGTGAATTGACCCCTATGTGTCCGTGTGTTTGCTGCCATCTATAGCTCTCTGATTTGCTGGTGTAAGGCCGTGTACACACGGCAGAGAACCTCGACGGGCAGAACACATCGTTCCGCCCGTCGAGGTTCCCTGCCGGCCGTCGAAATCGGCGACCCGCCCGTCGGGAATGGCAACCAGCCATTCTTCCAGGCGGGCCGTCGAGCAAATAGAGAGCGTGCTCTCTATTTCTGCTCGACGGGCTTCCCGACGGGAAGCTCGCCGAGAGTGTACACACGGCCGAGGTCCTCGCTGGAATGCAGCTTCCAGCGAGGTTCTCGCTGGTTTCCAGCGAGAACCTCGGTCGTGTGTACACGGCCTAAGGCGCCTTTCACATGGGCGTCTGTCCTGCCGCAGTTAAAAGCATGTTTCTTTCTTTTGAAATTCAAGACTCCAGGCACAGCGATCGGCTGCATTTGTACACTGCGATTAGCTGCGTTTACATGCAGCTACGTTTAGCTGCGGTTGGCCATTATTGTCATCCCCATAGCAACCGTTTTTATTTCGATGTGGTTCCTGTTGTTTTTTCTTTTGTTCACGTTGCTATCCGCAGCTGACACAGTGCACTGCGTTTACCTGTAGTTATGTGCAGATAGCTGCGTAAAATCGTTCCTGGACGCAGTCAAATCAATTTTTGCTATCCGCACCGAACTGCATGTAATGAAACTGCAGCTAAACGCAGTGTGTGAATGGGGCCATAGGAAAGCATCGTGTGCTTTCAGCTGCAGTAGAAAACTAGAAAATCCGCAGCTAAAAACACCATTCTATCCGTCCGTGTGAAAGGCGCCTAATAATAAAGAGTTGTTTATGTTAGATTACAATGTATACAAACACATTTGACGAAGGAAGCCTGGAAGAGGGGGTGACAGAAACACAGAGTAGGATGCGGATTGGAAGGATTGAGGTCACATGACTGCCTGCATCACACCAGGGAAGTGAATGTAGACTGATCACTGAGAAGGGAAACTGCCAGCAGATCTGGAGTATTATAGATGGTCATAGAAAGGTACAGGACACTGCTAATGAATTGTTATGTTTTATGTTATACTTAGCACTGAGATGAAAGAGAGATGTAAAGAGGGGAAGACTGCATGGGATGAGTTGGACTGGTCACCATGGTAGTGCTTACAGGGTTCATCAGAACAGCCTATTCTTTTCAATGAATGAAGAAGTGTCCGACCATTCACACCAAACTGCAGGGTTGACAATTAAGAATTGATGATGCCATAGGATTTATAGTTTATTCAATGGGCACACGTGGGCAGGATTGTGGTGGGTTCACCGTCCATTCCAGCAGGTGTGGCAGACCAGGAATTTTCTTGCCCCTCAATCATGCTGACATGTCATGGTGTGTCAAATTTGGTTGTATAATGGGCTGGACCGACCGAGAGTCTCAGATGCCCGAGTCCTTCCAGTGCCCAGCGGTGATGTAACTACGTTGCTATCCCTCAGAGTTACAGCGACTGCACTTGTATTTTGCACTTGTAGTGCAAATTGGATTTGCCTTTCGTAAATAACCCCGATGATGTCTTTATTGGTGTCGTCATTATTTAGGATAAAATAAATGATATTGTGGTGCCTGAAGTATTACATTTACAGTGAATACCATATGTGCTAAAAGTAAGCACTAACCTTTGTTATTTGTAATATTTGCAATCCTTATTGCATACACTATGCATAAACGTTTCTGCCCGTTTTTAAGTTTAGTATCACCTTACCTACTGACACCTCTGCAATTCACCAAAATGTCACCAAAATGATACCTATGCAATTCGCCAAAATCTATTTACACTGAGAGAAGGGAAGTTCTAGTTTTTCTCATCCCTTGTGTGTTATTGGTATTACTTAAATGTCCTCGGGGGAAAAAATTATTTGATCCCCCTGCAGATTTTGTAAGTTTGTCACATACAGAGAAATGAAGAGTCTATCATTTTTATCATTAGTTAGAATAAAGAACAGAAAAAACACACGATACAAATGTTATAAATTGAGTTGCAGTTCAGTGAGAAAAATAAGTATTTGATCCCCAAGCAAAACATGACTTAGTACTTGGTGGAGAATCCCTTGTTGGCAAGCACAGAGGTAAGACATTTCTTGTACTTAGTGACCGGGTTTGCACACATCTCAGGAGGTATTTTGGTCCACTCTTCCTTACAGATCTTCTCTAAATCCTGGTTTCTTGGCTGTCACTTGGCAACTCGAATTTTCAGCTCCCTCCATAAATTTTCTCTAGGATTATGGTCTGGAGGCTGGTGAGGCCACTCCAAAACCTTAATGTGCTTCTTCTTGAGCCACTCCTTTGTTTTGGGTCATTGTCATGATGAAATACACATCCACGACCCATCACCAGTATTCTGGCTGGGGGAAGAAGGTTCTCATCCAAGGTTTTACAATACATGGGCCCCATCTATTGGCCCCTCAGTGCTGCAAAGTCAGTTTGTACCTTTAGCAGAGAAATAGCCCCAAAGCAAAATGATTCCACCTCCATGCTTGACTGTAGGGATGGTGTTCTTAGGGTCATAGTCAGCATTTTTATTTTTCCAAACACAGTGAATCAATCTAATGCCAAAGAGCTCATTTTATTCTCATCTGGCCACAGCACTTTCTCTTAATCCTTCTCTGAATCATTTAGATGTTCATTCAGACGGGCCTTCTTGAGGAGGGAAACCTTGCAGGTACTGCAGGATTTTAATCCATGGCAGCATTTTATGTTACCAATGGTTTGTTTGGTGATTGTGCTCCCAACTGCCTTGAGATCATTCACAAGCTCCTCCCATGTAGTCCTGGGCTGATCCATCACTTTTTTCATGATCATTCTTACCCCATGAGTCAAAATCTTGCATTGAGCTCCAGACTGAAGGTGATTGATGGTTATTTTGTATTTTATCCATTTGCGAATGATCGCTCCAACGGTTGTCTCCTTTTCACCAAGCTTCTTGCTGATGGTCTTTTAGCAAATTCCAGCCTTATTCAGGTCTACAATCTTGTCCCTGACATCCTTTGGCAGTTATTTGGTCTTGCCCATGATGAGGTTTGAATGCAAGAAAGAGCCTCTGTGAACAGGTGTGTCTTTTATACACATAACGAGCCGTCGTTAGAAGCACCTTCTTAAATTGACAGGACTAATCTAAGCACATACTGTAGCCAGTCTGTGGGAGCCAGAATTATTGTTGGTGGGTAGGGGATCAAATACATTTTAACTCCTTGGACTGCAACTGCATTTATAACATTTGTATCAGATGTTTTGTCTGGATTTTTGGTTGATATTCTGTCCCTAACATTTATAATACATCTATGATAAAAAAATATAGACTGATCATTTCTTTGTAAGTGGGCAAACTTACAAAACCTGCAGGGGATCAAATCATTTTTTTTTTTTACTGTATTAGTCTGAGGAGGATTTGGATTTGTGAAGACTGAGGCACTCGTCTTTGTCCAGTAACGTATATGAGATGAGATGTACAAACTGTTTATAAATCTGTTCTGTCATTGGTCTGTGAGCAGATGATGTCATGCAAAAACCTCTTCCTTTGCATGGTCATCGTAAAGTAGATCTCATAAGTATTATAATAAAAGCTAAACACTGGGCAAAAAGCTAAACACACACCGTTGAAATACATATACATTAGCTCTTGCACTTGTCTCAGGATTCATAGTTCCATCTATCCATTCCTGAGAATCTCATCAGGAAAAACCCGTAGTTTTCCCTGACGAGATTCTTGACAAGAAACTCTTGCCGTCGCCGCCATCTTGCTTCACCCTACCTATGCCGTGGAAGCTACCGCTCATGCGTCAAAGTCATTTTGAGCATGCACAGGTTTCCACGGCGACAGGTAAGTATACACACTATCTGGTTTCTCATCGGGAAACAGGCCGACAAGAACCTCGGCGAGAAAATAAAGAGCAGGTTCTCTATTTTTCTCGTCGAGATTCTGGCCAGATTTCCAGACGAGAAACCTGAAAGCCTTGTACACACGCTCAGTTTACTTGGCAAGAAAGCTCTGCCAGCAGTTTTCTTGCTGGTTTGTGCCGAGAAAACCGAGCGTGTGTACGAGGCTTCATACAACCCTACTACAATCCAGTCTCAATACCAAACTTCTCTGCTGCAATTAGGAAAGAGAGGAAGGTCACCTCCTAGAACAGACTGATGAAGTTATCTTTCTGCTCTCTGGCACAGCATGCCAATAGCAGCACTATGCAATTATTTTTGCATGTTTACCTGGTTTATAGGTAATTTTTAAGTGATGCCTTCTTTGTAAGACATTCATATACTTACTTAATATTGCTTGTCATGTGGCTCATCTCTAGTGATCAAAAGGTTGAAAATGTTGGTATACTTATTAAGACAGAAGCTGGAAACCAATAATGGCACTGTGTAACATATAAAAGCTTATATATATTATTTTATAGTGACTATCCTTTTAACAAATATTATTCCATATGTACAGTACAAAAATCTCAATCCTATACTGTATGTGATTAGATCAGAGTTAAAGAGGTGTTCCGGACATAATTTTTTTTTTTCACTATCTCAACATTATTAGAACATATAAGCAGTAACAGATATCAATTGTTCCCGATCTCCTCATTAGTTATCAATTAAACTTACAGTATATATTGTCACTGATCTTGTGGCTATTTCCATTTTTGTTATGGGCATGTGAAACCCAGTTGATTTCTCTTCCTTTTTTTCCTGAGAGAGGTGCATGCTGGGTAACCAGCATGCACCTCTTGATCTTGCGCATGTGCTGTTAAACCGCGCTCGTAGCGCGGATACACAGTAATGCGCACAAACTCCTGGGAAACAATAAGGCCGCGTACACACACTCAGTCCATCCGATGAGAGCGGTCCGAAGTACCGTTTTCATTGGTTAACCGATGAAGCTGACTGATGGTCTGATGTGCCTACACACCATCGGTTAAAAAACTGATCGTGTTAGAACACGGTGCCGTTTACATGTTTTACCATCGGTTTTGACCCATCGGTCAGGCGTCCATCGGTCAAATTTTAAAGCAAGTTTCTCTTTTTTTTGACCGAAGG
The DNA here is from genome assembly GCA_029574335.1 of Rana kukunoris. Lineage (NCBI taxonomy): Eukaryota > Metazoa > Chordata > Amphibia > Anura > Ranidae > Rana > Rana kukunoris. The sequence continues at coordinate 349,199,782 of CM056052.1, forward strand.
ATAACTGACCGATGGGGCCCACACTGGTCCGCTCCGTGTGAAAGGACCCTTACTCTGTATTACTCAGCCCAAAAAAACAGCTACTGTCACCATGTCTTCATGTTGCTGAACAAAACATTTTTTTAATTAGCAACAGAAAGTTTTGTTTATATCGGTCTTTTGCTGATTAAAGTGAAACATAGTTGCACAGAACTAGAGACGGAGTGCTATTGCTTGTGTCTACCTAAAGTGTTACTAAACCCAGGAACCTGCATTCATTATATCTGGTCTCCCACAGTACACAGAATATGGAAATTCAATAGTTTTAGTAAATATAAACCGTTACCCGTTAAATACTTTTTCCCATCAGCAGTATATAGCAGTCTTATGCTTTCTTATGACTTCTCTTAGTGTCCAGCCAAACACTGGTTAAAGCTTGTAAGGGGAGTTTTCATTCTCCTCTGACTGTCCAGCATGACCCCCAACCCTCTGCCTGGTAAAATGTTCATTGGCTCTTTGCCATCTCTAGCAACACACACATCTCTAGCAACAGACACCAAACTGAGCATGTGCAGAGTGCTCCCAAGGCTCTGTACTAGCAGCATATGAATTGTGGATAGTAAAAAAAAGGGGAGGATCAGAGAAGACAGAATCAAACAGCCTTTTTACACAATGCGGAGAATTAACCCCTTAGGTTCAACGTTGAGTATAAGAAGCATGCTTTACTGCATATACAGACTGATTTTACTGTTGTGGGTTTAGTAACACTTTAAGGTCCCTTTCACTCTGGTGTGCTTTTGCCACTCTTTTTTTCCATCTCGACAAAAGCACACGAAGACTATTCCCCATTAAATCTTATGTATATGATTATGTTCACATTGTGGATGTGCTGTGTTTTCAGAAGTTCTACATGCTGCATCTTTGGTGAAATTTTTCAAAAGTGCACCAAAAAGGCACCTTCTATTGTGAGTCAATGGGAACACATCAAAAGCCCTATAGGGCCCTTTTCCACTCCTCCAGGCCTACTCCACTTTCAGCTTTCTGCCTCATTACTGGAGCCAATTGATTGGGGGGATCAGCTCTGTGATGCAGGGGACTGTGTAATGGGGGATTTGTGATTGATAGTAGAATTGTGATTTGATGGGGGTACTCTCTCATAGGAGTACTCTAATGTATAGGGTGGACTCTGATGTGATGGGGACCTCTGACATGAAGGGGGAATCTGATGTGAAGAGGGTGTTCTGCTTTGATTAGGGGGCTCTGATGTAATGTGGAAGACCTCTTATATGAAGGGGATCTTCTGATGTGAATAGGGGACTGTGGTGTACAGGGGTGCTTCTGATGTGAAGTTAATTTCATCAAGGTGGCTGTGTGCATTATCCTAGACTCAGGTCTCTATTGATAATTAATATTGATGTTTTTTATATTTAAGACTGAGTTGAGATTTTGCATGCTTTTAAAGGGTGCTGCGACTGAAAAAGGGTTGAGAAATGTTGGTAGTTTGCTCAACCGTTGCTGTTTTCATGTGCGTACGACCAACATGCAGAATGTGAATCCATGTTCATAGCCAATATATCCAAAAATACTAGGGTCCGTTTAGACAGAAACCAATAAACCTACCAGTATGTCATTGACATATGGGAGGAAACCCATGCAAAAAAAAGGAAAACATTCAAACTCCATGCAGTGTCTTGGTCCATAATTCCCCCTAATATTCAGTGCTGCATGACATAAGTGCTAACCACTAAGCCCACTGTGTTTACCCAAAGTGCAAGAAACTAGTACAGGCAGAAAACGTACTAACGATTATCGATTTTGTGCCCATTAACTGGCCGAAAAATGAACAAACTGTCTAAATGACCGAATTTCGGTAGATTTTTCGTATAGTGTATGGCCAGCATTAGACCAAACTTAGTTGTGCGGTCAGACGCCATAAGGGCATTACCAAAGGGGAGCGCCTAAGTTTGGCACTTTCATCCTAAGTTTGGAGCACTCGTCATAAGGATTTTCATAACCCATAAGGAAATTTTCAGCGCGTTATTCATTATGGACTTTCACCATTCATGCATGTTTTGCACGTTGAATGCTATTTGAATATAGAGCACATGAGCACTTTATTATAAATATCTGTTATGAGATTTTAAATTTTTTTTGTGTATGGTATCATACCAGGGATATACCAATGTAGGAGGTTCTTTAGTCATCAGAGAGTATTTGTTCAGCGTGACACTTCGCTGTTTAAAATTGGAGCACAGAAGCACTTTTTATATGTGTGTTGTTAAAGCGGTGGTTCACCCTAAATCTACTCTCTCACATCCGATCCAGCATACTGGCGTCAGCGCCAGTATGCTGTTTTTTTTTTTTTTTTAATTGCTCTACTTACTGTATAATGAATAATTTTCATTTCTCTCTACCGCGGGTGAATGGCGCTGCTATTGCGC
>CM056052.1:349207201-349292201 GCA_029574335.1 Rana kukunoris
ATCCTTTACAACCCCTTTAAAGCTGACAAGTGAAGCATTTGCCAAAATTTTTTACTGTTCATTTCATTTTATTTAAATTAAACAAGATTTTTGATAGATTTCCTTTTGCACTGTTGGCATTTTAATGCATCACCCTTTATTGTTAATAAAATATCTTCATGCCATTTTACTACTTTAAAGTCAACCAGGCATAACAAATTGCCTGGTGTACTGGCAAATGTATATGTAATATGTAGAGTACCTTCACTATAGACGTCGTCTTATCTACAATACGTAAATTACATCAGAGCTGTATGACTAAGTCTCTTTTTTTATTTGTGAAATCTCGGAAACTTGCCTTAGCAGTTTTGTAATTGCAGGGGAATTTTGAACTGTGTACATTAAAATGCCAAGTTTACAGCCTTCAGGTGTGTGTTCAGTGTACATATGACAGCTAACTGGCTTCCCTGCACTTTTCCACAGAAACATGGCAAACACACAGGTCCTTCCACAAGACTTGCACATGAGCAACATGCTTAAGGCTGTGAAAATCCGAGAAAGGACCAAGCAGGACATAGTGAAGCCCAGCAACGGAATCATACATCATTTTAGAACGATGCACCGATTCACTATCGAACTGTTTATGATTTGTCACTTTTGCACCAAGTTTCGGGAGATTCTTCAAAAGAGTCTGTTTGACAGATCCATGCAAGTTGCGCTCGAAAGTCACAAAAGGATAAATTTATGTAAAGAAGTGAAGAAGCTTGTCCCTTTGAAAATAAATGGTAAGTAATGTGTGTGTGTGTGTGTGTGTGTGTGTGTATGTATATGGCTATGTGTGTTTGTGTGTGTGTATATATATGTGTAATATATATACATAAAAAAAATTAATAAACACATTATATATATTGGTTTATCAATTTTATATATATATATGTGTGTGAGAGAGAGAGAGATAACTAAGTGTGATTTCTATGTGTTACTCTACTTGCAGGCTTATTTATGAAAGAAATATCACTCCAAGTAGATTGTTACTTATTAACAATTGCTAAAGTAAAAACAGATTGGTTGACTGGACTATATTGTATCAATAATCTTTGCACTTTACTGACATACGTTCATAAAAAAATTAAGCTCATTTGTTTTTTTTCCAAAAAATGTCACATTCACAGAATACCTTACAGAAAGCTTATCTTCTCTGAATAATAAACCTGTGTGACTTGAAATATCAGAATGACATGAAATGAGGAAGAACATGGGTCATATAAAAATTGAAACTTACGAGAGAGAAGAAAAAAAATTCCCACTTCAATTGTGTGCACAGATTTCACTTGTCTGATGAATATGCATTCCAGCCGGGCTTGTCCCGCCCTCCTGGAAAGTCCTGTCTGCTGTTATGTTGAAAGGAGAGAAAAAAAAAATACAATAGACTTCAGCCAATTGCCAGTCATCTAGCTGAACTCTGGGAAATTCCGACTGACAGGGAATTTTATGCAGATCATTCTTTGATTGGCACAGGCAAAACAAATCTGATCTTTGTTCCACATTTTACAATAGAAGGGAAATTTACCTGTCAGCTTTACAAACTGCTCTTTTGTGCTTATCCTCTGCCTAGGTACTTAGTTAGCAGCTGCAACGTTACTGAACATACAACAGTCTGGCCACACATTTTATTTTATAACTATTTTTCAGTTCAGTTGAAGCTTTTTAGTTATGATAGTTTGGTTATTTTTTTGTAAAGCTGCCTGCCATACAATGAGCTCCATTTTATTGATCTGACTTGGATCAAATAGAACTAGACATTTTCTAGTTATCTAATGAACATACATTTGGATACAATTGGAATTTCCAATTTAATCTCAGTAAAAACTCTACCACACTTCTTCTCGGCGGAATAAGGAAGTGGGACAGGAAGTCCCACTCCTCCTGAAGCCCCCACTCCCCCCTAAAAAAAATAACATGCCAAATGTGGCATGTAAGGGGGTGAGGAGTGGGATAGGCAGAAGTTGATATTTTGGGTGGAACTCCGCTTTAAGCATTCTTGTTGCCCCCAACCTTCCAAAACCAGTAGGTTTCTACCAAACTGGCAGGGGTAGAGGCACCATTTGTGCATGCTGTGCAACTAAACAAGGGCACTTTGGGATTTAGGGACCAATTTACATGGGATGTGGGTCAGGTATGTGATGGGACCTATTACTGCTATCACATATGCCTGTACACTTCACTTCAAGCCCTGTTTAGAAACCATAGACACGCTTCATGATGCCCAATCCCCTTTAATTGATTTGGGGGATGGGGGGGGAGCGGCTGAAAATGTTCTTTCACAAGGGCGCTTTGCTTATGGTTGTCACCAAGTGGCCCCACTGTGTGTTTGCAGTTTCTAATTTTTTTTATAAGCATTAAGTCCTTGTTCAGGCACTTACTTGTATGGTTTGACAACCATCTTCCAGTGGTTCCCCTGATTTGTCACCCTGTCACCTGCACCCCTAATGGAGCCCACACACATTACACAGGTATAGTCCAGTGTTGTTACTTTTAGGAAGCCAGTCTGGGGCAATGCTGGAGGAAGAGCATGTAGGCAGGAAGTGGTTGAAACAGTCTTGCTTTAGATGAAATTTAACAAGTAGATTCCATCAAAAATATCACAAGTTTACAGAGGAACACAGAGCTGGGAGTTTTGATTTTCTAAGTAGGGGGAATTAATTCTGATTCAGGCATGTATGGGACTTAAAGCGACACCTATTCTCACTGTCAGACGATGCTATGACCAGTCTACTTAAAGAGTAGACTGGTCATAGCATTTTCTGATATTAGGATTTCCCATCCTAATATCAGAAAAAAAAACTGTTTTAGGTATTCCTACCTACTTAGGTAGGTACTCATATTATTACATAAATACAATCTAATAAACATTGTGTTTTTTTTTTTTAATATGTTGGTTTTCCTGTCAACAGTCTTCTGTATAAATCTTGTGTCATTTTTATGTAGGTGATGGAAACTGCTTAATGCATGCAACATCTATGTACATGTGGGGTGTGCAGGACACGGATTTGCTGCTGAGAAAGACCCTACAAGAAGTTCTAAAGACATCAGATACTCGAAACTTTAAGTTTCGCTGGCAGCTTGAATCTGTTAAATCCACAGAGTTTATACAAACAGGGCTTCGATATGATACGCGGGTAAGAAATGGAAAATGAATTGCTTAGCAATGTAGGATCAATGCTTCTGAAACGTTGTTAGTGCTGTTTAGTGTAATATATAAAGTTCAATGGGACACATAGAAATTGTTCTCTATAAGATATAAACTTGGCCATAATTTTTATTTTTTTTTCTGTTCAGCCATGAATAAAAACAAACCAAATTCTCCATCCACACAATCATGGCAGGGGGCGCCACGTCACCACACCAGGAAGTAAAACACTTCCGCGCATGCGCCGAATCCATTCGGTGGCGGTGCGGCGGCGGTGCGGGACGACATGTCTGCTGGTAAGTGTACTAACCAGCAGACATGTCGGGCGGACGGATTGCCACCCGATAGATTTCAAAGCATGCTTTGAAATCTGTCAGGTGGCCAAATCCGTCGGCTCGGCCGTACACACGATCGAATCTGTCTGCTGAAACGGTCCAGCGGACCGTTTCCAGCGGACAGATTTGATCGTGTGTACGAGGCCTTAGACTACACTGATCAGTAGATGAAGGCACTGATCAACAGAACTTTCCCAACTTGATCATTTGCCAGATGTCGATCTTAATATCAACGTCTGTTGAACAAGGACGGCCTTACACTGTTTGAAATATGCCTTCCCTTGCTGAACCAGCTGCATTTTGATCCACCTTAGCAAATGTGTTTGCATTGCTGATTTTTACAAGATTGTAAAATAACAATGTCACATCTACTAAAGCAAGAACAAAAGCAAATTCTAGAGATACTTTATTTGAAATGATAAGCTTACAGGCATTATCAAGATTTTCCATTCTTTGGTTTTCTTTTATTGGACAAAAACTATGCAGCTAGGTTTAAAATACAAATAGAATATATACAGTATATTGTAGTGTAAGAAGAGGGATATCCTCCCACCCCACATAGCAAGTTCATACAGACCCATATACCGATGCTGCCCCTATTGGAGAGGGTACCCCAATGTAAATATTGCCTTAAAGATGGATAAATTCTCAGAGATTCCTATGTTCCTTATCATTCAAAAACAGTTGCAGGAGATATCCCCCTAAAGCAGAAACAAAACACGTATTGAAACCACTGTATGAGGCTACAGGTATATCATGCCTTTGATAAATCTTTGGAAAATCTTATTTTTAAAGATAAACATGGCACACAAATTGCAATGTGAATCATTGTTTGTGATGAAAATGACAGGTATACAATTTGTTTTGAAAATTACTTTTCTTTCATTCATAGAATTGGGATGATGAATGGGAACATATTGTTAGGATGGCATCAACAGAACCCTCAATGGGCCAAAATGGACTCCAGTATAACTGCCTTGAAGAAATTCATATATTCGTGCTAGTTAACATCCTTAGGAGACCAATTATTGTTCTTTCAGGTGAATATGTAGAATATAAGAAATGTTGTCTTGCTTCCTGTTGTGGATTTAAATTTTATTTTAGTTTTAAATGCCTTTTGTTTATTTTTACCAAAATGTAATTAGCACAGAGGCAAATATAGACAGTACCAAAAATATTTACCTGGACACTGTTTAGAGGGGTAGGGAATGTTGGATTTGAACAACTTGACATGCTTTAAATTAAAGAAGAACAAAATACACAATTTAGCTGTTTCATTAAAGAAAACTCAAGTTATAAATGTACAAAAAATGGTATTAAACCTTTAGGCCCCTTTCACATGGGGACTGATCCGCTTTCAGCGGTCCGCCAGCTTAGCGGGAGATCTCTCCGCTGATCTCTGCTGAGCCGGCGGATGACAAGTCCCTCTATGTTTACTGAGCGGGGAGGGGCTTGTCCAGTGCCGCTGTCTCCTATGGAGAGATTAGACGAAAACGGACAGCATGTCCATCTTCATCAGATCTCACCCGATCCGACTCTCCATGGGCGGATGGCGACGTATCGCCATCCGCCTGATTTTATCGGATCGGGTCGGGTGTCAGTGGACATGTCACTGCTGACATCCAACGCTCCATAGAGATGTATGGAGCAGTCATTGAGGTCCGCCAACAAAACTGACAGGCGGACCTGAACGGTCCGACCGTGTGAAAGGGGCCTTAAACAAACCTACCAATGTTGTTTCCTTCACTGTTTATATTTATAGTCTGCCTACTAGTGCATGCACAGTTTATGTTACAGCTGATCTTTCAGGACCTCAATTGGTGTCGAAGCTGGTCATGTGTACAGCACCATGGCAACCGCAAAACGAAATTGAGGCTATGATAGCACTGCCCTAATTGGCAGATAAGAAAATAGTAGTGTTTAGTTTACTTTAAGGCAAGGCTAGTTATTGCCAAAGAAAAATGCATGTGTCAAGCAAGTAGTTGAAAGTCCTACATAAAGTAGCTGTCAACACTGTTTTTCTTTTTTTTTACATTATATGAATGTCTGAATGGACTAAATACTAATAGCTACACTAACTCTATTTAACAATCAGACTGTGCTTTTTTAGAAATTCATAAACTTTGCAGTTAGATGTCCAGGCAGCATAGATACATATGGATTAGACGTGGTTCTTAGAAGAAAATGAATGTCTACTAACCCATGGTGTGTATATATATATGTATATATTGTTTGGGATCAAGAACAGCTGATTGCTCCTCTATGCTCAATTTATCATGGTTGAGCCATATGGCCTTGTATCATAGGCACACTAGTCATAAAATGCATTATTGGTGCACAGGAGACAGCTTGTGGTGATAGAAGTAAAAATGCAGGAGGAGGAAGAGCGATATGCCACGGCTATCTCAATATCCAAGCAGGGCCAATAGACTAATTAGGATAGCCTGGGAAATGGAGAGATCTTGGCTATTCATTAGAGCTATTGATTATTTATTACCCCAACCCTGAAGGTTGGGGTAATACCTGTAGTAGTGGTGTGAAGAAGACTGTACTCTTTATCAAGCACCTTGCAATTGACAACTGGAGCTGCTCAAGATGAACAGAAGATAAAGATTTTCCCAGTAGAAGTGAGATGCAAGGTTTTTTTTCTACACATTTCGTCATACGTAGACGTTTTCAATGGGGATTGGTAAGAGGCTTTCCATGTGGTGGCGGTTTTCTCACGGATGTTTGAAGTTCACTATGGTGCTGTTTGTCTTGATTGCGGACACCAATGAGATTTAATCGGCACAATTTTGGACATTATTTATTTAATTTATTCATGTGTTTGAAATCGACATTGATTTTTATGTTTATCTAGCCTCTGGTTGCTAGTAAATTTCTGCTGGTGCAGTTTTTTTCTTTACCTATGTCAGATATCACAGTTGATCTTTCTGGGGAGCTCATAGATAAAATGGTAATGAAGAAGGATGTCCACTTAATGACCCCGATGATGTCCCTAACCCCCTACATTTTTACCACATGAATCCCAAGATCAAGAGTTAGCATATGAATTGAAATGCCAAGTCTTCTTAGCTCTACTCTCATTGACTATCCACAAAAGAACAGGTTTAGATTTATTTGTAATAAGTGATGTTAGCCTTCTCATGATAATTAGGCAGTTTATAGTTATGAATAAGAAACAGTCAGGGGTACATTTAATATCTTTTCCACATATGCAAGGATGTGCTAAACAGAAGCATTGAGAGAGACAGATTTACTTATAAAAGTTCAGGTTGATCCATAAAGTCCTCCTTTTGCTGCTCTAAGCCAACACTACCACATCATTTTTTTCCCCCTAATCGCTTCTTAATTGTGCATCTGTTTATCATGAACCTGTGCAAGTCTGTCTCAGTGGTCTATCTACGATTTCCTGCACAGGGGTTGTAAATGCACAGAAAAACTGTTGCATATTGTGTCACTAATACATCACCACCAACGTATTTCCTTTTTTTTCTCCACAGACAATGTAATTCGGAGCTTGGAGTCTGGCTCTAGCTTCTCCCCTCTTAATGTTAGTGGGATTTACCTACCTCTTCATTGGCCTGCACAGGAATGCTATAAATACCCTATAGTTCTTGGCTACGAAAGCCAGCACTTTGCACCTCTTGTCACTATGACGGACACTGGTCCAGGTATGTGTATCTGATTTGCACCCTGATACTTAACTCTGAACGCTAGGTTCTTTAAGATCTTGTCTCCATTTTGGGTCCTTTATGGTATAGTCCTCAATAGATTTTGTGAAAAGCATGTACATTTATGATCCAGCTGTTCAGTATTGAACATCCAGAATGTGCAAAAGACTACATATACCTGTACATGAAGTTACAGTCACAGTTTGACTAGGTTTTTCATTATGTTCATTCAGAATTTGCATGCATGTATAGTTTGGGAAGAGAGGTGGTTTGTTACCACTGCACATGTCTATTACAGGAGATTAGGCAAACAACCCAAGCAGACTAAATCAGCATCTGTTTTAACTATTTAGCTTATATATAGAGAGAAGATGACCACATACAGTGCATTTATAAAGAATTACATTTTTTTAAGCAGAGATTCGAGCTGCCCCACTTGTGTTCAACGAGAGTGGGAGATATGAAGATATGAAAATTCACTTCTTAACTGATCATGAAGAAAAAAACAGAGACAAGCTTCTGAAAGAGTATTTACATGTACTGCAGGTACCTGTTCAGTCCTGGGAGCATGGCACTACCCATATAATAAATACTGCCAGGTGAGTTCACCTTCTAATAGAATTCTCCATATTTTTTTTAATCGCTTTTATTATTTTACCTTTTTCTCATTTAGTACAAGCATTTGTCTTTCGGCCTCCTTTACAATTCAATTGAAATTCATTATAAACATTTTACATTCAAAACTTCCCCTTATTTTAGTTTCTTTAGCAAGATGCATCCAAGATTCTGCTTGGCCCTCCCCCTCCCTCCCTGCAGTCCTCTGGGACACATCCCAGGTCCCAGAAGACTGCAGGACAATTCAAAAAGTGAGGGCCCACGCAGTGGGCAGTTTGCTGTGTAGCGGAATGCCGCACAGCCTGCTGCCTGCAGTTGGGATACTGGCTCAAGTGCTGGATCCTTTATTTATTTCTTTTTTTGTCCATTTATTAAAAGTCAGCGGCTGTAGTATTTATAGCTGCTGACTTTTTTCCTTTTTTTTTTTCCTTTTTTTTACAGCGTGAACCTCCTCTTTAACCACTTAAGGACCGCCGCACGCACTTATACGTCCACAGAATGGCTCCGCTGGGCACAAGGGCGTATATTTACGTCCTCGCCCAGTAGCGGTGTAAAAGTCAGTTAGTGTTAGGTTCAGGGTAGCCCCCGTACCCCCCTAATAAAGTTTTAACCCCTTGATCACCGCCCTAGTTAACCCTTTCACCCCCCTATTGCCAGTGTCACTAAGCGATTATTTTTCTGATCGCTGTATTAGTGTCGCTGTTGCCGCTAGGGAGCTATTTTTTTTTTTATTGCGATTTTTTTTTTACTAAAGACGTGTGGCTAAATAAATTTTGCCCTAAATATTTGACTAAAATTTAGTTTATTTGATCTTTCTTATAACAAAAGTAAAAAATTGTGATTTTTTTCAAAAATTTCGCTCTATTTTTGTATATAGCACAAAAAATAAAAATCGCAGAGGCGATCAAATACCACCAAAAGAAAGCTCTATTTGTGGGAAGAAAAGGACGCGAATTTTGTTTGAGAGCCACGCCGCATGACCGCGCAATTGTCTGTTAAAGCGACGCAGCGCCGAATTGTAAAAACACCTTGGGTCTTTTAGCAGCATATGTGTCCGGGTCTTAAGTGGTTAAAGTTGAGTTCCACCCTCCAAAAAATATGTTGACAAAAAAATCCTAAAAAAAATGTTTTTGCTTACCAGAAATAGCGGTTGGTATGCGGAAGTCGGTAATCTGCCTCTTCATCGTCCGCGGCAGGTCTTCTTCCTCCGTCCTACTCGCAATGTCTTCTGGTGAATAGGGCACGCTGCCTTCTGGGAACTGTGTGTATCCCAGAGAGCAGCCCGACCCATTCACAAAGCGGCTTACGCATGCGCAGTAGGAAACAGGCAGCGAAGCCGCATGGCTTCACTGCGTGTTTCCCTTACTGAGGATGGCGGCGCTGGGAGCTGGTGGGATCGATCCTTATGAAAAGTCAACAGCTACAGTGTTTGTAGCTGCTGACTTTAAAAAAAAAAATGTGGGTGGAATCCCTCTTTAGGCACAAAAGCGTTGCTGTTTTGTAATGTCACCTCCAGTTTAGGGAATTTGCAAAACAAGACACAACAGCTACAAAACCAATTCAGGACGTTCACTTTAATGATTATGTTCTGTAGATTTGTGTGGATCATAACAATCTACACATCTCTTAACCCCATTTAATTTTTCACGACAACACTGCTGTAACAATGTAATAATAATAATAATATTACAAAAAACTGATAGACAGTATTTGGTGGCTGTTATCTTGTAATTTTCTTGCGTTTTGTAAAGACAGTACTGCCCTTTTCAATTAAAGCTTTCTGTTTAGCTAGTCATTCATTGCATGCAATAAAATTAAACTTTTATTACTAAGTTAACAGATTAAAATAAATGCTAACTTTATTTTTTTTTACAGGCTGGATGAGAATAATTTACCAAAAGAAATCAACTTAGTAGAAGATTATTTTCAGCTAGTGCAACATGAATACAAGAGGTGGCAAGAGTTTTCAGAGCAAACAAGCAGGGGCAATTGCAGTAACCGTAGATATGAGCTTTGCCTACCTCAGCTGTCTCTTGTGGAAGTAAAATGTGAAACATTAAACTGTCCTTTCTACATGTCTGTGAACACCCAACCTTACTGCCATGAGTGCTTTGAAAGGAAACAGAAGTCAAGTGACAGGACTAAAGCTCAAGTACACAAGGGTGAAACCATCCCCAACAGAACTGAATATTTGGAGCCATCTTGTCAGAGAACAGAGGAGACCGTATCTGGCTCTGGCACTGCTCTGGCTACAGCACCAAGTCTTTTTATATTTAGTGAAACAAATGCAATGAAATGTAAAACACCCGACTGTCCCTTTACTTTGAATGTGGAACTCAATGGATTGTGTGAGCGCTGCCATAATAGCAGGCAAATTCCGTCTGGTAGCAAGGCAGACAGAACAAGGGACTTGGATATAATTAGGTGCAATATTTGTTTCCAGGATACCACAAGGACTTTTAATGGTATTTGCAGCTCTTGCTTTAAAAGGACAACAGAACAAACACACAGATCGAGTTTCCCATCTGTAGTTCATCAGAGGTCTTTCTCTGACCCTATAAATGAGTCTGGAAACCTAGTGAACCTGACAGGTTTGGAGATAACCAGCAGTAAGAGCCAAGAACCAGCCATTGGGTCTCAGTCTGGTGCTGTGTATAATGCAGAAGAAAGAACATCTAACCAAAAGTGCAAGAAGTCTGGCTGCCAGTTTTTCGGGACACTACAAAATGAAGGATTTTGCACACTATGTTTTTTTGAATTTCAGGAGAATAGTGGTAGGTAATTACTAGACTTATTGTGTACTCTACAATATTAACTGTACTCATGTATTGCTGCTTTCTGCTATACAATTTGTTATAACTTGATCAGAGGCCAAATACTGGTCCATTGAACTTGTGGCCAGTCTATGAGAATTCAAGTATTTACATATTCTTAAACAGAACATGACCTTATAAACAAGTATTGCTGACCTCTGTATCTACAGGCACTGTGGCACAATTCTTCCTCAAAATACACAGCAGAAGCACTAAATAAGCACCTTCAAGTCATTCTCTCAGGCAATTTAGCCTGTTCTCCCAAAACGCCTGCTTTGTGATCAGATTATAGAGTATAGAGTATAAGTAGATGAGAAGGCTCTTAAAATAATCTCTGGGAGGGGGAAACAAGGAGAACTGTGTTTAGCTTAGAAAATAACTTTAGTGCTTCTGATTTGACTTTTGAGTCTGAATTGGGTTATTTCCGAAAGGCAAATCCACTTTGTACTACAAGTGCAAAGTGCACTTGAAATTGCACTGAAAGTGCAATTGGAAGTGCGGTCGCTGTGAATCTGAGGGGTAGAGCTGAAATCAGGGGAAGCTCTGTTGATTTTATTATCCAATCATGTGCAAGTTAAAATGCTGTTTTTTTAGTTTCCTTGCCCCCCCCCCCCCCCCGATCTATAGTGACTGCACTTCCAAGTGCACTTTGCACTTGTAGTGCAAAGTGGATTTGCCTCTAGTACCCCCTCTGTGTGTGTGTGCATATATATATATATATATATATATATATATATATATATATACACAGTGGAACCTCGCATTACAAGCATAATCCATTCCAGGAGAATGCTCGTAATCCAAAGTACTTGCATAGCAAAGCAAGTTTCCCCCTTGAAGTCAATGGAAACAAAAATAATTTGTTCCGCCTTGACTTCAATGGGATGCAATACCGCATGCGGCCAGAGGTAGGGGGTGCCGGAGAGTCTCGTAAACAGCCGTAAAGGCCCAGCTGTCCTCGAAAAAGGCTCGTAAACTGAGTATTTCCGTGTCTTTCCAAGCATTTTCGAACATATTGCGAAATGCTCTTTAACTGTGTTACTCGCAATTCGAGGTTCGAGGTTCCACTATATATATATATTGTGTATGTATATGTATATATATTATAATATAATGTCCTTTGAAAAATTATAGTGGTAATTAAAGTGGTTCCAAATGTAGAATGTTTTTAGGTAAAAAAAACCTTCTGGGTGCAGCTCAGCCCAATCCAATATATAGAGAACCTGCCCAGGACCTTTTGCAGAAGTAAAAGGTCATCCCACTGTTTAAACCCAGCAGTAATCTGGGGACCTTAGTTGTTCACTTATCTCACAGACTTTTTCCCAATTTTCCATCGCAGGTTCCTGTGTCAAATCTCCATCCCCTGTCCCATTAATGAACACTAAATCAAAATGATTTATCGCCTCTGTTCAATAAGAAGGGAAGCAACCCTGGAAGCAGTAATGCCAAATCAATAAGTAATTAATAAATCAATAAGTAATTAATGCCACTAATTACAGTATTAATATGTATACTGCATTGGATTTTGGTTAAATGCAGGGTTAAGAATTACAATCTCTGTACTAACTCTTGTCCCTCCTGCACTTTTTTAAAGAAAGGGCTATAATTAAATAAAATATCATTTTAAGAGATCTGACACATATACTGTAATATAACAGGTAATGGCGAATATTTCAATTTTACAAGCAGCTGTAGTTTTTAAGCATATTTTACCTGTTTTTAGAGTGTCAGTCATGCTAAGATATTTTAGAAGTAATGATTAAAAGTTATACATTTTGAACCGATTTGTGTAAGTTTTCTCGACAGTATAATTCTAACAACGTATGTAATTATGTCAAGATGTAATTACAATTCTGCTTATTATTTTCCAGGTGGTGCCTCTAAAAGAGGTCACAAATCATCGCAAAGCAATATCAGTGTAGCTGCATTTAAAGACATGAGTCGCTGCCTAGGGCAAGATTGCAGCACGTTAGGGAGTACACTGTTTGAAGGATTCTGTCAAAAGTGTTTCATTGAAGCCCAAAATCAGAGATATCATGAAGCTACAAATCCAGAGCAGCAACTGCAGAGACCAACAGAGGTGAGTAAAACTTTCCTCAAAGCGTTTGGAAGACAGAAATCTATCTAGAGTTAGACCTTATTTAACCAAAGACAAGACTGTATTTAGAAATCATGCAGCCATTAATTCTTGTTTTGGCTATGCCCCTGCTAATCAGTAAGACCACTCTGCTACTGTTGGTATAAAATGACTGCTTCCCTGGTCAACCTCCTGCTCATTGGAGAAAAAACTGTATTGCTGTTCCAGGAAGATTAATTCTATACCAACTCAAAAACGCACAGGCGTATAACACGCACCCTAACTTTAAGTGGGAAGTTTCAGGAAAAAAACTTTTTACAACCCCCTGCGTATAACACGCAGGCACAGTTTACCCACTATTTTCAGGGTAATAAAAAGAGTGTTATACGCCAATAAATACAGTTTTCGCAGTGAACACATATTGATATTGATATCTGCAGCGAGATACGGTAGTTTCGACAGAAGAGATTCTAATATATCAAAAAAGAGCCACGCTATAAAGCAGTGATAATCAAAATATACAAATCAAAAAATCAAACCAAGTAAAATTGGGTATGACAATGACAACATGAGTATCATATAATCTATTGTATAACACATGTGAACAACAGAATCCGAGTGCAAATACACCAATAAAGTGTGCAAAAACATTCTATAAAATATTTTTAAAATGTATAAAGCTCATGAAAATTTTAAGTAATCCCTTTCAGAAGTGTTCAGATAAAGGTAGTGAACATCCAATCACCATTCAGGTCTCCCAAATCCTGACACCACCACCTCATTAGAGATGCAGGCTTACCAAATTTAATGGACCCTCAAAGAGAGGTCAGATGAACATATGGCCAAACACTCTGGCTTCTCATCTCAATGGCATTCAAATAGGGCTGCAATAAACATGAAAGGAGAAGCTCCACATAGTGTAAAACCCTTTTAAACGTTTTTTTAAAAATAAAAGTTTGCAGTAACAAAAATCATGTAGTAAAATCGTTAGTAGCAAAGCAGCTTGCCGCACTTTCTGGAACACGCAATGACATTAGCTCCTCGCTCCGCCACTCCACCACATGACGTCGTCTGGGGACCCCTGGCCAGAGTGTTTGGCCATATGCTCATCTCACCTCTCTTTAAATAGAGGGTCCATTAAATTTGGTAAGCCTGAATCTTTACCAAGGTGGTGGTGTCACAATTTGGGTGACATAAATGGTAATCAGATGTTCACTACTTTCATCTGAACACTTTGGAAGAGGATTACTTAAAATTTTCTCAAACTTTGGAAATTTCAAAACGTTTTTTTGGCCTATTTGCACTTGGATTCTGTTGTACACAAGTGTTAAACAATAGATTATATGATATTCAGGAACAATAATTGCTTGATCAGAAACTACGTGTGCTACTTATCTGACTGTGAAGTGTATATAAATCACAAAATTGTCTGTACAGAATTATTAATAGGTAAAGCAGTTAAACATGTATGTTATTTAAAGGGGTTGTAAAGGTACAATTTTTTTTCCTAAATAGCTTCCTTTACCTTAGTGCAGTCCTCCTTCACTTACCTCATCCTTCCATTTTGCTTTTAAGGCTCCATGCACACTGGGCTTAAAAAAACATCTGTTCTTTTTGGAGTAAAAAACGTCCATATAGAGCATTTTTTGTACAAAGTTTAGAGGAGTTTAGGAGAGTTTTACGTTTTTTCTGCCAGTGAGCTCCAATCAGAAACGCGAATGAGAAGTTTTTTTTTCTGTTTACAAAAGCTTTATTTGGAAGACAATGACAAGACAGAGTAACTTTGCTTACAATATAAAAAAAAATTCCTGCCTCTAAGGCCGCGTACACACGATCGGTCCAACCCGATGAGAATGGTCCGACGGACCGTTTTCATCGGGTCACCGCTGAAGTGGCCTGATGGTCTGATGTGCGTACACACCATCAGTTAAAAAAACGATCGTGTCAGAACGCGATGACGTAAAACACAACGACGTGCTGAAAAAACAAAGTTCAATGCTTCCAAGCATGCGTCGACTTGATTCTGAGCATGCGCCGGTTTTTGAACTGATGCTTTTGCGTACTAACCATCGGTTTGGACCGATGGTCAGGCGTCCATCAGTCCGATTTTAAAGCAAGTTTTAAAACTTTGGTCCGAAGGACGATGGACCGATGGGCCGTACACGCGGTCGGTTTGGACCGCTGAAACTGGACTTCAGTCCATTTTCATCGGTTTGGACCGATCGTGTGTACGCGGCCTTAACGTTGTTCTCAAAAATATGTCTGTAAACGTCCTAATGTGTATGGACACAAAGGATAACATTGAATTGCTTCTACAGGCAGAACACAAAACTCCTGTGGAAGCAACGTTTTTTTATTCCAGTGTGCATGGAGCCTAAATGTCCTTATTTCTTCTGAGAAATCCTCACAGTAATGCAAGGCTTTCTCCCTGGTGTGGAGTGTCGTGCTCACCCCCTCCCTTGGACTACAGGAGAGTCAGGACGCCCACTAACACACAACTCCTTTATCTATCTGCAACGTAGAGAGAGTCCTGACTCTCCTGTAGTCCAAGGGAGGGGGCGAACATGACACTCCACACCAGGAAGAAAGGCTTGCATTATTGTGTGGAGTTACAGACAGAAGGAGGACTGCACTAAGGTAAAGGAAGCTATTTAGGGAAAAAAATTGTACCTTTACAACCCCTTTAACTGTAGTTGGCTGTTTTCCTGACATTTCACTCTAAAGTTCCTGTTTAAATGGACACAATGACAGGTTTCTTTGAAAGGCCACCTCCACCATATGCCGACAATTACCTTCCCCATGCTCCGCCAGAATCCTGTTGGCCTTTCAGAGCACACCGTTAATGACCTTCTTCATTTTCTTATGTGAAAGTATAATAAATGCTTGACAAGTGGGCTCTCTTGCCCCTCTGGGAGAAAGAGTAGAAGGTGATATACTTCCCCCATAACCAGAAGTTCCAAGTATTTCCATGTGCTTTGATAGGGGAACAGAGTGGAGGATGTATGTGTTATTAGGAAAACCCGTCTTTTTGTTCTGAGTATGATAACGGGTTGCTTTTAAACTACTGTCATGTAGTAGCAAGCCTCACTCTGATGCCAAGCCCTATCCTTTCAGTTTCTGCTAGAGATATGTGGATATCAGTGCAGTGAGGTGCTCGAATAGGAATCTGTATAGAGAAGAAAGTTTTTTTGAGGATGAGCAAGTGTTAGAGGGGAAATTCATTGGACCAATTGTTCCATTAATTCTTGAAGGTTACTAAAGATACTTGATCCTTAGGCCTCGTACACACGATAGGTTAGCCAGAGGACAGCGGTCTGATGGACCGTTTTCATTGGTCAAAACCGATCGTTTGTAGACCCCACCGGTTATTTAACCTTTGGTTAAAAAAAGCCAACTTTCTTTAAAATTAACCGATGGACGCCTAACCGATAGGTCAAACCCGATCGTTGGTAGGCACGACCATCGGTTAAAAATCCACGCATGCTCAGAATCAAGTCGACGCATGCTTGGAAGCATTGAACTTCATTTTTTTTCTGCACGTCGTTGTGTTTTACATCACGGCACATTGGACCATCAGTCAGCTTCATCGGACCGTTCTCATCTGATGGACTGATCGTGTGTACGAAGCTTTAGTACATTTTCAGTGTTTGAAGTGTTTACTGAAAATCACATTGTTAAAATCAAAATGTATTTATTTTTTCAGAGATCTAGACAAAATCACTCTGGTTCCCATATGAAGAAATGTGCTAGGGATGTCTGCAGGAATCCAGTAACTGGGAGAAATGACGAGCTTTGTGCTCAGTGCAAATACAGAGGCAGCCATGGCAAGTCATCTGGAGAAGACACTCCTAAACTACGGTGTAGGGCACCAGGATGTGATCACTATGGAAATAACAAGTGCAACGGTTACTGCAATGAATGCTACCAATTCAAACAGATATACGGATAGTAAAAAAAAAAAAAATGGACAATACACTTGGAAATGGCACAAACCACTAAAACACTCCTTGTAAACTTACTAAATCTTGAAAGAACTTGCTTCTAATCACTTTACCATAATATTTATCAAAACTGTATTTTTATTTATATGTATATACATATAAATCCCTTTAATCCCAGTTGTGTGAAATTTGTTTCTGTGTGTAATGTTTCATATGTATATGTATGAATAAGATTTATTTTTATATATTTTCAAACTATTTGGGTTGTTTTGTGTGGATTTTCTGTTATGTTTGGTTATAATTATATCTGGATAAAATCCTCTTTTATAATTTTGTACTGTTGTGACATTACCAGCCCTAATTTAGTAAAATTTTGCAAACCAGAGTCGGAATATTACGCTTTACAAGTAATATTTTACAGCAAAACCTATATGCTGCCAATCTGCAACGTTCTAGGGATCTTTTAAAAAGACACTGTCTTTTTTGCCCATTCAAGGGCACTGTCACTTTGCCCATTAATGGCCACTGTCACTTTGCCCTTCCAGGGCAAAGTGATGGTGTTCGTTGATAGGCCACACACAGATCCACATTCACTAGCTGCATTTCTACTGCAACTCTGGTGATGGATGGTGCTTACCAGGGAGGAAAATAGCATTGGTCCTATACATTTGAAAGTGTTCGGGCCTTTTGTTGGTTACTTGGGTCTAAGCAATTTCAAATGGAGGAGGTCATGGAAGTGAGCAAGGCCCCTCTTTGAGCAGATAGGAAAGTGAATAAGAAATATGCGCTTATCCTGCATTAAAGGAAATCTGTTCTAAAAGACGTTCATAGGTGGGTTAATCACCTAAAAATAATGGGTGCCCTGCTTTTATTGGGCTCAAGCGGCTTTAATACTTTCCTAGTCACTGATCTAGAGCAAATCTGCAGATAAGGCCTTATAACTTCACTCTGACTGTATTTGTTGCATGCTTTTAATAGCACAAATACTAATGCCACCCAGGCAACTATAATTTTGAGAAGGTCTGAAATGGCAGACTACACATATAAAAGACGTTCATAGGTGGATTAATTACCTAAAAATAATGGGTGCCTTGCTTTAATTGGGCTCAAGTGGCTTTAAAACTTCCCTAGTCACTGATCTAGAGCAAATTTGAAGATAAGGCCTTATAACTTCACCCTGACTGTATTTGTTGCATTCATTTATTAGCACAAATACTAATGCCACCCAGGCAACTATAATTTTGAGAAGGTCTGAAATGGCAGACTACACATCTTTATCGGTACATATTTACTTTTAAGGAATACCTGTGATGTACTGTATGCACATAAGTCACCACTGCTATAGTGTGCATTACATTCTCTGGATGAGTGCCTATCTACCAGCCTTAATAATGTGGCATTGGGGAAATTT
Source organism: Rana kukunoris (assembly GCA_029574335.1). Lineage (NCBI taxonomy): Eukaryota > Metazoa > Chordata > Amphibia > Anura > Ranidae > Rana > Rana kukunoris. The sequence goes on from CM056052.1 coordinate 349,225,237, forward strand.
AATAAAACTGCCGCAGCTGTGCATAGTAACCAATCAGCTGTTCAGTAAGGGCCCTTTCACACGGGCGGACGAACAGTCCGTTTTTTACAAGTCCGCTTACGGACTTGTAATGCTGCCCTATGGGATTGTGGACGTTAGCAGTCCGTATTCATCCGATTCCCCATAGGGGAGAGCGGAGGAAAGACAGGGCGGTCCCTGCACAGTGTGCGGGGACCGCCCTGTCCGCCGACAGCTCAGCGGGGATTTACGGATGATCCCGCTGAGCAGACGGACACACACGGGGTGGATCAATACGGATCCGCTCCGTGTGAAAGAGCCCTTAAGCTTTGAAAATGGCAGCTAGAAGCTGATTGGTTGTGATGCATAGCTGCTCCAGATTCATGCTTCTCCAACCTTAGCACATTCCATTTTAAATGTACTAGTAGTAAGGGAAGTCAGGATTTGTCTTAAGTCCACCACACTAGTTATGCAATGCTGGGAAGGAGTTGCGCCTAGTTATTTTGCATTCTTCTTTTATGAATGTTGGAAACCTTGGGGCACCATAACCATGGAGTCAATAAAAATAATGTATTTGTTTTTCTAAAATGTCACTGGAGTTATTTATTTTCGATGCAACAAATGCTTAGCAGAGATTTTTAGTACATGATTATACTCGTTATTCCATATATGTTTATGTACAAGCTTCTATTTAAAATGGTAATTTGAACACAATATCTTGTAACCTTTTTGTTAAATTGTGTAATTACTTACAGTATCTCACAAAAGTAAGTACACCCCTTTGTAAATATTTTAATTACATATTTGCATGTGATAAAACTGAAGACATGACACGTTGCTACAATGTAAAGTAGTGAGTGTACAGCTTGTATAACAGTGTAAATTTTCTTTCCCCCTCAAAATAACTCAACACACAGTCATTAATGTCTAAACCGCTGGTAACAAAAGTGAGTACACCCCTAAGTGAAAATTTCCAAATTGGGCCCAAAGTGTCAATATTTTGTGTGGCCACCATTATTTTCCAGCACTGCCTTAACCCCCTTGGGCATGGAGTTCACCAGTTTCACAGGTTGCCACTGGAGTCCTCTTCCACTCCTCCATGACCACATCACGAAGTTGGTGGATGCTAGAGACACTGCGCTCCTCCACCTTCTGTTTTGAGGATGCCCCACAGATGCTCAATAGGGTTTATGTCTGGAGACATGCTGGGCCAATCCATCACCTTTACCCTTAGCTTCTGTAGCAAGGCATTGGTCATCTTGGAGGTGTGTTTAGGGTTGTTATCATGTTGCCCAGTCTCTAAAGGGAGGGGATCATGCTCTGATTCATATGTCACAGTACATGTTGGCATTCATGCTTCCCTCGATGAACTGTAGCTCCCAGTGCAAGAAGCACTCATGCAGCCCAAGACCATGGCACTCCCACCACCATGCTTGACTGTAGGCAGGACACACTTGTCTTTGTACTCCTCACCTGGTTGCCGGCTCACACGCTTGACACCATCTGAACCAAATAAGTGTATCTTGGTCTCAACAGACCAAGGGACATGCTTCCAGTAATCCATATCCTTAGTCTGCGTGTCTTCAGCAAACTGTTTGCATGCTTTCTTGTGCATCATCTTCAGAAGAGGCTTTCTTCTGGGATGACAGCAATGCAGACCAATTTTATGCAGTGTGTGGCTTATGGTCTGAGCACCGACAGGCTGACCCCCCACCCCTTTAACCTCTGCAGAAATGCTGGCAGCACTCATACGTCTATTTCCCAAAGACAACCTATGGATATGACGCTGAGCACGTGCACTCAACCCCTTTGGTCGACCATGGCGAGGCCTGTTCTGAGTGAAACCTGTCCTGTTAAACCGCTGTATGGTCTTGGCCACCATGCTGCAGCTCAGTTTCAGGATCTTGGCAATCTTCTTATAGCCTAGGCCATGTTTATGTAGAGCAACATTTTTTTTTCCAGATCCTCAGAGTTCTTTGCCATGAGGTCCCATGTTGAACTTCCAGTGACCAGTATGAGAGAGTGAAAGCGATAAAACCAAGTTTAACACACCTGCTCCCCATTCACACCTGGGACCTTGTATCATTAACCACTTAAGACCCGGACCAATACGCTGGTAAATGACCCAAGGTGTTTTTGCGATTCGGCACTGCGTCGCTTTAACAGACAATTGCGCGGTCGTGCGACGTGGCTCCCAAACAAAATTTGCGTCCTTTTCTTCCCACAAATAGAGCTTTCTTTTGGTGGTATTTGATCACCTCTGCGATTTTTATTTTTTGCGCTATATACAAAAATAGAGCGACATTTTTGAAAAAAAAACACTATTTTTTACTTTTTGTTAAAAAAAAATCAAATAAACTAAATTTTAGTCAAACATTTAGGCCAAAATTTATTTAGCCACATGTCTTTAGTAAAAAAAAAAAATCGCAATAAAAAAAAATAGCTACCTAGCGGGAACAGCGACACTAATACAGCGATCAGAAAAATGATCGCTTAGTGACGCTGGCAATAGGGAGTGAAAGGGTTAACTAGGGCGGTGATCAGGGGGTTAAAACTTTATTAGGGGGGGTGGGGGGGCTATCCTGAACCTAACACTAACTGTTTTTTACAGTGCCTGTCACACTGACACTAAATGCAGTGATTAAATCACTGCATTCAGTAACACTGTGACAGGGGGGTGGGGGGGGCGATCACAAGGGGTTAATATGCCTATGTGAGTGTGTGTCAGTGTTGTGTTGGTGCACACTTACTTGTGATGTCTTCTCTCATCAGCAGCGCTGGGAAACAGCGCTGCGATGAGAGAATACATCATTTCCTCCTTCCTGTGTAAACACAGGAGGAGGAAGTGACAGGCTGGGAGCGCGCTCCCATTGGCTGGGAGCGATCGCGGGGGGGGCGGAAAACACGGACATCCGCCCGCAGATCCCGGATCGCTCCCAGAGGTAGGGAGACCCCCGCACGCCGCGGAGGGGGTCCCGATGGGACCCCCGAACCGCACTCAGGCGGGGACGTAAATTTACGCCCTTGTGCCTGTACGAGCCATGTTGTGGCCGTATATGTGCGTGCGGGGGTCTTTAAGTGGTTAATGAGTCACATGACACCGGGGAGGGAAAATGGCTAATTAGGCCCAATTTGGACATTTTATCTTAGGGGTGTACTCACTTTTGTTGACAGCAGTACACTTACTACTTTACATTGTAGCAAAGTGTCACATGAAAAGATATAATAAAATATTACTGTATGTAGCAGGTGAAATGGTTCATCTCACTTATACGGGGATTGGTTGCATGGGATACTGAATTGGGGGTGATCTTACTGAGATTTATATAGTGACTAATGAGTTCTTTTTGGGCCTTTGAATAATTCTGGATACAGTTCTATGACTAGAGTTCTTGGAAACATTTGGCGTTATGTATGGAAAAGGTCCTGTATTTGACCCACCACTGCACATTTAGCTGTGACTTTGTTTAATACACTTCTTTGTTAAACATTTTAAGTGGTTCTACTATTAAATTACTAACAGGTTGTTAGATGTATAGGAAAGTATCTCACTGGGATCACAGTTTTAAAAAAAGTTCTGCAACTCCCAAAACACTTATCAATAGGGTATGTGAACCTGTCAGTTCAACTTTCTTAACAACTGAAATTTGTAAGATCTAAAGCTGTTCATGCACTATGCAAATGTTAGCCAGTTCCTGATGTACCAGTTAAAAAATTGCTACATTGGTGGTCCTGTTGCTACCTTCCCACCTGACATCCTTCGATATAAAAACCAAAGGTGCTTGACCAAAAATAGTTTGCCCAACATCAGCTGCAACCAGTTAGATGCAACCACTTTTCAGGTATCCTGACATCCATTAGTGCTGTCAAGATACAATAGCCACAGGGGGAGACTTGTCCATCCATCCATTTTTGTTCTGTCCACAAGCTGAATGAAAACAAAAATCAAATTTTGTATGGCCAGCTAAAGCAGTCCAGGATTATTTATTGTGCATAGTGATGAAGGCCACTGAAATCGTGGGTAAAGTATCATTTATAATACTGTACATTAGCATTTGCTGCTGTTGTAATTATTTGTTAAGCACAGCTGCATAAGATTGTGCCAAGAACACCTCTTAATACAAACCTCCCGTTGTGCCCAGCTGGCATATGACATTTAGAATAGTAAAAAAAGTTAATACTACAAAGTTATAATGTTTGATTGGGTGTACTGGAACATTAGGCTAAAAAGAAATGAATACACGTGTATGCATCGGTAAAAAAGCTGCACATGCTCAGAATCAAGTCGACGCATGCTTGGAAGCATTGAACTTTGTTTTTTTTAGCACGTCGTCGTGTTTTTTACGTCACCGCGTCAACGCGTCACCGCATTCTGACACTGATCGGTTTTATTAACCGATGGTGTGTAGGCACATCAGACCATCAGTCAGCTTCATCGGTTAACCGATGAAAACGGTCCTTCGGATGGACTGATCATGTGTACGCGGCATTACATGTTCCACCCTAATACATGAAACATGTTCCAAAGGTTAACTTACTCCAAAGTTTACTTATCCAGTGATTTAGTTTGTCTCTGTTAAGCTGTGAATATTTACCCAATCAGATTACAAGTGCATGGGGAGCAGGCTTTCTATAGTGCACAATCTATTATCCGTTCTGGGGCAGCCTACGGTGTCCCTCTTCAGGGACCTGACACCAACAACCTGAATTGTTCTCTACCTGAGTTCAGGCACTCTCCGGAGGCTCTCAGATGTGGACCCTGTCCTCTGTCTTATCCAAGGAAGAGTTCTCCATAGCTATGCTAGAATTTACAGGCCAAATTGCAACTATTCTTGCTGGCTCAGGATGCAGGGGCTGTAAACATATTTCCAGAAAAGTGTTGGACATACCTGTGGGTTTAAAGGCCTCTGAGCTTTTTGTTGCAGGGGCTGTGTCTGATGATTCTTGCTGGATGATTTTGTTCCCAAGGAGCTTCATTCAGGCAGCTGCCATATTTCCCAGGCTAGATACCATATCAGTTAAACATTAATGCAGTGTGTTCCACCTTAAAATTAAAACAGCCTTTAGCTTCTGCTATGGATCTTTCTAGCCTGGGATCACTGAGGGGAACTAAGATTCCATCTGTCTTCCACACCCCAAGTATTTGCCAAGGTATGGGCACCCACAGGGCCGCCATCAGGGGGGTACAAGCATTACAAATGTAAGGGGCCCAAATGTACCCAGGGGCCCGCGGCTGAAAAGAGAAGAAGTGAGATGACACTTTCTCCTTTTGGGCCCCCCCCCCTGTTCTCTGCTAGCGGCGGCAGGAGAGAGAAGAGGTGATGTCACTTTCTTATTTCTGGCTCCCCCCCCCCCCGTTATCTGCTATCTGTGGCAGGAGAGAGAAGAGGGTGATGAGATGTCACTTTCTCTTTTTGAGAGCACCCCCCTCCATCTCTGTTAGCGACGGCAGGAGAGAGAAGAGGTGATGAGATGTCACTGTCTCATTTTCGGACACCCCCCCCCCTCCCCCGGGCCTCTGCTAGTGGCGGTAGGAGAGAAAAGAGGTGATGAGATGTCACTGTCTCATTTTCAGCATTTCCGGTTCTCTGCTAGCAGCGGCAGGAGAGCAACCATGCTAACCCCCACTACATTTTCACTGTATTCACATTGTGGAATACCTGACCGGTCTTCTACTAAGAGAGCAGTTATCACAAATTATGATTGACAATGTTATGCAGACCTTTAGGCTAGTTTTACATATATGCAGGTCCGGAATTGCATGTAAATTGCACACATTCCAAACCCGCAGAGGTCACGGAGCCCTTAAAAAAATAGATTTTCATATAAATGTGCTGCAGTCAAAACTTGTGAGGAGGGAGTGGGGGCATGGCCAAGGTGCGCTGTGTATGTCTATGGATCCCCTCAGCCCAATTCGGGAATATGTACGCATGGGTGCTGCCTCAGAAGCCAGCTTGCTGAGGGATCACTCACAGGAAAAAGCAGGCAGTGCGGGCAGAGGACTCCAGAAGAGGAGCTAAAGTGCATTGCACAAGTATAACATATTTTTTATTTTAAAGTGGATGTAAACCTGAAAAAAACATTTTTCATGAAGACCACTACCTGGTACAGTAGAGGATGTTAAGTCATATGTGCCCAGTCTTGCCACTAAGAGTTAATCCAGCTCTGTGTAATCCTCTTGTCTTTTTTTAGTAAAATAAAAAACTATACAAAGATTGTGTCGCCACATCCTCCACTGCTGCGACTGACAACTGATTTCTTTATCTTATGAACAGCATGAGAGAGAGAGAGTGTGTTACGATTCCAGCTTCACATCCCCCCTCCTTTCTTCTCAAGGTCTCCCAGGATTGACTGCTCCACACCTCAGCATGATTGGGCATGCTGAATTCATGTGGTGCCTTTCCTGACTTTTGACTTGATGTTACTCAGGAACAGGAGAGTAGGAGATTGTAGAGGTGTGACATCACGACTCCTCCCACCCACTGATTCCAGAATTTTTCGGGGCTCCTACTGCTGAAGGGGGTGATGTTTGCAAGGTAGGGATACATGCAGGAGGCTTTAGAATAATTAATACTGGGCCATTAGTTTATACTGGGTGAGGGGTGGGTTTACATCCACTTTAATAAAACAAAAAAGTATTTTCAGAATTCATGCTATATTGAACTGACTTTAGCAAAGTTAATCATTATTGGTTAAGTACTTAAGAAGTAGTAACTCTTTAGTAAATATACCCTAATATCCTCTAATATCTTCTGTGCTGCTATTTTTAATACCATCGAAACTTCATATTATGATACATTGGAAGTTTGGCAAAACTTTTAACCACAAGTTTGGAAGATAATGCTTGAATGATCGGTATTATCTGACATTAGGTAGAGATGTCTGAAAACGTAAATGCACGTAAATCGCAGTGGTGTAGTGGTTAGCACTTCTGCCTAGGAGCACTTGGGTCGCTGGTTTAAATCTCAACCACGACACTCCCTGCCTGCCTGGAGTTTGCATGTTCTCCCTGTGCCTGTGTGGGTTTATTCCCACACCCCAAAGACATGCTGATAGGTTAATTGGATGGCTCCTGCCTAAAATTGGCCCTAGTGTGTATGAATGTGAGTTAGAGATCTTGGTTTGTAAGCTCCTTGAGGGCAAGGATGGATGTGAACATACAGTATATGTAAAGCGCTGTGTGAATTGACAATGCTATATAAGTACCTGAACTAAATCAACAAAGAAAACAAATTTAGTTAGTAGGCAGCAACAACCAATTAATTATTTATAATATTGCGAAAATATCTTTTAATATCTTTCTCTAGCAAACTTAATTGCAGACACTAACCTGATACTGAATTGAGTATTATGATACTTTTTCTAAATTTAGGCCACTAAGTTCAGCAGAGTGTAGGAAATGGCCGGGGCGATACAAGGCTATGAGTGGTTCCAGTATGACTCCTCCATCACCACCACAGAGCCCAAAGTGTCTCTGCTGCCTCCATGAAGGAACAGAGTAAAGGTTAAGTTTTCAGGGCTGATATTAGGAATTGGAAAATATGTTCCCAATAGTATAGACTTAAACACTAATGAGGAAACCTTCTCTAAACTAATTGATGTATAATTGGTAGGGATGAGCCTAACCCACCTCCCCCCCCCCCCCCGTTCGAACGGACCGAACGTTCGCGTGAACATTTAGAACACCATTGACGTCTATGGGACTCGAATGTTCAAATTCAAAAGTGCTCATTTTAAAGCCTAATATGAAAGTTGTCGTAAAACGTCTTTGAGAACCCGCGTCGTCTTGCCCCAGGGAACATGTATCAATGGTAAAAAGTTTAAAAACAGTAGTTTTTTCAGGAGCAGGACTCTTGAAATACGTTAGTTTTTAAAACTTTTTTTCCATTGATACATGTTCCCTCGGGCAAGACCCGGGTTCTCAAAGACGGTTTCACAGGCAAACTATAGACACCCAGCAGGTACAATATTTAAAGGAATTTTTCATTTTTTTTTTTTTTTTATTTTATTTAAGCATCATTAAAATCACTGCTCCTGCATCAGGAGAAGTGATTTTAATGATGCTTAAATAAAATAAAAAAATGAAAAATAACTTAAATATTGTACCTGCTGGGTGTCCATGCCTGTGATAACGTCTTTAAATAGCACAATCACCTGCCTGCCAGTAAATTGGGAAGAACTGATCTAGCTAAGCTATACAGTGTATAAATACTGTATATGTACAACACCTGGGATGTATATATATCCTCTTTAATTAACTGACTAGCCTGCCTGCCTACCTGCTCTATCTAACTGCAAAAAATGACACTCTCTCTGTCTCTCTCTGTTAACTGCCGCAACCCACTTCACAAGGCCGCCCTGCAGGCGGCCTTTTATAGTGTGGGGCGTGTACTAAACCCCCTGAGTCATAATTGGCCAAAGCCACCCTGGCTTTGGCCAATTATGGCTCTCAGTTTTTTGCGCGCTGTTATTGGCCAAGCATGCCGCTGTGAATTATGGCCCGTGACGCGCCACTCGAATTTGGCGCGAACGGCCCATAACGTTCGAATTTTGACGAACGGTCGAATAGACGATGTTGGAGTCGAACGCGGAGGTCATCCCTAATAATTGGTATAATATATTTTGCCAGATTCCCTCCTGACAAATTTGCTGGAGCCCCCTGAAATATAAACGGAAACGTCTGAAACCGTCTCTATATTTGCATATGTTTAGGTATTCCCCACCTAAACTATAGATTTTAATGACCAAATGAGAAATATAACTGCAGAGATACAAGTGCAGTCAACCTTAAAGCAGTAATAAAGCCAAAACCAAGAATGTAATATATTGCAGCATACCCGTCCTTAAATGTGGAGCCTGCATTACGCTGGGCATTGATGGTTAGTTATTAACAGATTTCTCTATTTTTACCCGGTGATCTGGACAGTACCACACTTACTGTCTTATGCCGCATACACACGATCAGGCTTTTGCCTGGCCAAATCACATCAGAATTCCATCAGAAAAATATAGAATATGTTCTATATCTAAACTTTGATGGAATTCATCGGAATTTACGATGAAAAAACTCCATTAGGACTACACACGATTGGAAAATCTGATGGAAAAAGTCCATCGGAAAATCTGATCGTGTGTATGGGGCATAAGTAGCTCCTCTATCTATAAAAGGGCACTGAAATATCCTGGGGACTCGTAGATTTAGATGAACTTTAGTCAAACAATTAAGCCCCTATTTTGGAGATATTATGGAACAGGAAAAAACATAGAAGACAAACAATCCAAAAATATATATATACGTATTTGTTGTTTCATTGTATCAATGTTTAATAAATATATATAATGCTTTTCTATTGTATTTCACTATATGAAAAACCTCTACACAATAAACTTATTTAAAAATAAGTGGGTGGGGAATACCTAAACATATGCAAATATAGACAAGGTTTCAGATGTTCTATTTGAATTTCAGGGGGCTTCTGCAGACTTGTCAGGAGGGAATCTGGCAAAATATATTATGCCAATTATCCATCAATTACCGTATATACTCGAGTATAAGCCAAGATTTTCAGCCCTTTTTTTGGGCTGAAAATGCCCCCCTCACTGTGTCTGCTGAGAAACGCCTATAACGAACGTTCTCTCATCCTCACCCATCCCAGCAGACACTGTGTTCAATGATCCACCAATCACGGATGCCTTTTCATCCTAGGACAAGAGGACGTCCGTGATTGGTGGAACACTGAACACAGTGTCTGCTGGGAAACTGAGTCCGAAGACGAGAGAACGTCCGTGATAGGCGGAACTGTGTCTGCTGAGAAACGCCCATCACGAACGTTCTCTCATCCTCAGCCATCCCAGCATACACTGTGTTTAGTGTTTCACCAATCACGGATGCCTTTTCATCCTCTGACAAGAGGACATCCATGATTGGCGGAACACTGAACACAGTGTCTGCTGGGAAACTGAGTCCAAGGATAAGAGAACGTCCGTGATAGGCGGAACTGTGTCTGCTGAGAAACGCCCATCACGAACGTTCTCTCATCCTCAGCCATCCCAGCATACACTGTGTTTAGTGTTCCACCAATCACGGATGCCTTTTCATCCTCTGACAAGAGGACATCCATGATTGGCGGAACACTGAACACAGTGTCTGCTGGGAAACTGAGTCCAAGGATAAGAGATCGTCCGTGATAGGCGTAACTATGTCTGCTAAGTATAGCCTATCACGGAAGGGACCAAGAGGAGACCGTGAATTTTAAACAATGAATGGACGCCCGCAGCCTGTCAATTTCAGGTACACTGACGATGGGCACAGTGACAATAGGCACAGTGACGATGGGCACAGGGAGAATTGACACAGTGAGGATGGGCACAGTGAGGATTGGCACAGTGAGCATGGGCACAGTGACAATGGGCACAGTGACAATTGGCATAGTGAGGTTGCAATGGGTACAGTGAGGTTGGCACAGTGAGGTTGCAATGGGCACAGTGAGGTGTGCAAATGGGCATTGTTGACCCTCTTTTCCTCTTACAGTAGCTGCTGCATTCTCACCCTAGGCAATACGTTTTCCCATTTTTTTGTGGTAAAATTAGGTACCTCGGATTATACCCGGGTCGGCTTATACTCGAATATATATGGTAGTTTAGAGAAGGTTTCCTCACTAGTGTTTAAGTCTATACTGTGTGAAAGCTATTTTCCAACTCCTAAAATCAGCCCTGAATACTTGTCTAATTTTTCCCATAATAAGATCAGTGTTTGGCCTTATGTGATTGCACATAAAATTAGAATATGTGTGACTGTTTCAGCCTGAGAAACTCCCCACTTCTAATACTGAAAGCCAGCCTACAATACAGGACACAAATGTTACAGGCTGCCCCCTCCTTCATAATTTAGTGAGGGTAAAGGAAAGTATGTTTAACAAACCAATAAATAGACAGATTCTTTCTAAATATGAGGGTGGGGATGTTTGTTGTGGGTGGAGAGGAAGTGTGACATTTAACCAGCATATCATCCTGTGCATTGTTTAAATCCCTTAACAGAGCTGTAGAGTCCATGAGCCATGCAAACTGAGCAAAGAAAAAGTACATGTGAATTGTTTGAGAACATTATTAGGGGAGAATGTGTCAATGTGACCTGATGATGAGTTATCATTATGTAATAAGGGTAAGACAAAGTGAAAAAAAAGCAAAATGTTTAAAAGAAATCATTTTAGTGTGACAGTATTCAGTCATGCTTACTTAAAGCAAATGTATCACCTACACATAACATTATAGCAAAATGTTTATGTGGTGTTTTTATATTCACTTAACGTTTTTTTTTTTTTTTTTTTATGCCTGAATGCCCAAATCAAATTTAGCAGTGTGGGTATGCTTCAGTTAACATAAAAGAAAAAAAGGTAAAAAAAAAAAAAATCTGTTTTAGATATAGAGATGGATTAGAAGCCAGGTCAGTTTTTTATGGCTGTCTGTCCCCCTGTTAGGGAAATCCACTTCCAGATCTTTATCACCTAGGATAAAAGTGATAGTAATTTCCAAATTTTGCATTGTTTCCAGAACAGGAATAGAGGGGACATCTTCTTCTGACAGGAGTTACTGTATACTCCTTATGCCTTGTACAGACGATCGGAAATTCAGATGAAAAAAGTCTGACTTTTTCTATCGGATATTACGATCATGTGTAGCCCCATCTTAGTTTTTTCATCGGAAATTCCGATAAATTCCATCGATATAGATGGAGGGATGTCCTTTTTTTTCTCTGTCGGAATTCCGATGAGATTTGGCCAGGCAAAAGCCCGATCGTGTGTACGTGGTATAACTCTTCCTTACTCTATCCAAAAGTGAAAGTAAATTCAAGATTTTGGATAGTCCCCAAAAAAGAAATTGCCTTTCGTTCTAACTTAAAAAAAATTCACTCTATTTAATGACTGTGCATCAGATTCCTCCCCCATACTTCGGATTTTCCGACAACAAATATTTGAGAGCAGTTTCTCTATTTTTCCGACTGCAAAAAGTTCCTATTGGATATTCTGATCGTCTGTATGCAATTCCGACGCACAAAAAAACATGCATGCTCTGAATCAATTCAACGCATGCTCGGAATCATTGAACTTAATTTTTCTCGGCTCGTCGTAGTGTTGTACGTCACAGCGTTCTTGGCATTCTGAATTTCAGACAACATTTGTGTGACCGTGTTGTGACAGGAAGTCAGGTAAATCTGTGTGTGTGTGTTGTCCCAGACGGGAGATATATTTCTGCCTTGTTTAGACAATACACCAATTACTATTGGGCGTCGGCTGCAGAGATGGCCAGAGAGCTTTAGGGCGTTGGAAGGTTTCAGCTGTTCAGAATTAAGCAATTAAAGCCCCTATAAAGACAGCCTAGGGATGATGACTGATTGCTGGATCCTGAGGCTTTGTGAGTGAAGGAGCAGTCACAAGCACTTCTGAAGAGGTGAGGTGCTGATGGATATTTCTGTGTGAGAAATATCAAAGAGACTTTTCTTGTTGTTTTCTGCTGTAGGACCAGCAGTGTCTGCCCAGCAGTAGGCTGTGCCAGACTCCATAGGTAGGTTCCTGTGTTGGGAAGGTAGACGCCCCAAGTGGCAAGGGTTTATTTTATGTTTTGTTTTGTGTATGCTGTTTTGATGCTTGCACGTGTATCCCGCAAGATGGAAAAATAAACCATATCATTTGTTTTCAGTCATCCTCAAGTGCCTTTTTGTACAGTTCAGCGTGTAGTGAACCCATCTAGGGGGTCACACGCACCCGCTACCGAGCCAATCCCTCACAGTGTGTATGCAACACAAGTTTGAGCCAACATTCCGTCTGAAAAAAATCCACGGTTTTGTTGTTGGAATTTCTGCTCATGTGTACGTGGCACTAGAGTTTGTTTTTACTTATAAAGCAGGCACAGCCTGAAGTGAAATAGCTGTCCCCTGCCAGCATTCTGCAGAGTGGGTCACTTACTCTGTGTAGAAGCAGTGATCTCTCTGCAGAGGTCTGAAACACCCCTTGCCAAGTCAAATCTGAACCTCTCTATGCAGCAGGGAGCATTCGTTTTTCTGATTGCAGTGTTATAGGTCTTAATGGAGTGTGTCTAACATGTGCAGAATAAATGCTGCTTCCCCACAGAAAACACGGGTCCATCTCTATATCATACTGGCAGGAGACAGGCTTTTTCAACCAGCTGTGGCAACTAAAGACAACCAACTGTAAGACTGCACATCTTTATTGAAATAAACTTGAAATGCATTTAAACTGTATATTTAATCAGGATTTAATAATAATATTTAAATTACATGTCTGAAATTCCAGACAAAATATAATAGACTGTAAAGAAACAAGTTTATGAAAGCAGACTTGAAAAATGACATAGTGGAAGATCACAAACGAGTACCTGTAAACAATCCTAACAGATAAAGTGCTACAGTGAAATCCAGCATGCAATTGGGTGCTTACCAAGAGTTTGTTATGTTATGTGTTGTTTTTTAGTTTTTTTCTATTATGCTTTATCCGTACTAACTGTTATACTGTTCAGCTATGTGAGACTGGTGCCCATGGGAAGTCAGAGGTTAACAATGCTGGTCAGGTTTTCCCAGGCTTTTTAGTGGTACCACCACCCTCTACTGGAGGCAAAAGAGAAAATAGTAGTTTGTACTCACTGTACCAATCAGCTGCCAATCAATGCCCAGTAGCTGTCAGTCAGTGCCCCATCATAACCTCCTGTCAGTGCCCAATAAAGTGCCAATCAGTACCCACCACAGTGCAAATCAGTGCCACCTCATCAGTGCCCATCAGTGAAGGAGATTAATGCCCATCAGTGAAGGAGAAAACAACACAGCTTCCTTAACGGTTTCGCTAAAGGAAAAAAAATATTTTTGCTGAAATTACTGTTTACAGGGTATAGAGACATAAAAGTTAACTGATTCATTTTAAAAATTATTAAAAATAGATAAAAATCAATCATATAATGTGCTTGCAGTTTAGTTTCACTTTTAAACTGGTTTCATGTTTCTGTGATGTAAAGAGACACACAGAACAAAAACAAACAAATCCAGGGCAGTGTTTTGTTTTAAAATGAATCTGATTGGTTCTGAGGAGTTTTAGACACACAGTAATGACAGCTTGGACCACAGTAAAAAGCTGCCATGAGATTTTTCATAAGGAGCCAGACAAGCAGGAAGTTTGGAGATCAGAGCAGAATTACAGCAACTTCAAAGCAAAAACGAACAATGAGGACACAAAACCAGGACTGCAGTAAGGAAGCTATTTAGCTAAAAAAAAAAATTCCTTTAGTAATCCTTTAGATCTTGACTCGTGGGTTATGTTCCTGTTCTATAGGAGAGGACTTCTCCTATAAAACAGGAATGTAACCCACAAGTCAAGATTTAAGAAATGTGTCCGTCCATGGACGAAAGGAGAAATGTTGTTTTCTCCTTCACTGACGGGCATTAATGAGGCGGCACTGATGGGCACTGATGAGGTGGCACTGATTTGCACTGTGATGGGTACTGATTGGCACTTTATTGGGCACTGACAGGAGGTTATAATGGGGCACTGACTGACAGCTACTGGGCATTGATTGGCAGCTGATTGGTACATTTGATGGGGGCTAAAGGCCAGAAAGTGCATGATTGGTAATTGGTTTCTGCAGCATTGAATAGTCAGTTTAGTTAGATGATCCCATGAACTGTAAACAACTTGTGCTTGGGTCAAACTCATTGTGACCCGCTTATACTTGTAGTGCCTCTGTAAGCACAAAAAGGAAGATGTGTACAGGGAGTGCAGAATTATTAGGCAAGTTGTATTTTTGAGGATTCATTTTATTATTGAACAACAACCATGTTCTCAATGAACCCAAAAAACTCATTAATATCAAAGCTGAATATTTTTGGAAGTAGTTTTCAGTTTGTTTTTAGTTTTAGCTATTTTAGGGGGATATCTGTGTGTGCAGGTGACTATTACTGTGCATAATTATTAGGCAACTTAACAAAAAACAAATATATACCCATTTCAATTATTTATTTTTACCAGTGAAACCAATATAACATCTCAACATTCACAAATATACATTTCTGACATTCAAAAACAAAACAAAAACAAATCAGTGACCAATATAACCACCTTTCTTTGCAAGGACACTCAAAAGCTTGCCATCCATGGATTCTGTCAGTGTTTTGATCTGTTCACCATCAACATTGTGTGCAGCAGCAACCACAGCCTCCCAGACACTGTTCAGAGAGGTGTACCGTTTTCCCTCCTTGTAAATCTCACATTTGATGATGGACCACAGGTTCTCAATGGGGTTCAGATCAGGTGAACAAGGAGGCCATGTCATTAGTTTTTCTTCTTTTATACCCTTTCTTGCCAGCCACGCTGTGGAGTACTTGGACGCGTGTGATGGAGCATTGTCCTGCATTAAAATCATGTTTTTCTTGAAGGATGCAGACTTCTTCCTGTACCACTGCTTGAAGAAGGTGTCTTCCAGAAACTGGCAGTAGGACTGGGAGTTGAGCTTGACTCCATCCTCAACCCGAAAAGGCCCCACAAGCTCATCTTTGATGATACCAGCCCAAACCAGTACTCCACCTCCACCTTGCTGGCGTCTGAGTCGGACTGGAGCTCTCTGCCCTTTACCAATCCAGCCACTGGCCCATCCATCTGGCCCATCAAGACTCACTCTCATTTCATCAGTCCATAAAACCTTAGAAAAATCAGTCTTGAGATATTTCTTGGCCCAGTCTTGACGTTTCAGCTTGTGTGTCTTGTTCAGTGGTGGTCGTCTTTCAGCCTTTCTTACCTTGGCCATGTCTCTGAGTATTGCACACCTTGTGCTTTTGGGCACTCCAGTGATGTTGCAGCTCTGAAATATGGCCAAACTGGTGGCAAGTGGCATCTTGGCAGCTGCACGCTTGACTTTTCTCAGTTCATGGGCAGTTATTTTGCGCCTTGGTTTTTCCACACGCTTCTTGCGACCCTGTTGACTATTTTGAATGAAACGCTTGATTGTTCGATGATCACGCTTCAGAAGCTTTGCAATTTTAAGAGTGCTGCATCCCTCTGCAAGATATCTCACTATTTTTGACTTTTCTGAGCCTGGCAAGTCCTTCTTTTGACCCATTTTGCCAAAGGAAAGGAAGTTGCCTAATAATTATGCACACCTGATATAGGGTGTTGATGTCATTAGACCACACCCCTTCTCATTACAGAAATGCACATCACCTAATATGCTTAATTGGTAGTAGGCTTTCGAGCCTATACAGCTTGGAGTAAGACAACATGCATAAAGAGGATGATGTGGTCAAAATACTCATTTGCCTAATAATTCTGCACTCCCTGTATTGTCCCGCTGGTGATCAATAGGAAACGGAGTGCTGGCATGAAATATCACTATTCAGTAGGGCGTAGAATACTTCGAAAAATTCCTGTGCTCCCAGTTTAGTCTTTGTTGTTAACATGTGTGAGATGGCCTCAGCCTTACATCACTCTACAAGCCACACCTCTGACATGTTTATGGGTGGGGCAAAACAGCTCAGAAGGCTTGGCTTATAGAGTGGTGTAAGGCTGAGGCCATCTCACACATATTAGCATAGACTGGACTGGGAGAGCCGCGATTTTTCAAAGTATGATACACACTACTGGATGGTGATATTTCATGGCAGAAATCCATTCCTGAGCACAGCGGGACAATACACATATTTTTTCTTTGCTTGTGTGGGTCAAACTCATGCTCAACCTGAGTCCCAAGCTCATCCCCAGTAACTATCTAGTTCTGGATTCTAGATACGAGATAATGCAATTATGTAAAACTGTATTCAAAAACTTCCGGCTCATATAGGCCGCCGGAGCAGCCTTTCAGCTAGATACAAAGCTGCAGTCTGATTAGTGAGGATAAGAGACTAAAAAAATGCTATTTCCTGCCTGCAGCACACTGGACCACTTGCCACTGGAATTCAAATTGATGGAATTTGTTATCAGAGCAGGAAAAAAGGGCAAATCTTCCAATGAGAACACTTACAACTGCCTAAGCAGAGATTTACCCTATTCCGAGAGCTTTCCTTTTACTTCCTACTGCGCCTACATAGCAGGAAGGGAATCCCTAAAATAGGACACAAATGGCAAAAATACCTGACATGGATTTTACCCATTCTCTAATCCAGGACAAATAGAGACAGTGGCCCAGATTCAGAGAGCCATTACGCCTGTCTAACTGGTGTTAGACTGGAGTCATTTCAAATTACGCACGTTTTCTAGCTAGTCGAAAACCTCAAACCATGAATAAACGGCTGCGGGCTTCAATTCGACTGGATTACGTGTTCATACGCCTTCGGATCTACGCTGCAATAAAATTGCGGCCACTGGGTGGACTTCCCGTCGTTTTCCGCGTCGGGGTATGCAAATGAGCCTTTGCCGGCGATCCCCGAAATTACGATCTTCATTCGCAATCTCTTACGGCACCTTTAGTCATCTTTTATTTGCGTAACACTATACCAGCTTTTTGCTGCTCTAATATTAGACAGCCCATGTTAAGTATGGCCGTCGTTCCCGCGTCGAATTTCTACGTTTTCCGACGTCTTTTATTATTTTTTACGTAAGTCGTCCGGGAATAGGAATGTTCGTAAACGACACTACTCAAACAACGAATGACGTAACGACGTGATTTCGCGCAATGCACGGCGGGAAATTTCTGAACGGAGCATGCGCAGTTCGATCGCCGCGGGGACGCGCTTAATTTAAATGCTTCACGCCCCCTAATCGCGTATTTCGATTACGCGGTGAGAAATAGACTACGCCGCCGTAGCGTACGGGCAAAAATCTACCAGGATTCGGTGTAGAGCCTGGTAAAATACGGCAGCGTAGAGTATTTCGATTACGCAGCGCAATATTAAGTGTATCTGAATCTGGCCCAGTGTATTTACCCAGTGGGGGCACAGATAGTAATACAAACCTGGCAGTATGTCTAATTTTTGCTACTTCATCATAAATTAAAAGTAAATTATATAAATGTTTTATGATGCATGATAAGGCACAAATGACTGGTTGTATTGCTCATGTTCTAATTCAAGGGCCTCAAAGTGGTGGCCCTCCAGCTGTTTGGAGAACTACAAATCCCATGAGGCATTGCAAGGCTGACAGTTACAAGCATGACTCCCACAGGCAGAGGCATGATGGAACTTGTAGTTTTCCACCAGTTTGAGAACCCTGTGAATCTAATTGGTAAGTGGCTTGCCATACAGAACACAATAGAGACCTTTTAAGGGTATTGATCCCTGACATCTATGAAACAGAGATTATATTATATTATTTATCATTGGCTCATTTATTGCCATACTATTTGTGATTTGTTAGTTAGTCAGTTGCACAGACAGTAATGCCAAGATATTGTAACTGTGAAGAATTCACAACTGGAGTCTGTTCCATTTAGCTTAGTGGCAAAAAATACTTGAAACCATATATGGATGTTTTAGAGTTAATTCGATATTCAGGAAATATGTAACATCCTGCTTAAACTACTGTAAACCCCCTTTGGGCTCAGACAAAGTAACACAGGTCTCAACGTATATAAGCCAGGAGCAAAACAGACTTGGACCCCAGAATCTCTACACTGGATGTACTGTTTTTTTTTTTTTTTACAAGGAATTAAAAAAATAGCTGAACTTTGCACCAATATGCAATATTTTTTACTTGCTGCCAAATATACCTATTACCATAACCTTATGATAGAAATTGTTAGGGAAAACACTGTGTATACAGCAGGGGAATTACCATCTCATATTGATGACAATCATTAAATAACCAGAGCTCACAGACAAGTTAAGTATGTCAAGAAGTCCAGAATCTTGAAAATACATTTTGGAAGACTTCCCCTTATTGGATTTATACAAAGATTCCAAGCTTTATTTCATGTGTTAACTTTGGGACTTTCCAGATTTGGTCAGCAAACCTTCAACCTAGTCTTTTAGGCTGTTTAGAACATAAGTTGGAACAGAATTCCTATATCTGCAGGGCCATCTTTAAGGCATGGCAAAAGGGGCAGCTGGGCCCTGTCATTATTGTGGGGCCCAAAGCAGCTGCCCCATATTTGCCAACTATCCCATTTTAAATTCCCTCATCCATTGAGGTTTTAGTCCAGTGCTGTGTCCTGATATCTCAGTGTGAAGTTATGTTACTAATGCTGCCCAGCTCTGCCCTATTGTTGTATACAGATGACTTGCCTGCAGACCCTGTGTTTTGATGTTGATGTACAGTAATCTCTAGCAACAAATCAACAAGCATAAATCATGTGCTGTAACCTCTAGCAACTAATGAGTGAGCCGTAATGTGTGCTGTAACCTCTAGCAACCAGTCAGTGGTAATGATACACTGTAACCCCTGGAAACCAATCGCAATTGCTGCCTTATCTTATTCAGTAAATGGATTTTGAGTCTAGCTGCTATTTATTGTATGCCTCAAAGCAGGTGGAGAGCAAAATTGCATGGAGGGGGGGCCCAAGAATTTTTTTGCCCAGGGTCCAATCAATATTAACCACTTGATTACCGGGCCTATTTTGGCACTTTTCTCCTTCATGTAAAAATCTAAATTTTTTTGCTAGAAAATTAATCAAAACCCCCAAACATTATATATATATTTTTAGCAGACACTCTAGGCCAGTGGTCCCCAACCTTTTCGCGGGCAATTTGTCAGCGCATTACTTCTATTACATTGTAGTAATAAATGAGATAGTTAAACCCACCGTAATGCAGAATCAGTGGCAGCCTACCCCCCCCCCCCCCACCAGGGGTGTATTTCGGTTTTTAAGACTCGTCCTGTAATTTTCATGGGACAGAGGGACAGATTGGGATGAGGACAGGGGGACAGGGTGGGATGAGCACAGGGTGGGATGAGCACAGGGGGACAGGGTGGGATGAGGATAGGGTGGGATGAGTACAGGGGGACAGGGTGGGATGAGCACAGGGTGGGATGAGCACAGGGGGCAGGGTGGGATGAGCACAGGGGGACAGAGCATCTTTTAATTTGGGGGGAGAGTGTGGTATGGGGATATGTGCTGGGGACTGATTTGAGAGGGAAGAAGATATGTGCTAGTGGGGGGGAATCGGACTCCCCACTAGCACATATCTTCTTCCCTCTCAAATCACTCCCCAGCACATATCCCCATACCACACTCTCCTCTCCCATCACTTAACTCGTTCACCTTGTATCTGCTCCCCCCTCCTTACCTCCTGGTTACTGTGCAGCATGGCTCTCAGTTCTCCTCGGCTCCTCGTCCTGGCTGTGTACACAGGAACATTGAGCCAAGAGAAGGGAGGAGCCAAAGAGTGATTGTGTATTGCAGTCAATAAAGAGAGAGGGACGGCTGCACTGTAGCTAAATGACGCTGCGCGACCCCGGGCAAAAAAGCTGGATAGGGACAGGAGATGCAG
This sequence comes from Rana kukunoris, assembly GCA_029574335.1. Classification (NCBI taxonomy): domain Eukaryota; kingdom Metazoa; phylum Chordata; class Amphibia; order Anura; family Ranidae; genus Rana; species Rana kukunoris. The sequence continues at coordinate 349,245,650 of CM056052.1, forward strand.
GGAGGGAGGCGGGACAGTTCTGGATGGAGGGCCGAGGTAACAAACAGGTGATTGGCTGCTAGGATGAAGGACAGTCCTAGCAGCTAATCGCCTGTTTGATAACCTCGGGCAGCTCCGCCCTCCACCCAGAATTGTTCGGAAGCAAAGTTTAATGCCGTCTGCTCGCACCCGCGGCCTGGCTGCAGAAGGGCTGCGGCCCGGTAGTGGGCCGCGGACCGGGGGTTGACGACCACTGCCCTAGGCAATAAAATGGCGGTCATTGCAACTTTTTTTCTCGCACAGTATTTGCGCAATAATTTTTCAAACGCCTTTTTTTAGGGAAAAAAGCTGTTTCATTAATTAAAAATAACAAAACAGTAAAGTTAGCCCAATTTTTTGTATAATGTGAAAGATGATGTTACGCGGAGTAAATAGATACCTAACATGTCACGGTTTAAAATTGCGCACACTCATGGAATGGCGCCAAACTTCTGTACTTAAAAATCTCCATAGGCGACGCTTTACATTTTTTTACAGGTTACTATTTTCGAGTTACAGAGGAGGTCTAGTGCTAGAATTGTTGCACACGCTCTAACGCACGCGATGATACCTCACATGTGGGGTTTGAACGGTGTTTACATATGTGGACGGGACTTGCATGTGTGTTATTTATTATTATTTTTTTCACAAGAAAGTGTTATTTATTTTTTACTTCATTTTTTTATTTTACACTTTTTTTTTTTTTTTTATCACTTTTATTCCTATTACAAGGAATGTAAACATCCCTTGTAATAGGAATCACTGTGACAGGTCCTCTTTATGGAGAGATGTGGGGTCCATAAGACCCCACATCTCTCCTCCAGGCATGAATTTGGTGAAAAATTGTGGCTTAGTTTACTTCCGGGGCCTCCGACGGTCATAGAGATGACCAGTCATCTCTATGCTTCCCAGCAGTGTCGGCCAATTTGCTCTCCGGGCCCCCGATGGCACGAGAGAGCCCGGAGAAGCAACAGATGGCGGTGGGAGGGGGGACTTCCACTCCTGCTAAGAACGATCAAGCGGTGGAACTGCCGCTTTGATTGTTCTTATCGTGCAGCGAATCGGTGGCAGAAGACGGCGATATCTGAATGATACCTGTAGCTGCAGGCATCATTCAGATATCACCGCACAAAGCCGAGGACGTCCCAGAGACGTCCTTGGTGATTAAGTGGTTAAAGACCTCCCTGTATATCTGCACTTCATTTATTGTGACAGACCAGGAAAGTTCTAAATCTGCCATTCTCAACCTTCATTAACATGGAGGAACCCTTGAAATAACTTACTGCCTAAGTCTCACCTTCAAGCAGAGCATATGTGATTCTAAAGCCTCATACACACGAACGGACTTCAAACAAACTTTTCCGTGGATTTTTTGTCCAAATGGCATTGGCCGTGAACTTGGTATGCATACACACGGCAGGACTTTTTCAGCAAACTTTCCAAAAATCACATGGTTTTTCAGCTCTTTTCTGCTCTTCACCCTCTAGACAGCCCCGAAGTAAGGGGAACCCAGGCGCAGGGGCCACATGACTGGGGGAACACTGTGTGGAGCGCACACAGGAAGAGGAAATGGCTGGTAAAAAGTCCGGCCGGGGGGCAGGGCTTAGGCACATGAGGAGGGTCACATAAAAGGAGGAGGGGGCGGGGCCAGTCATTCGGGAGTCATCTGCAGTTGTGGTAACAAACAGGCTGTTTTTCCTGTATTGTTACCTCAGCTATGGATCAGCTGGAGGGCATGCTGGAGTGGCTCCTGCTGCGGCCAGACTAAATTGGGCTCAATGGCATGAGGAGCGGCTGGATTGCTACTGGCGGGCCCGGGTGAAGGTACGTTCTGAGAAACCCCCCCCCCGCCCCCCCTCGCCGCGCTGGGCCAGGCGTTCAAGGCCGCCGACTGTGATACAGCCCTGGGGGTTTCATCGGGTGTCAGTCAGCGGGGGAGTAGCCCACATGCACCCCCCCTCCCCGGGGGGGGCAAAAAACGGCAGGCGGCTGCGGCTTCGTGTGAGGCTGGTAAGAAGGCCAGGCAGCAAGGAAAAGCGGGTCAGCGGGTGTCATCCCCGTCGCCTGGCAGGGCATCTCGGGGGACTTCTGGAGCGGTGGCGTAGGCGGGTACTCCCGCCGCCGCGTGTCGCTTCACGGCGGGGGAGATCGGGATGTGCGGCTGGGAGCCCATCAACCAGAGCGGCTGCAGCTATCCAGGGGGAAGCGGAGGTCCAAGGCGTAGTGACGACAGCGATTCGGGAGCGGCTGCTGCTGGATCGCAGGGGGGCTCTGCGGGGGAGATCGTTAGACGTGGTGCGGCCTGATCGCAGGGCTTCTGGCTTCTAATTGGGCAGTGGATCGGTGGCCTTGTCGGCGGGCTCTGCGTCTCTTGCGGTGCAAGGGGATCAACGTCGGAGGGTGAACTGTCGGACACGGACTCGGATGGTCTAGAGGAAGTAGCGGGCCCGTCGGGGCGTCAGCTGGGAGCTGGAGCAACGGCCAGTCAGACAGTTTCCACTGGGCAGCAGGGTAAGTCGTCCTTTATATCACTGTCTGTTGTGTCTTCTGCAGCTGTTTCTTCTCCCCCTCCTTCCCTTACACTTCTTTCTGCTGTCACTGCTGGGGGTTCTTTGCCGGGGGGGGGCGTTGGGTTCTGGTGTACTTCAGTTGGGTGGGGTGTCTCTGCCGGTGGGGGGGGGGTCCCTGATGCGGGTGCGCTGTTGCTGCAGAAGCTGCTGTCATCCTTATTAAATGGTTGCAGGCCCCTGGTTGATGGGGGCCCGTTGGGCCCGCTCCGGCTGTCGCAGTACCTCCTTCGGCTGCGTGGTTGGTTCCGCCCGGGGTCGGGCTGGCTAATCCCAGTGCTGTGTGTGTTGGTTCAGGCCCTAGGCAGTTCTGTTGGGGGGGGGTGGGGACTGTTCAGTTAGCGGGTGTGGGGACGGTGTCCGCGTCCCGGGTTGGCACGGGGGTGTTGCCACCTCTGCCAGCGCCACCGGTAGACGGTCCCGCTGAGGGTGTTTCTCCTGCTGGGGCTACTCCAGGTGGGGCGGTGACGGACATGGTGTCAGGTTTAATGGCGGACGGGGTAAGGTTGGCGGACTCGGCTCGGTGCGAGGTTTATCTGTGTTATGATGCGCCTCTGGGGGCTCATTTGAGGGTTGAGGTGAAGGAGCGGATTTGGAAGGGGGAGTATGTGGAAATAATTTCGCTGCTCCCCCTCGAAGTTTAATTTAGATAAAGTGATGCCAGACGAGAGCAAGAAGGAGGAGGAAGAGAAGCGGCGTTATCGCCTGATTCCTCGTACCTTTGCGAATTGGGAGCATGCGTTTTACATTCTAGCTAGCGTGACTGGGATAAAGCAGCTGGACCAGTGCACAGGTTTATTTTGTTACATTCTGCGCTATGATGAGCAGTTTCGACAGAAAAAAACTGTTCGTCCGGAGATACGGTGGAACCAAAAAGATATCGCCCTGTGGATGAGACTAATGACTCAGGCCAGGGTTGTGCCGCAGCCCTTTCGGGAGGGGGCCAGGGGTGCTCGGGCTTCCTTGCTGCCGGCCGAAAAACGCAGGGGTTTCTGTTGGCAGTACAACGAGGGCTCCTGTAAGTTTGGAGGATCGTGTTGCTTCAGGCACGAGTGCTCCGGTTGTGGGGGAGCCCATCCCTTGTTGAAGTGTTTTAAGAGAGGAAAGAGGTTTGGTGACGCTGGCAAAAGGGAGGACGTCGGTGAGGGTGGACAAAATGGTGCCGTGCCTAAGTAGATACCCGAATAGGGTAGCTGCGCCGGCGTTGTCGTTGGGCTTTAAGGATGGTTTCCCGATTCCGAGCATTTGGGTGTTATACCTTCCATGGCGGCTAACCTTAAGTCTGCGTTGACTCGCCTGGAGGTGGTGACTGTTAGGCTCCAGAAGGAGGTGGGTTTGGGCATGATGGCGGGGCCATTTGAGGCCCCGCCCACGGGAGACTTGATGGTGTCACCGCTGGGGTGGTTCCTAAACGGGAGCCGAATCAGTTTTGATTCATCCACCACCTATCGTACCCGAAAGGGGGCTTGGTGAACGAGGCCATTGATCCAGCATTGTGTACAGTGTGCTATGCATCTTTTATTGAGGCGGTGCGGTGGGTTCAACGTTTGGGCAGGGGGCCTGGTTGGCCAAGACCGCCATTGAGTCGGCCTTTTCGGCTCTTGCCGGTGCATCCAGACAGTGTGCGGTTGTTGGGATGTTGTTGGGAGGGTCAGTATTTTGTGGACCTGTGTTTTGCCCATGGGCTGCGCCATCTCGTGCCCATATGTTGAGATGTTCAGTTCTTTTTTGGGAATGGGTGGTTCGGGACCTGTCGGGTTTGGCCTTAGTGTTGCACTAGATGATTTGATGCGTTTTCACTGCGACAATTTGGGTGTGGTTCAGGCTATTTCTTCATTTTCGGCTTCGTCGATGCCAGTGGTTCGTTTGCTACGGGCTTTGGTTTTAAAATGCTTGGCTTTGAATATCGTTATTTGTGCTGTGCATGTCCCCGGGGTCAACAATGAGGTGGCTGATGCACTCTCTCGTTTGCGGTGGGACAGGTTTCGGCAGCTGGCTCCGGAGGCGGATCGGGTGGGGGTTCCGTGCCCCAGTGGCTTGTGGGGCCTCGTGTGGGGGCGGTGATGGAGTTGGTCCGGAGGTCAGTAGCTGACTCCACCTGGAGATCATATGAACGGGTGTGGCAGGAATGGCATAGTTTGGTGAGTGAGCTTGGGGTGGGGTTCTCGGCTGAGGACCGGTTACATGTACTGTTGTATTTTTGGGTAAGTGTTGTGAGGAGGGGGTGTCAGTTTCCTCCTTGAACACAAAGATGTCGGGCTTGGCATTCCTGTTTCAGTTGAATGGTGTTGAGGATGTGACCAAGTCGTTTGTGGTCTGCAAGGCTTTGCGGGGTTACCGGAAAGGTCGCATGCGTCCGCATTCTAGGAGGCCGGTTTCTCTTCACATGTTGGAGTCGTTTGTTGGTGTTTTGCAGGTGGTGTGTTCTTCACCTTTTGAGGCTCGTTTGTTTCGGGCGGCGTTTGTGTTGGCTTTTTTCGGGGCTTTGAGGGTTGGTCAACTGGTTAGCCCTTCTAAAAAGGTACCGGGTGGATTGCATGTGTCCGATGTGCGTGTCCTCGCTGACTCGGTTACGTTGCTTATTCGCAGGTCACAAAACGATCAAGTGGGCAAGGGCACCAAGGTGATCCAGGGTAAGGTGCGGGGGCTCGGGGTTTGTCCGGTGGAAGTTGTTTGCGAATGGTTGGGTTTGCGCCCACCAGGGGTGGGCCCGTTCCTGGTTCATGCGGATGGGCTTCCGTTGACCAGGTACCAATTTGGGGCAGTTTTTCAAACGTAGTTTGGTGGCAGGTGGTTTCTGTTCAGCTGAGTATTCCTCTCATTCTTTTCGGATCGGGGCAGCGACAGAAGGCCCGCGGTGGGGCTTGTGAGATGAGGTCCTGCAGCGGATCGGTCGCTGGGAGCCCCGCCGGTTCAGGTTGTATGTGCGTCCGCAGCTTTTGTGAGGGGGTGGGAGGTCAACGTTACTTTCTTTTCCTGTTCGTCAGTGTTCGTGATTTTGTTGGTCAATTCTTTGTCGGGGTGTGGTGTGCTGGGGGGTGGTTTGTCTGTTCAGTGTTGATTCTCTGTTCTGGTGTTCCCTGTTCTTTTCATGCTCGGTGTGCTTGGTCTGGATCTTGGATCACTCCTATGTTCATTGGTCAGGAGTGAGGGCAGGCAGTTGGGTTTTTCGCGGGAGTAGGCTACTGTCCGTTGGATCGGCATCCCTGGTATGCTTTGGTCCAGGGTGGTGCCGGAAGTTCAGCATTATGCTAGGCTGGACAGGGCCCCGGAAGTGCTATTGCTGCATTTCGGGGGCAATGACCTGTGCGTTAGAGCTTCCCGAGATCTGATTCGGGTCATCAAGTGGGACTTTATGCACCTCAGGAGCGCATTCCTCGACACGTTGGTGGTTTGGTCCGAAATGGTGGGGAGGTTGGCCTGGAGAGGCGCTCGGCCTGTAGACAGGGTTAATTGGGCCAGGATTAAGGCCAATAAGGCCGTCTCTAAGTTTGTCGCCCATCACGGGGGGTTGGTGGTTCGCCATTGCGAGCCAAAAAAGGGAGTTCCCCTTTTTCCTCAGGGGTGACGGGGTGCACTTGACCCCTGTGGGCATTGACTTGTGGGTCCTGGGGCTCCAGGACGGGTTGCAACGGGCCTTAGGGCTGTGGCGGGCCGCACACGTGTGAGGTGTCACCGTATGCGTCTGTGGCATTGGTTTTGGGGCTCCTGAGAATTGGGTGGGGGTGGTATAGAGATATAAGATCGATATACCTGAGATGGTTGGTAGGAGTTGGGGCCTGTCATGGGATGGGCACCTTCCCTATCCGGTTAGGTGGGGGCTACTGGCAATCGGGCTGAAGAGTAAATGAAGGAGGAAGCTATGGTCTCTTGAGCTTATGACGTACGGCTAGAGGCCCGGACACTTTCTGTTGGAGGACAGCCCATTGCCTTGCACTTTTTATTTCCCTTTCTCTCAGGAACCTTTGTGTCTACAGTGTTGTGTCTACAGTGTTGTGTCTACAGTGGTTGTTGTTTGGGTTAATTTATTCAAAAAGAATGTTGGTAAATGTTAAAAAGTTTATACGGTTATATATATTTTAAAATGGTTGTTTAAAAGTTAATTTTATATTTACCTTTTGGATTTAATAAAGGGGCCTTTGTTGGCCATTTAATCCAGAAGGTGTCGAGTGTTTAATGTAGGTGGTTAAGAGGTGGGTGGTTGGTTATTTAGCAAACACTAGTAGTACACCAGTCATGACCCTTTGGTCAACTTCTGCTATTGTTGGTGGATTTCTGAGCATGTGTATTTGTACTTCAGACAAAAGTCCGTTGGACTTCTGTACACACGATAGGACTTTGCACCGTAGGACTTTTTTTGCCGAAAAGTTTGTCCGTTTGCAGAGCGAACTTTTGTTCGATGAAAAACTAAAAAGTTTGTCCGATGGAACGTACACACAGTCTGATTTTTTTGAAAGCATGGAAATTTTGAAGTTTGTTGTCAAAAAGTCAGATCGTGTGTATGGGGCTTTAAAATTCTATAACTTTTCTAACTTTTCTTAAAGCAGTATCAAACCCCAAATCAAATACACACGAACGAGCTTCTCGGCAGAATCCAGCGAGAAGCTCGCTGAGAGACATATTATGCCGAGGTTCTCGGCCGTGTGTACACTTCCGACGAGCGTCCCGTCGGGACGCTCGTCGAGCCAAAATAGAGAGCATGCTCTCTTTTTCCTCGTTGTTCAATGAGGAAATTTGGCTTGACGACCTTTTCGACCGCTCATCGGGAACCTCGTCGGGCGGAACGATGGGTTTAGCCCGACGAGGTTCTCGGACGTGTGAACGCGGCCTAACACTGATTAAACTTTTCTCTTTTCTTACAATAATGTTCCCTTTCCTCTGTTCAGTTTCTCTTATTCACCCCACAAAGACCATCCTTTGTCAGCTGGTCACAGGGTAGTTTCTTACTAAAGCCATCACTAAGGGTACTTTCACAATGAAGTGCTGGGTGCGTTTTTGCCACGATTTTCATCCGCTAATGTTGTGGTCTTAAACCCTGCTAGCAGCCGGAATAAAGGTTAAAACCAACCAGAAAAAAGCCGCTTTGCAGGCGTTTTGGAGGCGCTGCCCCGTTGATGCGGCTGGCAGGACTTTTGCCAGCGCAACGCTCCAGTGTGAAAGCCCTCAGCTGCTGGTTGTTATGGGTGGCACATTTACCTTGTGGCTCTCGGAATTCCTAGGGGTTAATGGTGTATATAGCAGAAGTAAGGCCCCGTACACATGTCCGAGAACCTCGTCGGGCTAAACTCATCGTTCCGCCCCACGAGGTTCCCGATGAGCGGTCGAAAAGGTCGTCGAGCCAAATTTCCTCATTGAACAACGAGGAAAAAGAGAGCATGCTCTCTATTTTAACTCGACGAGCTTCCCGACGGGATGCTCGTCGAAAGTGTACACACGACCGAGAACCTCGGCAGAATATGTCTCCCAGCGAGCTTCTCGCTGGATTCTGTCGAGAAGCTCGTTCGTGTGTACGGGGCCTCAAGGAATGTCCGCAACCGGTGTCTTTTTCTGTGCTCTTTATTACCCAGCCGGGTAAAAACAATAAAACTTGTGGTGAAGAAGGTAGAGTTGAAGAAAGAAGGATAATAGTAAATTCAGGCATAGCAATAGGGAAACAGCCCTGCTCCCATGTGTTACACTCCTTTGTGCCACTCCTGCTTGAGTGGGTATAGCGTACCTGGACAGGCCTCTCTCACTGACCTGGCAGCCAGAGTATCGCTCGAACCTTTGAGGAAAAGTCTCTGCCACAGACCCTCCTGGAATGGACTTGGATTTGAGGAAAAGTCTCTGCCACAGACCCTCCTGGAATGAACTTCAGGGAGACACCTCTGCCACAGACCCTCTCTGATTGGAAAAACGGAGGCAATCCTCCTCGGAAGAATTAAGCCTGGATCTCCTTCTTAACGTTGCCCAGGTACCGACTGACAGGAGATTAATCCTTCAGTGTCCGGCTACCTTGATCCCCAGTGGATTGTCGAGACCCTATTGGATTGCCAGCCTGTCATTGGCTCTCCTCAGATGGACTCCCCACCGAACAGCTATACCGCTTGGGATCTTCAAAAGTGGGAAACCAGTTGACCACTGGGTCCCTGCCGCGGCTCAAATGTTCCGGACCAACATGGTTCTGGAACCAGGAACACCGCGTGGCATGTGCGTCCCGGCCAGGTAGGCCATAACGCCGGGGCGCTGTGATGTGGTCACCCTAAAGGTGGGTGCCACACTAGAAGACCCAGAACCAATGGCGTCTGCCCCATAAATACCCTCCCCAGCATGCACAGCAAGGCTCAACCCTCCTGATTGGCTGCTGGGGAAGAGCACCCAAACCTTGACTCCACTGCTGCCATCTACTGCACTGGGGTGGGAATAACACTCCAGTACAACAGAATGAGCCCACAGCACAGCCAAGCTGAGACAGAGACCTTTTGTAAATAACCCCCAATGTGTTCCATTCATTCCTACGGAGCCAAAAACATGGTACTGCATAAAAAAATGTGCATGACTTATTAACCACTTCCTGCCGGCTGTACGACTTTGTACGGCCGCAGTGTGGATCTTAATTGCCGGGCGGTCGTCTATATACGGCCTCCAGCCACTGAGATGCCGATGCGCGTGCCTGGCGGCCTCGATGTCCGCCGGGCACCCACGATCAGCGGTTACAGAGACAACACACAGATCCACATCCTGTCAGGGAGAGAGGAGACCGATCTGTGTCCCTTGTACATAGGGACACAGATCGGTCACCTCCCCCAGTCAGTCCCCTTCCCCCACAGTTAGAAACACTATGCAGGGTACACATTTAACCCCTCCCTCACCCCCTAGTGTTATCCCCTTCAATGCCAGTCACATTTATATAGTAATTAGTGCATATTTATAGCACTGATCGCAGTATAAATGTGAATGGTGCCAAAAATGTGTCAAAAGTGTCCGATGTGTCTGCCATAATGTCGCAGTCCCAATAAAAACCGCAGATCGCCGCTCTTACTAGTAAAAAAATAAATAAAAATAAAATAATACTCTCCCCTATTTTGTAGGCGCTATAACTTGCACAAACCAGGTGCTTATTTTTTCCCAAAAAAATGTAGAATAAAATGTATCGGCCTAGACTGAGAATTTTTTTTTTTTAAATTGGGTTATTTATTATAGCAACAAGTAAAAAATGTTGATTTTTTTTTCAAAATTGTTGCTCTTTTTTTGTTTATAGCGCAAAAAATAAAAACCACAGAGGTGATCAAATACCACAAAAAGAAAGCTCTATTTGTGGGTAAAAAAGGACGTCAATTTTGTTTGGGAGCCACGTCGCACAACCGCGCAATTGTCAGTTAAAACTGAAATTTCACCTGGGAAGAAGGGGAATATATATGTCCCCAGTAAGCAAGTGGTTAATAAACAAAAAAAAAAAAAAACACATGGAGCTGCACAGCATAGACGTGGACTAGCCATATGATAATGAATGAGACTTCTACCTACAATGTGATCTTACGCAGAAAAGGCTTGTTTTTCTCCAGGAACCGAGACACGTGTGACCCAATTAATTTTCCATGCTACTACTACCTTGGTGACAAAATACTAAAACTGAGATCTCATGAAACTAATATTCACTTCCATTTGCTGCTATACACCATCGTGTGTTCCCACATAAAATAAATGTAGCAAAAAAAATGCAGTGCAACTAATAAAACACCAGGGCCCAGATTCAGATAGAATTAGATTATCGTAGAGTATCAGAAATACACTACGCCGCCGTTTTTTACCTGGCTCTACGTGGAATCCAGGTAGATTTTGTCCAGTAAACGACGGCGGCGTAGTGTATTTCTCCCGTCGCAATCCATCTACGCGAGTAGGGGGCGTGAAGCATTTAAAATAGGCGCTTTCCCGCGGCGATCGAACTGCGCATGCTCCGTTCGCAAATTTCCCGCCGTGCATTGCGCGAAATCACGTCGTTACGTCATTTTTTCTTGAGTAGCGTCGTTTACGGAGATTCCTATTCCCGAACGAGTTACGTAAAAAAATAAAAATACATTTTAAATTCGACGCGGGAACGACGGCCATACTTAACATGGGCTACGCACCGTTAGACCAGCAAAAAGCTGGTCTAACAGTACGTATAAAAAAATAGACGAAAACGATTGCGAAGACCGCTCGTATCTTCGTGGATCGCCGTAAAAACTCATTTGCATATCCCGACGCATGAAAACGACGCAAACTCCTCCCAGCGGCGTAGATCCGAAAGCTTACGAAGACGTAAGCCTCTCGGATCGAAGCCCGAAGCCGCCGTATCACTGTTTGAGGATTCAAACTAGTGATACGGCGCGCGAAATTTGAAATTACTCCTGTCTAACACCAGTTAGACAGGCGTAATTGCTCTGTGAATCTGGGCCCAAATACCTAGATCATTAGATTATTGCTTAACATAATAAATAGTGACATCAAATAACCCAACCAAGTAAATCCTTCAAATCAAATATACAGTCAATATGTGCAGTCTTTAAGTTGAAGTCCATAATATTAAAGTGTGCAATCCTCCATCTGTGCCTGTGTTTAATTAACAATCACCACTTGTGCTCCATCACCTGTCACACAATCTGCTCACCTGGAGAAATTGACCTATAATATCAATAGGTTACCATGTGCCTTGTCACCAATTGGGGTTATAGACCAACAGTTTCACTTGAGGAAATCACATGGTATGTGATGAAACGCGCCGGTTGGAGTTAATGACATTATTGTGCAAACCAGGAAGTGATGGACAATGGTTTCATACGGAGGAGATAATGATACCATACATTTAGGGGGCAATGTTATATATACGTCCCCTTTAAGAAGCCGGCATTGTGGACGCGCGCACCCACCAGGAGCTTTGTGACTCAGACCACGGGTCCCACAGACTCAATGTTCGTGGGCATACCCGCAACCGTGTCACGGTGAGGAAGAAGGGGGAAATGCTTACTGTATGTAAACAAGCATTTCCCTAGTCATCCTAGCGACAGGACAGTGTACACAGCTTCCTGTGATCAGAAGCTGTGATCACTGTAGTATCACACATCCCCCCTACCTATCCCCCCTACAGTTAGAACACATCCCTAGGCACAATTAACCCCTTCAGCGCCATGTAGTGGTTAACCCCTTCACTGCCAGTGTCATTTTCACAGTAATCAGAGCATTTTTATAGCACTGGTCGCTGTAAAAATTACCCCAAAAATGTGTTAAAAGTGTCCGATGTGCCCGCCATAAAATCGCAAGTCACGATAAAAATGGCAGATCACCGCCATTACTAATAAAAAAAAAAATTATAATAAAAAAATGCCATAATTCTATCCCCTATTTTGTAGACGCTATAACTTTTGCGCAAACCAATCAATAAACGTTTATTGCGATTTTTTTACCAAAAATATGTAAAAGAATATGTATCGGCCTAAACTGAGGAAAACATTTTTTTTTATATATTTTTGGGGGATATTTATTATAGCAAAAAGTAAAAATTATTTTTGTTTATAGCGCAACAAATAAAAAACCGCAGGGGTGATCAAATACCACCAAAAGAAAGCTCTATTTGTGGGGAAAAAAAGGACGTACATTTTGTTTGGGAGCCACGTCGCAAGACCGCGCAATTGTCAGTTAAAATGACGCAGTGCCGAATCACGAAAAGCAGCCTGGTCTTTGACCGGCAAAATGGTCCAGGGCTTAAGTGATTATTTTGTGAGTGTTTATTAGCTTTTTTCATAAAAGTGATGTTTAATTTATTACTCAATGGCTTTTCATTACTTTTGAGATATTGACAAATATTGTTATGTAATATGTGTCAGGACCTGGGTCTAAACCTGCAACCTGTGCTTTGTCTGGTGATGTCCCTTCTTGCTGAGCCACCTGAAACGCGGGGCGGTTCTCTGGACAATACTTTAACCACTTCAGCCCCGGAAGATTTGGCTGCTTAATGACCAGACCATTTTTTGCAATACGGCACTGCGTGGCTTTAACTGACAATTGTGTGCTTGTGCGACGCTGTACCCAAACAGCTTTGAAAAAAAAAACACAATATGTTGTACTATTTGCTATAATAAATATCCCCAATTTTTTTTAAAAAGCTAATTTTTTCCTCAGTTTAGACCGATGTCCCCCACATATGCAGCCATTTCCCCCCAGCCATGTCCCCCACATATGCAGCCATGTCCCCCAGCCATGTCCCCCACATATGCAGCCATGTCCCCCCAGCCATGTCCCCCACATATGCAGCCATGTCCCCCCAGCCATGTCCCCCACATATGCAGCCATTTCCCCCAGCCATGTCTCCCACATATGCAGCCATGTCCCTCCAACCATGTCCCCCACATATGCAGCCATTTCCCCCCAGTCATGTCCCCCACATATGCAGCCATGTCCCCCACATATGCAGCCATGTCCCTTCAGCCATGTCCCCCACATATGCAGCCATTTCCCCCAGCCATGTCCCCCACATATGCAGCCATGTCCCTCCAGCCATGTCCCCCACATATGCAGCCATTTCCCCCCAGCCATGTCCCCCACATATGCAGCCATGTCCCTCCAGCCATGTCCCTCCAGCCATGTCCCCCATATTCGCAGCCATTTCCCCCCAGCCATGTCCCCCACATATGCAGCCATTTCCCCACAGCCATGTCCCCCACATATGCAGCCATGTCCCTCCAGCCATGTCCCTCACATATGCAGCCATTTCCCCCCAGTCATGTCCCCCACATATGCAGCCATGTCCCCCCAGCCATGTCCCCCACATATGCAGCCATGTCCCTCCAGTCATGTCCCCCACATATGCAGCCATGTCCCCCACATATGCAGCCATGTCCCTCCAGCCATGTCCCCCACATATGCAGCCATTTCCCCCCAGCCATGTCCCCCACATATGCAGCCATGTCTCCCCCAGCCATGTCCCCCACATATGCAGCCATGTCCCCGCAGCCATGTCCCTCCAGCCATGTCCCTCCAGCCATGTCCCTCCAGCCATGCCCCCGCAGCCATGTCCCCGCAGCCATGTCCCTCCAGCCATGTCCCCCCAGCCATGTCCCTCCAGCCATGTCCCTCCAGCCATGTCCCCGCAGCCATGTCCCTCCAGCCATGTCCCCCACATATGCAGCCATTTCCCCCCAGTCATGTCCCCCACATATGCAGCCTTGTCCCCCCAGCCATGTCCCCCTAGCCATGTCCCTCCAGCCATGTCCCCGCAGCCATTTCCCCGCAGCCATGACCCTCCAGCCATGTCCCTCCAGCCATGTCCCCGCAGCCATGTCCCTCCAGCCATGTCCCTCCAGCAATGTCCCTCCAGCCATGTCCCCACACCCATGTCCCTCCAGCCATGTCCCTCCAGCCATGTCCCCGCAGCCATGTCCCTCCAGCAATGTCCCTCCAGCCATGTCCCTCCAGCCATGTCCCCGCAGCCATGTCCCTCCAGCCATGTCCCCCATGCCTAGCCGCCGAAAGCCGCCGCCGCACGGGTAACATCACAACACTTATTTGAATAGCTGTTTTCCCTGCGCGTATAGACACTCCCCCTTGTTCGGGATTGGACAGATCACGATCACCCATCCAATCCTGAGCAAGGGGGAGTGTCTATACGCAGCGGGAACACTACAGCTATTCAAATGAAAGCTGTGATGTTCCCGCACGCTGTTTAACCCATGCGGCGGCGCCGGCTTTCGATGCGGCGGCGTCGACGATGGCGTTGGCGGCGGATGCGGCGGGGGGGCACGTATTTTATTTAGGCATCGGGGATATTTGCGGAAGTACAAGTACTCCCACAAATACTCGGAATCGGTCCCGATACCGATACTGGTATCGGTATCGGGACAACCCTATACATAAGTATTCACAGCCTTTGCCATGACACTGAAAACTGAGCTCAGGTGCATCTTGTTTCCACTGATCAACTTGATTGAAGTCCACCTGTAGTAAATTCAGTTCATTGGTCATGATTTGAAAAGGCACACACCTATCTATATAAGGTCCTACAGGTAACAGTGCATGCCAGAGCACAAACCAAGCCATGAAGTCTAAGGAATTGTCTGTAGACCTCCAAGACAGGATTGTATTGAGGCCCAGATCTAGGGAAGGATACAGAAACATTTCTGCAGCATTGAAGGTCCCAATGAGAACAGTGGCCTCCATCATCTGTAAATGGAAGAAGTTTAGCACCACCAGGACTCTTCCTCTTCTCAAACTGAGCGATAGGGATAGAAGGGCCTTCGTCAGGGAGGTGACCAAGAACCAGATGGTCACTGTAAAAAGAGCCCCACCATTTCTCTGTGGAGAGAGGAGAACCTTCCAGAAGGAAAACTATCTCTGCAGCACTCCACCAATCAGGCCTGTATGGTAGAGTGGCAAGATGGAAGCTACTCCTCAGTAAAAGACACATGACAGCCCACCTGGATTTTGGCAAAGGGCACCTGAAGGACTCTCAGACCATGAGAAAAAAAATCCTCTGGTCTGATGAAACAAAGGTTGAACTCTTTGGCCTGAATGGAGAAAACCAGGCACTGCTCATCACCTGTCCAAAATCATTCCTACAGTGAATCATGGTGGTGGCAGCATCGTGCTCTGGGGATGTTGCACAGTGGCAGAAGCTGGGAGACTAGTCAGGATCGAGGGAAGGAGGAAAGCAGCAATGTATAGAGACATCCTTGATGAAAACCTGCTCCAGGGTGCTCTGGACCTCAGACTGGCGCAAAGGTTTATCTTCCAACAGAACAACGACCCTAAGCACACAGCCAAGATAACAAAGGAGTGGCTACGGGACAACTCTGTTAATGTCCTTGGGTGGCTCAGCCAGAGCCCAGACTTGAACCAAATTGAACATCTCTGGAGAGATCCGAAAATGGCTGTGCACCGATGCTTCCCATCCAACCTGATGAAGCTTGAGAGGTCCTGCAAAGAAAAATGGGAGAAACTGCCCATAAATAGGTGTGCCAAGCTTGTAGCATCATACTCAAAAAAAACTAAAGCTGTAATTAGTGCCAAAGTATTGAGCAACGACTGTAACTACTTATGTACATGGGATTTTAAACAAACTTCTTTCATGTTGTCATTATGGGGTATTGTTTGTAGAATTTTGAGGAAAATAATGAATTTAATCCAATTTGGAATAAGGTTGTTAAGCCTCGTACACACGATCAGATTTTTCCGCAGACAAAACCTCGGACTTTGTGTCTTGCATACGAATGTAGTTACGTACTACGTGGTTTTTCAGCTCTTTGGCGCAACCCTTTGGGCACCTTTTGCTAATGTTGTATTTGGTGAGCAACAGACCATTGTCCACGGAAAATTTTTAAGCCTGCCATCCAACATTTGTCCACGGAAAATCCGACAACAATTGTCCGATGGAGCGTACAAACGATCGGATTTTCCGCCAACAGGCTGTCAACTCACAATTTCCTTCGGAAAATCTGATTGTTTGTACGAGGCTTAACATAACAAAATGTGGAAAAAGTGAAGTGATAACTATTTTTTTTTTTATTGAAATGTCATGGAAAAACAAATCAAGCCATGTGAAAAAAAAACAACCTAGAAAGCATAAATTCTAAGATAACATTTTCAGTGGGGATTTTGGAGGGGAAAATACCTTCATCCAAACTGTCTGGCATAAAAATGAATCTAATGCACCGTAACAGATGCCTGTAACAACGCTTTCCAAATATTCATAAATAAGACCATTTGTTAAAATATACTGGAGGCACTTTTCTTGTGCATATGATGCACTAGTTATATGGCTTAAGGCTTACCATTACATGTTTTCATTTATAATACAGACTATAAATCTTCACATTGACAACATATAAAGATCCCAGAGTCAACTGAATATGTGAACACACACTTTTAGGGTAATTTTAAAGATAATAAAGTATTGTACATGTACTGTGTTATGCCATAATCTTAATGCTCATTGTCGTTTGTCTCTCAGTACAGTGCCTGTAGGTTATGAAGAAATTTACTGCATGGATTACCTAAAATAACATTACATCACTTCCATATCTCATCTATCTTGTAGTAATAATCGAATGCTGGTGAAAGCAGATGAGGGAAATAGGAGTTTCCCATTAAAGGAACCATGTACTAAGAGAAGTATGAAATCTGCCATTGCTGAACTCCTCAAGAGGCTAGTGGTCTCGCTATCTCTGGCCTCAGTAAATTAAGAGTCGCTGACCTGGAACGTGCATGCAGATTGTGAATACAAGAAAAAAAAACTCCTTTTCTGCGTTCTTTTTTCAGGTAGTGACTCCAAAATATTGAAGCCTTTGGATTAGGAAAACACCCAAGCAACTGTGATTTTTTTTCAAAGCACGGCTTGGGAATGACAGTCTGTATATTTTCTGAGTACAGGATAACTAAACCCAAGATCAAAAATATATTGCAGCTGTCCAGGTCCTTTTTTAAACATTATTAAAGTGGAGGTCCACACAAAAAGTGAACCTCTGCTTTTTGGAACCCTCCTCCCCCTCCGGTGTTACATTTGTCACCTTTCAGGGGGGAGGGGGTGTAGATACCTGTATAATACAGGTATTTGCACCCACTTCCGGGCATAGACTCCCGCGGGAGTTACGCCCCTTCCCCCCGCCCTCGCTGTCTTCTGGGAAACACACTGGTCCCAGGACACAGTGGGGACCAGTGAAGATGGGCCGCTCGCGCATACGCAGTAGGGAACCGGGCAGTGAAACGGTCCATTACCAGATTCCCATAGCCGAGGAAGGCGGCCGGGTGCAGCAGAAAATCTAGCAATTGCTCGGCCTTGGCTGCCGACATCGCAGGCGTGCTGGACAGATAAGTGTCCATTTATTAAAAGTCAGCAGCTGCAGAATTTGTAGCTGCTGGCCTTTAAAAAAAAAAAAAATTGGGTGGACCTCCGCTTTAACAAGTACTAAAATATTATCTGTTGACCTCCCCTGAAATACAGTGTCCTTGTTATGTCCATGTGCTAAACTAAAAGCACAAAGAATGTTATCTTTTTTCTGTGAAACACAGATCTCCATGTAATGGAGAAGAAAAAAGGGTGGCCACGGCATCTATTCTATAAATACAGTGGAGTAGTGAAAATAGCTACCCAGAGATAGGAAGTGTATTTGCAGGATTATCAGGTGAAAATAAAGGAAAAAATTGTCTGAAAATAATACTACTGCAGCCAGCTCATCTAAGGCCTTTTAAACTAAAATATATTACATTTTTGCCTGGAGGCTTAGATAAGCGTTAACCATTTTAACAAAGTATCTAGGAGGCATCCCTTAGGCCCCTTACACACGACGAGCTTCTCGGCAGGATCCAGCGAGAAGCTCGCTGGGAGACATATTCTGCCGAGGTTCTCGGTCGTGTGTACACTTCCGACGAGTGTCCCGTCGGGAAGCTCGTCACGCCAAAATAGAGAGCATGCTCTCTTTTTCCTCGTTGTTCAATGAGGAAATTTGGCTCGACGAGCTTTCCGACCGCTCATCGGGAACCTCGTCGGGCGGATCAATGTGTTTAGCCCAACGAGGTTCTCGGACGTGTGTACGCGGCCTTTAGCCTCATGCCCACAGACGTTTTTACAGTCACTTTTCTAAGTGTTTTTTGCAGCTTAAAAATGTCTCTCCATGTTAGCCTATGGCCTCATGTCCACCATGACATTTTTGAGCTGTAAATAGCTGAGCCGTTTTTAAGCTGCAAAAAAAAAACCCAGGACCAGTGCGTTCTGAAGCTCCAGCGTTAGAGCTGTAAAGACGTCAGACGCTGGCAAAGGGTGTTAAATGCAATTTAACGAGGCTTAACGCTGTGTTAAGCCTCGTCCGGTGTTTCTTTCTCTATTCCAAATAAATGGTTCCCTATGGGAGCCCATTAATTTGAATAGAGGTCACACCAGAAGTCGGATCAAGATGATCCGACTTGCGGGGCGACTCGTGTGCTGAGAATCTCGAAGTGCTCTTGAATCTTGAATTACATTTTTTTTTGCGTGAGGTTCCCCCCCCCCAGGATGATACCAGACCCTTCTGTCTGGTATGGATCTTAGGGGGAATCCCCCACACCAAAAATCCCCAGGATCCATACCAGACCCTTATCCGAGTATGCAGCCCGGCAGGTCAGGAAAGGGGGAGAACGAGCGCCCCCCCCTCCTAGACCACACCAGGCCACATGCCCCCAACATGGGGGGTTGGTGCTTTGAGGTGGGGGGGCACTTCGCCCCCCACCCAAAGCACCTTGTCCCCATGTTGATGAGGACAAGGGCCTCTTACCCACAACCCTGGCCGTTGGTTGTCGGGGTCTGCGGGCGGGGGCTTATCGGAATCTGGGAGCCCCCTTTAATAAGATGCTATATAAGATACGATGTATACCATTCTCATTCACATAGGGTGGGGGGCCAAGATGCTGTGAATGTACATCATACCCCTACCCATTCACCTGGGGGGAAAAAGTCTCAATAAAAACACTAGCTCCAGGGTCTTCTTCCAACTTCGGGGGCCTCTTCCCACTCTCTCTTGTTGTGTTGTGCACCCATAGCAGCAGATAGTCAACACACCTGCAGAGCAGAAAAAGCAGTGCAGTGACATTTGAAAATATAGAGCACCAGAAAGGTCATTCTATTCATTGACAGCCCAGTCTTCTTTTACAATTGACCTTGTGACTTGCTTCTGGTTTTACCAGTATGGTAATGATTTTGCGTCAAGAAAATATCAGTGTCTAAAAATGCTTTGTTACCCTTAGTTAATAATATACGCTATATTACAAAAAGTATTGGGACACCTGCCTTTACACGCACATGAACTTTAATGGCATCCCATTCTTAGTCCGTAGGGTTCAAGATTGAGTTGGCCCACCCTTTGCAGCTATAACTGCCTCAACTCTTCCAGGAAGGCTGTCCACAAGGTTTAGGAATGTGTCTATGGGAATTTTTGACCATTCTTCCAGATGCGCATTTGTGAGGTCAGGCACTGACGTGAACAAGAAGGCCTGTCTTGCAGTCTCCACTCTAATTCATCTCAATGGTGTTCTATTGGGTATGAGGTCAGGACTCTGTGGAGGCCGGTCAAGTTCCTCCACCCCAAACTCGCTCATCCATGTCTTTATGGACCTTGCTTTGTGCACTGGTCAAAATCACTTGATGGAGGGAGGATTATGGTGTGGGGTTGCTTTTCAGGGGTTGGGCTTGGCCCCTTAGTTCCAGTGAAGGGAGCTTTTAAGGCGTCAGCATACCAAGACATTTTGGACAATTTTATTCTTTCAACTTTGTATGAACAGTTTAGGAAGGGTCCTTCCTGTTCCAACATGAATGTGCATCAGCGCATAAACAAGGTCCATAAAAACTTGGATGAGTGGACTTGGGGTGGAGGAACTTGACTGGCCTCTGAAGGCCCAATAAAACACCTTTGGGATGAATTAGAGCGGGGACTGCAATAGACACACTCCTAGACCTTGTGGACAGCCTTCCCAGAAGAGTTGAAGCTGTTATAGCTGCAATGGGTGGATCAACTCAATATTGAAGCCTACTGACTAAGACTGAGATGCCTTTTATGCTCATATGTGTGTAAAGGCAGGCGTACCAATACTTTTGATAATAGAGTGTATATTAATATGGTATATAACAAAATCCATCTTTAATTCTATCAATACTATTTATCTGTTGAATTATTCATGGCAATAGGAGAATAGTGAATAAATGAATATGAAATTAAAAGATCATTATATTAGCAAGACATTTTTACAAGTTTTGTAAGGCAAAGGCATCACTTTATCACAGTCTAGATTAGTAGATTAGTAGAATGAAAGTGATGTTCTTTGCTTAGACTGAGAAGGGAAATTCCTATATTGCATAGTTGTGTCTTAACCACTTCCCTGTCACAACCTATTCTTTCTGCAAAAAAAATGTAGACCACTTTTATGTATATTTAAGCATTTTCTAAAAGAATGGTGCCTGGCCTTATGATGTTGACAGTGTAAAGTAGTTATAAAGGCTTAAGATTTTTTCCCATAATTAAGTTAGGTAAAATACCTTCTCTGTGCAGCCCCCCAAAAAAGCCCCCCCCCCCCTCTTAAAATCTTGATCCAGCAGTGTGCACATGAGCAGAGGTGCCTTTGGCTCTTTCTATTCTTATTGGCTCAGACACAACAACAGGAGCCATTGGCATGCTATAGGAGCACTCGGCATGGGGTAGTTTTGCACAGAGCTGGTAAGAATGACATGTTTGTTATTTTAAAAAAAGTTATGCCTTTTCAATCACTTTAAGGCTATAAATGAGAAGATTCTTAGAACATTGATTTTATTACTAAACATGTACATACACTGGGCACAGGGCCGTCTTTAATATTGATTGGACCCTGGGCAAAAAAATTCTTGAGCTCCTCTTCCATGCAGTTTCGCTCTCCACCTGCTTTGAGGCATACAATAAACAGCAGCTAGACTCAAAATCTGTTTACTGAATTAGATTAGCCAGCAATTGAGATTGGTTGCCAGAGGTTACAGTGTATCATTACCACCCACTGACTGGTTGCTAGAGGTTACAGCACACATTACGGCTCACTCATTAGTTGCTAGAGGTTACAGCACATGATTTATGCTTGTTGATTTGTTGCTAGAGATTACTGTACATCAACATCAAAACACAGGGTCTGCAGGTGAGTCATCTGTACACAACAATAGGGCAGAGCTGGGCAGCATTAGTAACATAACTTCACACTGAGATATTAGGACACAGCACTGGACTAAAACCTCAATGGATGAGGGAATTTAAAATGGTATAGTTGGCAAATATGGGGCAGCTGCTTTGGGCCCCACAATAATGACGGCCTTAAAGACGACCCTGACTGGGCAGTGTGTAGCAGGGCCTTAGTTGGGATTCAAGCATTGGGAGTTAATACTCGTAGACAGTATATATGGCACTAATGTATACTATATGACTCTTGTACAGTAAAACATAAACAGATATTAACATTTCAAAGAAGATACAGTCTCTCAGCATTTGCAGTATACAGTGCCTTGCGAAAGTATTCGGCCCCCTTGAACTTTGCGACCTTTTGCCACATTTCAGGCTTCAAACATAAAGATATAAAACTGTAATTTTTGTGAAGGATCAACAACAAGTGGGACACAATCATGAAGTGTAACGAAATTTATTGGATATTTCAAACTTTTTTAACAAATAAAAAACTGAAAAATTGGGCGTGCAAAATTATTCAGCCCCCTTAAGTTAATACTTTGTTGCGTCACCTTTTGCTGCGATTACAGCTGTAAGTCGCTTGGGGTATGTCTCTATCAGTTTTGCACATCGAGAGACTGAAATTTTTGCCCATTCCTCCTTGCAAAACAGCTTGAGCTCAGTGAGGTTGGATGGAGAGTGTTTGTGAACAGCAGTTTTCAGTTCTTTCCACAGATTCTCGATTCAGGTCTGGACTTTCACTTGGCCATTCTAACATCTGGATATGTTTATTTGTGAACCATTCCATTGTAGATTTTGCTTTATGTTTTGGATCATTGTCTTGTTGGAAGACAAATCTCCGTCCCAGTCTCAGGTCTTTTGCAGACTCCATCAGGTTTTCTTCCAGAATGGTCCTGTATTTGGCTCCATCCATCTTCCCATCAATTTTAACCATCTTCCCTGTCCCTGCTGAAGAGAAGAAGGCCCAAACCATGATGCTGCCACCACCATGTTTCACAGTGGGGATGGTGTGTTCAGGGGGATGAGCTGTGTTGCTTTTACGCCTAACATAACGTTTTGCATTGTTGCCAAAAAGTTTGATTTTGTTTTCATCTGACCAGAGCACCTTCTTCCACATGTTTGGTGTGTCTCCCAGGTGGCTTGTGGCAAACTTTAAATGACACTTTTTATGGATATGTTTAAGAAATGTCTTTTTTCTTGCCACTCTTCCATAAAGACCAGATTTGTGCAGTATACAACTGATTGTTGTCCTATGGACAGAGTCTCCCACCTCAGCTTTAGATCTCTGCAGTTCATCCAGAGTGATCATGGGCCTCTTGGCTGCATCTCTAATCAGTCTTCTCTTTGTATGAGCTGAAAGTGGTCTGATACTCCTTCCATTTCAATATTATCGCTTGCACAGTGCTCCTTGGGATGTTTAAAGCTTGGGAATTCTTTTTGTATCCAAATCCGGCTTTAAACTTCTCCACAACAGCATCTCGGACCTGCCTGGTGTGTTCCTTGTTCTTCATGATGCTCTCTGTGCTTTAAACAGACCTCTGAGACTATCACAGTGCAGGTGCATTTATACAGAGACTTGATTACACACAGGTGGATTCTATTTATCATCATTAGTTACTTAGGTCAACATTGGATCATTCAGAGATCCTCACTGAACTTCTGGAGAGAGTTTGTTGCACTGAAAGTAAAGGGGCTGAATAATTTTGCACTCCCAATTTTTCCGTTTTTTATTTCTTAACAAAGTTGGAAATATCCAATAAATGTCGTTCCACTTCATGATTGTGTCCCACTTGTTGTTGATTCTTCACAAAAAAATTACAGTTTTATATCTTTATGTTTGAAGCCTGAAATGTGGCAAAAGGTCGCAAAGTTCAAGGGGGCCGAATACTTGCGCAAGGCACTGTATGTTACCAGAGTCCCTTTAGGCAGAGGATGTTCCTGAAGTCTGCACAGGATCCATGTCTCCGCCTTGCTCAACGGAGTATTGGGAACCCAATACCGCGATGTCCTCCACGGACCTGTGATTGCCCGTTGCACAGACAAGGACGTGGATCTGTGTGTGAAAAACACACAGATCCACGTCCTGTCCGGGAGAGGAGACCGATGCTGTGTCCCTTGTACAAAGGGACACAGATCGGTCACCTCCCCCAGTCAGTCCCCTTCCCCCACAGTTATAATAACTAGTATTGAACACATTTAACCCCTTCTTCGTCCCCTAGTGTTAACCCCTTCCCTGCCAGTCACATTTATACAGTAATCAGTGCATATTTATAGCACTGATGTCTGTATAAATGTGAATGGTCCCAAAAATGTGTCAAAAGTGTCCGATGTGTCCGCCATAATGTCGAAGTCCCAATAAAAATCGCAGACCAAAAATACCAAAAATATGTAGAATACAGAGAAAAAATATATATTAAAAAAATGGGATATTTATTATAGCAAAAAGTAAAAAATATTATGTTTTTTTCCAAATTGTCGCTCTTTTTTTGTTTATAGCCCAAAAAATAAAAACCGCAGAGGTGATCAAATACTACCAAAAGAAAGCTCTATTTGTGGTAAAAAAAGGACATCAAATGTGTTTGGGAACGATGTCGCACAACCGCGCAATTGTCGGTTAAAGCAACGCAGTGCCAAAAGCTGAAATTTCAGCTGGGCATGGAAGGGGGTATATGTGCCTAGTAAGCAAGTGGTTAAACCAAAGGCCAGGAAGTTCATTATTACAAGTTTGTTGCTATGGGAGAAAAAATTGCACAACTGTGAGCGGATTGAGTTTGTCTCAAATACAAGCTAAATCTGAACCCACACTTCATCCCTATTCTTGGAAGGTCAGGACTGATTGTAAATTAAAGTAAACCCTTTAACCAATTGAATACAGTGCACTTAAACCCCCTTCTTACCCAGACCAATTTTCAGCTTTTGGTGCTCTCACACTTTGAATGACAATTACTCAGTCATGCAACACTTTACCCAAATAAAAATTGCGTCCTTTTTTTCACACAAATAGAGCTTTCTTTTGGTGGTATTTAATCATTCGTGGGTTTTTTATTTTTTTGCGCTATAAATAAAAAAAGACGGTAAATTTTGTGAAAAATTGCCTTTTTCTTTGTTTCTGTCATAAAATTTAGCAAATTAGTAATTTATCTTCATAAATTTTGGCCAAAATTTATACTGCTACATATCTTTGGTAAAAATAACCCAAATTGGTGTGTATTATTTGGTCTTTGTGAAAGTTATAGGGCCAGATTCTCAGCGGCGCTACGACGGAGTATCTCAGATACCCCGTCGTATCGCCGTTTTTTTTTTGGCTCGTATCTATGCGAGTGATGCTTAGCATCACTTTGGCATAGATACGCTTCGACATCCGACAAGTGTAATACCATTACACTTGCGGATCGTAGTTGTAATGACAACTCCGGCCACTAGGTGGCCTTTACGTTGTTTTCTTATTTGCCTATGCAAATGAGGCTACTACGCCGATTCCCGATCGCTTTTACGCCGCTCCGTCGTCGCGTACGTCGTTTACGAACTCGTAAGGTTACCCCTGCTTCTATGAGGAGTAACCTTACGAAGTACCGTCAGATGCCGTCGGGTGCCGTCGGATGCCATGTTAAGTATGGCGTCGGGTCAGTGTCGGCTTTTTTCGTCGCTTACGTCATTTTACTAACTCGTTCGCGAATAGGGCATTGCGTAGTAACGATCACGTCGTTTTGACGTCGGTTTCCACAACGCTTTCCGACGTGAGCTGGAGCATGCGCACTGGGCTTTTTCCCCGGCCGGCGCATGCGCAGTTCGTTCGACGCGGGGGCGCGCTTAATTTAAATACAAGCCGCCCCCTTTGAATTACACAGGCTTACGCTGGGCAATTTACTCTACGCCTCCGCAAACTACGGAGCAAGTGGTTAGAGAATACGGCACTTGCTCTGTTACGTTGCGGCGGCGTAGTGTAAATGCCTTACGCTACGCCAGCGTGATTCTATGAGAATCTGGCCCATAGAGTCTACAAACTATGGTGCCAATTGATCAATCTGATCACACTTGAAATACTGACGGCCTACCTAATTTCTTGAGATACTAACAAGTCAGAAAAGTACAAATACCCCCCAAATGACCCCTTTTTAGAAAGTAGACATTCCAAGGTATTAAATAAGTAGCATGGTGAGTTTTTTTTAAGTTGTAATTTTTTCCCACAATTCTTTTCAAAATGATTTTTTCTTTTTTTTTTTACAAAATTGTCATATTAACTGGTTATTTCTCTCACAGAACATATGCATACAACAATTTACACCCCAAAATACATTCTGCTGCTCCTCCTGAGTATGGGGATACCAAATGTGTGGGACTTTTACACAGCCTGGCCACATACAAAGGCCCAACATTGAAGTAGCGCCATCAGGCGATCTACGAGCATAAATTGCACATCTCATTTCTCAACCACCTATTACATTTTTGAAGGCCCTGGAGCACCAGGACAATGGAATTGCCCACAAAATGACCCCATTTTAGAAAGCAGACACCCCAACGTATAATCTATGAGGCATAATGAGTCTTTTGAGCGGTTATTTTTTTTCCAGAAGTTTTGGGAAAACGTGGAAAAAAATGAAAACGCATTTTATTTTACACAAAGTTGTCCATTTATAATATATTTCGAACACATAGCATATGCATAGCAAAAATGACACCCCAAAATACATTCTGCTACTCCTCCTGAGTATGAGGATACCAAATGTGTGGGACTTTTACACAGCCTGGCCACATACAAAGGCCCAACATTGTAGTAGCGCCATCAGGCGATCTACGGGGATAAATTGCACATCTCATTTCTGAACCACCTATTACACTTTTGAAGGCCCTGGAGCACCAGGACAATGGAATTGCCCATAAAATGACCCCATTTTGGAAAGCAGACACCCCAACGTATAATCTATGAGGCATAATGAGTCTTTTTAGCGGTTACTTTTTTTCCAGAAGTTTTGGGAAAACGTGGAAAAAAATGAAAACGCATTTTTTTTTACACAAAGTTGTCCATTTATAAGATATTTCGAACACATAGCAAATGCATAGCAAAAATGACACCCCAAAATACATTCTGCTACTCGTTCTGAGTATGGGGATACCACATGTGTGAGACTTTTACACAGCTTGGCCACATACAAAGGTCCAACATCCAAGTAGCACCATCAGGCGTTCTAGTAGCATACATTACATATATCATTTCCTGGCAACCTATCATTTTTGAAGGCTCTTCATATTTCTAACACATAGCATGTACATACCAAGAATTACAATCCAAAATAAATTCTATTGTGGAAAGGGTAAAAAAAAAATATTACCTGTGCTTTTAGTAGTGTACACAGAAGAGAGCACTGGTCCAGGCAGCAGTCAGGGATGTGCTTAGCGACAGCTATAGTAAGTCTCCAGGCAGCATATTTGAATAGTCCAGGTAGCAGTGGTGTGGCTCGTTCGTGCCGCAGGCAAAGATGATGGCAGGCATGATGGCAGTAAGTCAGCAGCAGGCTGAGGGCTGCAATTGGGTAAGACCTTTGCACAGGGGCACAGGGGTAGAGGCTTCGACCCACCCAAATCTCTATGAAGCCTCCGGACTCCAGACCCTAATCTGGAAATTACAAAACCCGGAGAAAACAAAAAAAATGTTTTCTCCATCCGGAAAAACTATTCTGGAGCCCCTCACATATGTGAGACCCCTGTGTACTACAATAGCAGGGCAACAGATCAGTCCAAGTGGTAGGCAAAAGCATAGTCCATAAAACAGGCCAGGGTCAGTTCACGTGGAAGAAGTCCAAACGGTAAGCAGAGGAATAGTCAAAAAACAGGCCAGGGTCAGTTTACGTGGAAGCAGTCCAAGCGGTAGGCAAATGCATAGTCCATAAAACAGGCCAGGGTCAATTTACGTGGAAGCAGTCCAAACGGTAGGCAGAGGCATAGTAAAAAAAACAGGCCAGGGTCAGTTTACGTGGAAGCAGTCCAATCTGTAGGCAAAAGCATAGTCCATAAAACAGGCCAGGGTCAATTTACGTTGAAGGCAGTAGCATGAAAATGGTCAGATGGGGGAAATGGTTAAAAATATGGGCTAGAATTTTAGGGATTCATGATAATTTTCGAAGCATTCTCCAATGCAAAGGCCAGGTTGGGAGGGACACCGGGGACAATGGTGGCTGGAATCTTTTCGAAATCCTCTTTTGCTGCAAACGCGACATTTTTTTTGCCGTCTTCGGCCTCCTTCGGTTGGTGGGATGTGGTACGGGTAGTGCCGTCCATGAAGTCGGCTAACGACATCAGAGCAAAGGGTTTCTGAGGGGGTCTTTGTGGATAGATGAGGGACGTGACGATTTCTTCTGTGAATTGTAGCAAGCGGGCAGGGTTTTCAATGGATTTGGAGTAGACTACATAAGAATTATAAATGGCCAAATGGATAAGATAAATTGCTACCTTCTTGTACCAGAATCCGGACCTCCTTATTGATAAATAGGGCTGAATCATTTGATCATTGAAATCCACCCCTCCCCCCCCCCATGTAAAGATTGTAATCTTGGACACATGTCGGCTTTTCAATCGGACCTCGTCTTTGTTGAACAACAACTGCAGTGTCATTGTGAATGGTGGACATTATGTGCACGTCTCTGTTATCCTTCCACCTCAAGGCCAGCACTTCGTTGCACCTCACTGTTGCTCTTTCCCCCCTTCGCAGCTTTTTATTTACAATAGATTGTGGGAAGCCCTTCCTATTTTTTCTGGAGGTTCCGCAGGCCAGGGTTTTCTCAATATATAGGTGTTGGAAAAGGGGCAGGCTTGTATAAAAATTATCTAGATAAAGATGATATCCTTTTCTCAGGAGTGGGTAAGTCAGGTCTCATACGATTTTTCCGGCTGTGCCTATGTAGGCCGGGCACTCAGGGGGCTGGAGCTTGGAATCTCTTCCTTCGTATATGCGGAACGCATACAGATATCCCGTGGCTCTCTCACACAGTTTGTAAAATTTGACTCCATATTTAGCCTTTTTACTAGGAATGTACTGCTTTATTCCTAGACGGCCACAAAAGGGTACCAGGGACTCATCCACACATATATGTTTCTTGGGGACATAGATTTCTTCAAATTGATGGGAAAGGAAATTTATCAGGGGGCGAATCTTGTACAACTTATCGTAATCTGGATGATTACGGGGAGGGCACTGGGTATTGTCATTGATATGAAAGAATCTCATAATCATCTCGTTTCGGGACCTGGACATTTTGGCAGAATACATGGGCTGGTGGTAGATGGGTTTGGTGGACCAATAGGAATGTCCTTGATTTTTTTTGTTAAGCCCCATGTTTATGGTGAGGCCAAGAAACAATTTGAACTCCTCCAAATTTACATCTCTCCACTCAAATGGACGGGCATAAGACGATTGGGGGTTGTTGGCAATATACTGCTGGGCATACAAATTTGTCTGGTCGATAATAAACTGCAGAAAAGTGTCGGGCAAAAAGAGATGAAGGAAATCAATTTCTGAGAAATATTGAGTATTGGCCTGCACACCTGGCTGTGCTGTGAAAGGGGGAATAATTGTTGATCCCGATCCGGAAGGCAGCCATGTTGGGTTGGCAAGAACATCTGGTACGAATGTAGTGGCCCTGGCTCCTGGGGGACGTGACACTCCAGTAGTTGGGGGAGTTGAATTTATTGTGCTGGTACTTAGGTGTGATGTGGCAGCACTGGTACTGGGCCTGGGCATTTGTTCGCGAGGGGTTTCGCGGGGGGTTTCGCTGGCGGCATCGCTGGTACTGGGCCTATTGCTGGCGGCATCGCTGGTACTGGGCCTATTGCTGGCGGCAGAGCTGGTACTGGGCCTATTGCTGGCGGCAGAGCTGGTACTGGGCCTTTTGCCGGCGGCAGCGCTGGTACTGGGCCTATTGCTGGTGGCAGCGCTGGTACTGGGCCTATTCCTGGCGGCAGCACTGGTACTGGGCCTATTGCTGGTGGCAGCGCTGGTACTGGGCCTAGGTATATATTCCTGGTTGCTGGCGGCTGCCTGGTTTTCAGAGTGCCGTGCCCTTTTAGGAGGGACCCTTTCTTCATCCGAATCATTGCTGTAGTCAATCGGTTCAAATTCCGATTCGGAATCAGAAATGGAATCTGATGAGAGCTCCCCAGTGCTCTCATCAGCCATTGAGAGGATCTGGAACGCCTCCTGGCCAGAATACCATTTTTTGGACATTTTGGCTGTGTGGCAGGTAGCTGTATATGATGGGTGACAGATAGGTGGCAGGTGACGGTAACTGATGGGTTGTGCGATGGGTGGCAGGTGATGTTCACTGATGGGTTGTGCGATGGGTGGCAGGTGATGTTCACTGATGGGTGATGGTGTGACAGGAGATGGTCACTGATGGGTGACAGACGATGGTCACTGATGGGTGACAGACGATGGTCACTGATGGGTGACAGGCCACGGACAGTGACGGGTGATGGTCACAGATGGGTGACAGGCGATGGTCACTCATGGGTGACAGGCCATGGACGGTGACGGGTGATGGTCACTGATGGGTGCACCGCTGATGGTCACTGATGGGTGACGGGTGATAGGGCAGTTCACTGATGGGTGACGGGTGAAAGGGCAGGTCACTGATGGGTGACGGGTGACAGGGCAGGTCACTGATGGGTGACGGGTGACAGGGCAGGTCACTGATGGGTGACGGTGACAGGGCACGGTCACTGGTGGGTGACGGGTGACAGGGCAGGTCACTGGTGGGTGACGGGTGACAGGGCAGGTCACAGATGGGTGACGGTGACAGGGCACGGTCACTGGTGGGTGACGGGTGACAGGGTAGGTCACAGATGGGTAACGGTGACAGGGCACGGTCACTGGTGGGTGACGGTTGCACCGCTGATGGCAGTCTCTTTATGTGACAGGTGCACTTTATGGGTGACTGTTGGGTGACTGTTAACAATTAGGGGGTGCAAAGGGACAGGTGTGGTGCTTGTGCAGACACTACAGAACACAGATCTGTAACTCACTGCTTCTAGCTCTTCTCTCCTCACACTGGAAACGATGTGTGAGGGGAGAAGAGCTGGTAACAGTTAGTTACAGCTCTTTGTTTACACTTAGTGATCAGGCTGTGAATGGATCACAGCTGATCACGTGGTACACAGCCCTGACCAATGGCTGTGTACCATTGTCGGTGACGAGCAGTGTTTCCGGGAACACGCTGCCACCGACGGGCACGCGCGGCGCGATCGCCGTGCACTTTGGGGGTGTTGCCATGCGTGATCAGCCGTGACTTCATCACGGCCGATCACGTGGTAAACAGCGCATCCGCGCCGCTGTTCACCCCTGTCGGTAACGAGCGGTGTCTCAGTGACACGCCGCTACCGACAGTATAGGGATGCGCGCACGCGATCGCGCGCATTCCCTATTCAAATGACTGCACGTCATATGACGTGCAGTCAGGATATTGGAGTCCTCCGCCCGCCGGTGGGCGGTGGACAAGTGGTTAAAATACCCCACCCCGAATATAATATATTTGCAATTACCTTTAGTTAGATCTGCAAATTATTTTATTTAAAGTATACAGTACAGTATGTTCCATAAATAATCTATATCAGTTTACTATGTTGCTAAGGTCATACATTTTTACTACCCATTTTATTTCTTAATATAACATTAGAAATCCCCTTGACCATATGTATGTTTGGTGTGCGGTGCAGACTTCTGAACTCGTATGCTTAATTGTAAAAGTATGCTTCATTGTTGAGGCTTGTGGGCTTCCTCAATATTTCCTACTGAACATCTAAAATGACCACTGGTATTTCCCAGCCACTGACTAACAGTCCTACACACATAAGCGTGCGCACAGGGTGTGCCAGGTGTGCCCTAGGCATACCCTAATCGCACTGTGCAGCACAGATTCCCCCTACTGCCCTGGCTCTCCCCTCCTTCTTTTCGCAGTGCCTCCGGCTTTCCTCCTCTCCTCTCCCTTCAGCTGTTGCTGCGGGGATGTTTTAGGATGAGTGGGGGAAGGGGCTGGTAAATATGTAACTTACTGCACTAAGGGGGGTGTGTATACTGCGGGGGTCTCTGTACTAAGGGGGGTTTCTGTGCTGATGGGGGTCTGCGCTAAGGGTGGTGTGTATACTGCAGGGTCTCTGTACTAAGGGGGGATTCTGTACTGATGGGGTCTTCACTAAGGGGGTAGTGTATTCTGTGGGGGTCTCTGTACTTAGCAGGGAATCTGTACTGATGGGGGTCTGCACTATGGGGGGATGTATACTGCGGGGGTCTCTGTACTGATGGGGGTCTTCACTAAGGGGGTGTGTATACTGCGGGGGTCTCTGTACTAAGGGGGGATTGTGTACTGATGGGGGTCTGCACTAAGGGGGGTGTGCGTGTGTATACTGTGGGGGTCTGTACTGATGGGGGTCTGCACTAAGGGGGGTCTATACTGATGGAGGGGTCTGCACTAAGGGGGGTGTCTATACTGCGGGTGTCTGCACTAAGGGGGATTCTATACCGCGGAGCAACAGACGGACCGGACCAGCAGGCAGTGCGGCGTCATCCTGAAGACGACGGCGATCTGTTGAGGGACACGTGAGCTGCCCGGTGCACAGATTTGGAAGTTGGAAACGAGCGAAGAGGCCCACACCAGACACATCGGACTCCTATCGGGATCGGGAGCTGGCTGAAGTGGGAGCGGTATGTAATATAACGAAGACAAAGTGCACGTGGTATGCTGCATCGTATTGTATTATTTTGTATTGTAGTGTGCATTGTATAATACAGCAGCACAATGCTGAACACCAGCAGCTATAGAGGAACAACAAATCCCAGCAATAATACATTATACAGGCTGGTTAATATATTATTGCTGGGATTTGTTGTTCCTCTATAGCTGCTGGTATTCTCCATTGTGCTGTATAATGTATTATTGCTGGGATTTGTAGTTCCTCTATAACTGGTCAGTGGTAATCTGTATTGTGCAGTATAATCATTATACAGCGCAATGGAGAATACCAGCAGCCATAGAGGACTACAAATCCTAGCAATAGTACATTTATGGAACTGTTGATAAAATGCACTTTACAAAACCACAAATAGTTTGTTTGCAATTCACCTGCACTCTGCACCCACTCTGTGCCCACCTGCATTCTTCACCCTGCAGCCACCTGCACTTTGTACCCTGCACCCACCACCCACCTGCTCCCTGCACCCAGCACTCTGTACCCACTTGCACTTTTTACCCACCTGCACCCTGCACTCTGAACCCAACTGCACTCTGCACCCTGCCCTCTGTACCCACCCTGCACCTACATGCACTCTGTACCCTGCACACAACTGAACGCTGCACTCTGTATGTAGCACCCTCATGGTATTTAATGACCCTTTAGGACCCTCCCACACCCAGTTGCTATGGCATGCTCAACCCCCACCCCTCTACTTTGGGGGAAAATGTGGTGCAAGATTGAGTTCCTGCACGTTTTCCCTAAGAAGAATGCCCTGGGTGACACTACCAATTAGCACTGTGGCAGGCTGGGGGGGGCGATAGAACGACAACGTGAGAGGCGCGTAATGCCCTACTGCCTGTTCTGCCGGGGGGGGGGGGGGGAGTGACACCATGTTTCACCGCACCGGGTGACACCAACCCTAGTGACGCCACTGCTTACCGACCCCTTCCCTTTCATTGTGAGTGATCGGTAGTATGTGTTTTAACTTTGGGGTGCACACCCTAATGCCATAGGCTGCGCACACCTATGCCTACACAGATGTAATTCAGCAAATACTACACTGTGTATAGAACAGACACCAAAGTTTAGCTTTATTTTTAGTCTACAGACTACAAAGAAATCTTCAAAGAAGACTGCATTGGATGCATGGCGTCCAAAGGCACGTAGAAACCTGATTCATCTTTCCAGTCCCGTATTTGGCTATCATACTTCCTGACTAGATCCTTCTTTTTAGCTCCCCCCTTGTGTCATGTGATTATTTTAGTAAAAAAAAACTCCCACTAGAAGGAAGTTGTGGCGACAAAATGCTGTTTGCTTTATTAATGGGATTTTTTTTTAACAGTACAGACCAAAAAACATAACCACAAGGAGAAATGGTTTTGTGTTTCTTGAACAATAGATAGCCTTATGACTCCTCTCTACACCCCCTGAAAACTCTTTTTCCCTCCTTTAATTCCCTTTCTGAAGTTAGTCACAAATTCTCAGGAGGTATTTGAGGAAATAAAACAAGGAGAAAATGAGCAGTACATTTTGAGGTTCTGTGTTACCCGCTAACCATTCTGGCTAAAGCACTGGTCCATGAGTGACAATATGATTTGAGTGTTCAGCCCTTCAGTGGACCACAATTTTACCACTTAACGACCATGCCATAGCCAAATCCTCCCAGAATCTTGCTCCTGAACGTGCACCCTGGGGCGTGCACGTGGGAATATCCGTTACCGGAGGACCCGGCGCATCACAGATCACGGTAAATGGCCCCTGACAGCAGCTCTTTACCACATGATCGTTCCGTCAAATGACAGAGCCATCACTTGTAAACAAACCGGCGTCACGTCCAGTTACTTTCTCACCTCTCTGTACCGATCGGTACAGTGTGAGAGGAAAGGGGGAGAGATCGGGTGCAGCAGTGCTGTGGGCTGGATGTGTAGTGCCCATAGCGTTGATTTGCGCCCTAATCTATGCTCAGCAATCCCATCCACCCCAGCCATACTCAACAATACCCAGCCGTACCCAGCCATACTCATCCATACTCAGCCAACCCCATCCACCCCCAGCCATACTCAGCAGTACTCAGCCGTACCCAGCAATACCCATCCATACTCAGCCATCCCTATCCACCCCCAATCATACTCAGCTGTACCCAGCCATACATAGCCATACCCAGCCGTACTCAGCCTTACCCAGCCATACCCAGCCATACTCAGCCACACTCGTCCATTCCCATCCATGGCTCATCCATTCCCATTCATGCTCATCCAAGCCACATCAGTTCTCATCCATGCCACATCCATGCCACATGCAGTCTAGGAGTGCATCACAAAAGTGTAATTGGTAGTCAAATTTGAATTTATGCCCCTAGAACACCTGACGGTGTTCCCTGCATGTTGTGCCTCTGTATGTGGCCAGACTGTGAAAAAGTCTCACACATGTGGTCTCACCATACTCAGGAGGAATAGGAGAATCTCTTTTGGGGTGTAATTTTTGGTATGTACATGCTATGCGTTAGAAATATTGTATAAATGAACAATTGTGTGTAAAAAAAATGCGTTTTCATTTTCTTTACACATTTTCCAAAAACTTGTCGAAGAAAAATGACATAATTACACATTGGGGTGTTTTCTTTCCAAAACAGGGTAATTTTTGGGGTGTTTCCATTGTCCTGGTGCTCCAGGGCCTTTAAAAGTACAAGAGGTATTCAAGAAATTATGGGCCAGATTCTCAAAAAATTGCGTATCTGGCGGCGTAGCGTATCGTATCGCATTTACACTACGTCTACGCAAATTACTGGAGCAAGTGCCGTATTCTTACAGCACTTGCTCCGTAATTTTCGGCGTCGTAGCTTAAATGCGGCGTCGTAAGGCCGCGTAATTCAAATAGTGAAGGAGGGGGCATGCTGTATTTAAAGTAAACGCGCCCCCGCGTCAAACGAAGTGCGCATGCGCCGGCCGGGAAAAAAAGCCCAGTGCGCATGCTCCAGCTCACGTCGGAAAGCGTCGTTGAAACCGACGTCAAAACGACGCAATTCCCTATTCGCGAACGACTTAGTAAAACGACGTAACCGACGGAAAGAGACGGCGCTGACCCGACGCCGTACTTAACATGGCAACGACGGCACTTCGGAAACATACCCCTCATATAGCAGGGGTAACTTTACGCGTACGCAACCTACGTAAACTACGTCGCCGCGTCGCAAAAACGTTTGGGAATCGGTGTATTAGGCTCATTTGCATAGGCAAATAAGAAAACAACGTAAAGGCCACCTAGCAGCCGGCGTTGTCATTACATCTAAGATCCGACGGTGTAATTGCTTTACACCTGTCAGATCTTTAGTGTATCTATGGGTAAGTGATTCTAAGAATCACTCGCATAGATACCCATTGAAAAAAACTGTGATACGATGGTGTATCTGAAATACACCGTCGTATCTCAGCTGAGAATCTGGCCCTATATGTGTAATTTATGCTCCAAGAACGCCTGATGGTGCTCCCTGCATGTTGGGCCTCTGTATGTGGCCACGCTATGTAAAAATGGTATTGCCATGCTCAGGAGGAGTGTGTTTTAATCTAACAATTTTGTAGAAAGAAAAAGAAAAAAAAATCTTGATTTTGCAAAGAATTGTTGGAAAAAATTACAACTTCACAAAACTCACAATACCTCATACTAAATACCTTGGAATGTCTACTTTCCAAAAAGGGGTAATTTGGGGGGTATTTGTACTTTCCTGGCTTGTGAGGGGCTCAAGAATTGACATAGGCCGTCCGTACTTCAGGTGTTACCTATTTTTAGATATTGGCACCATAGCTTGTGGACTCTATAACTTTCACAAAGACCAAATAATATGCACCAATTTGGGTTATTTTTACCAAAGACATGTAGCGGCATAAATTTTGGAAAAAAAATTATGAAAACATACTAATTTGCTAAGTGGAAGGCGGGGCCGTAGGCCTGCCTGAATTTGTAGGAGGAGTCGGAGGGCTATTTATCCCTCCTCCCCTCTAGTCTCCGGCGTCGGTGGGGTTTCTGGGTACAGACGCACGTCACTTCCAGTTTCCAAAGGCAGCAGTTGCAGGAGTCTCGTGGCGTTTCTGTGTTGGCATGGGAGGGGGGGCTGCATGGTGGACCCCTTGCCACCCACCCGTTGTGTGCTCCTGAGGATCCACCTTTCGCTCATCCGTCCAGCCACACTGCGGAACCCTTGCTGGCACTCTCCACCCCTTGCCGGCACTCAGCTGACAGTTTGCGGGGAGCTCCGGGGGGGGGTTAGGCCGGTCGCTGCTCTCGGTCCTCACGCTGGGCATCGTGGGGTGGGGGGCCGCTCACAGTACTCTCCGGTACACATGCTAACACCCACCCGCCCCCTGTTACCTGTGCTCATGCTGAGCTGGGGGGGGGGGACGCTCACACTCCCGCTGCTCACGCCAGGCATCCAGTGCTTTGCATGATGGCCCCTGAGCTCCATCTAGCATTAGGATGCCGGCCGACTACCCGCTTCTCCCGGCGCTATGCCTCGGGGGGGGGAGCGAGGGGAGGCCGTCCGCCCGCTCCCCATGGTGCCCGGGGGGAGGGAGTGTGTCTGTTCATCCACCCGCCGCCTACAGTGTCGTGGGCTCTTGCTTCAGGAGGCTCCCCTCTTCTCCAGGTACACTCGCTGGGTTATGAGGGGGGTCTGCCCGATCCCATCCACCCTTCTGTCAGGGCTCACGCAGAGAGGGGGGCTATCCACTCACTCGGTTCCTTTGGAGGTGTCCGCTACACTCCTGGCTCACGCTGCTATCACGAAGGGGGAGGCGTCACCCACCCGCTCCGGCCGGGGCTGTTGCTGGCAGCATGGGGGGGCATCCATCCATCCACTCGTCCTTGGCTGTCACTGCTGTCTTTCCTAGGCACATGCTGGCAGCATGGGGGAGGCATCTTCTACTCCTCCCGGTGTCACGCTATGCAGCATGGGGGGGGCTGTCCATCGCATCTTCAGGAGGTCACGCCATGCAGCATGGGGGGCTGTCTACTGCATTTCCAGGGGTCCCGCTGGGAGCATGGGGGGGCGGTCCACCGCATCTCTAGGGGTCACGCAGGCAGCATGGGGGGGCTGTCCAGCATTTCTCCCAGGTCATGCTGGCAGCGGGGGAGGGGTTGTCCACCCACTGGAGGGTTACGCTGGCAGCATGAGGGGGATGTCCACCCATGTCTCCACGGGTTATGCTGGCAGTTTTTTCCTTGCGATATGCATTTGTCAGATACTGTCTCTGCGTTTTCTGTCGTAGCATTTCCGCCCCGGCAGTTCTGTCATGGCATTCTGCCCTAGGGTTTTTTCTGTCCCGGGGTTTCTGCCATGGCGTTCTTTCCCGGGGGGGGGGGGGTGTCATTGCATGTTCTTGCCTTACGTTGTTCATGGCGGAGCGGTTCTGTCAGTAGTGTGTTTCTGTCGTTAGCGGTTCTGTCGGTAGTATGGTTTTTGTCACAGCGGTTCTGTCAGTATGTTTTGTCACAGCGGTTCTGTCAGTATGTTTTGTCACAGCGGTTCTGTCAGTATGTTTTGTCACAGCGTTTCCGTCAGTATGTTTTTTGTCGCAGCATTTCTGTCAGTATGTTTTGTCATAGCGTTTCTGTCAGTATGTTTTGTCACAGCGTTTCTGTCAGTATGTTTTGTCACAGCGTTTCTGTCAGTATGTTTTGTCACAGCGTTTCTGTCAGTATGTTTTGTCACAGCGTTTCTGTCAGTATGTTTTGTCACAGCGTTTCTGTCAGTGGTATGTTTTTGTAACAGCGGTTCTGTCAGTGGTATGTTTTTGTCACAGCGTTTCTGTCAGTAGGTTTTGTCAGTGTTTCTGTCTTAGCGTTTCTGTCTTAGCGTTTCTGTCTTGGCGTTTCTGTCTTGGCGTTTCTGTCTTGGCGTTTCTGTCTTGGCGTTTCTGTCTTGGCGTTTCTGTCTTAGCGTTTCTGTCTTGGCGTTTTGGTCATGCCAGTATCATGTTTCCTGTCGTAGCATGTTCTGTCTTAGGGGTTTCAGTCACTGTATGTTTCCTGTCATGTCATATTTCAGGCTGGGGTTTCGTTTTCTTATCTTTATTAACCTCAATCTTCTCGCCTGTCATGTCACGTCATACTATGCTTTTCGTTCACCTGTAGGACTACCCACCACGGTCTGTGGGTACACGGGTCCTCAATTTTCTGTTCCACGGTTGGTCGTTATCACAGCAGGCCGGTTGCACTCACTCACGTTCATTGGGGGGGGGGTGGCTGTCGGGTTCTGTCAGCATCATGTTCGGCGTGTTTGCTGTCATGGCGTGTTTGCTGTCATGGCGTGTTTGCTGTCATGGCGTGTTTGCTGTCATGGCATGTTTGCTGTCATGGCGTGTTTCGCAGGTTCGGTACTCAGTGTCGCGCAGCTTTCAGCTCATACCGGTGGCTGGTTCTTCTTCGTCCATTTACAGATCCTGTCCTGCTAAGGTTATCATTTTCCAGATGATTGTTGACATTATGTTCTCGCCTATCACGTCACATCTTGCTATGCAATACCTTTCATTTCACTAGCAGGACTACCCACTACGGTCTGTGGGTACGCGGGTCCTTCAGTATCTCGCAGCAGGTCACTTGCGCTCACTAATTATTCACCGGGGGGTCGTCAGGTTCATGTGCATGCTGGGGTCCCTCCAGGACTGCATGTCTTCATGCTTATGTAGGCTTACAGTGGGTTGTGTTTTCTGTTGTATGTTCTACTCCAGCGTGGTTCGGTCATTGCCATGCAGTCACGGCGTACACGTTAGACTTGTAGCTTCTTTTGTTCGTATGTCTCGTCATTCCTGTCATTTAGGTTCTTGCATTCCGGGTCACATGGCTTGTCGGTGCTATGCAGTCACAGCACACAAACAACCTTGTAGCTTCATTTGTTTTCTTTGTCTCGTCATACCGTGCTTTCGGGTATAGTTAGCCAGGGTGCGCATCTCAGGATCTGTCACGTCTACAGATCCATACGGGCTGAGGTTTCGTTTGTTAAATGATTGTTGACCACAATCGTCTCGCCTGTATAACATACGTCATACGTGCACGTTCATTCTCACGCCTATACATCTACCCACCACGGTCTGTGGGTACATCGCCTTGAGTGTTTCGTTTTTAATTACCTGTCTGCGCGGCAGGTTACTCGGGCTCGCTTACTGCTTACACTTATCATATACACTTGGGTAGGGTCTGTCGCCAGGTTCATTCACGCGCTGAGGTCTGGTCAATTCTGCTCACATCTTTGCCCCAGGCAGCTACAGTGGCGGGGGGGTGTCTCATGTTTTGTTGTCTGTTGTCTTTTCTTTTGGTTTTTCTAGGGTTGGGCGTGCGGGAAGTTTCGGGGGCGACACATTCTGGTGCATCCCGGCTGCTCCACGTGGGGGTGCAGGGCATGGCAGTACGCCATCACTCAGGGGTTGGTCCGTACTTGTCTCAGCAGAGCGGTAAGTCAACAAGGGGTTTCCTTTTTCCGGCCGCAGCCGGGTAGGCGGTACGTTTCAGTTTGTGTCCAATTCCATCCCAGCTGCTTCACATACCAGCATTGAGAGTGTTCTGGCCGTTCTTGCTAGGACAATTTTATTAGGGTTCTCGTCCTTGGAGTCGTTGCTTCTTATCCTTGGGGCTTTTCTCTGGTTCATAGGTTGCCAGATCGTCGGGGCGAGTCCGTCAGGCCAGGCTCTTTGTCCATTTCCCAGCCTGTTGATAGGGGGGGGGGGGTCCCAGTTACTCGGGTAGGTCGTGTCATGCCATATCTGGTTCTGTTTCTGTATCGTTGCATATCGCTACTGCGTGTTGGCCTCGTCCATTAACATCAGCAACTCATCTTTCGTGTAGCCGGCTCTCAAACCCCCTCCCTCCTATCAGTTTGTCCATTTTTGGCATCTCTCCTTCTCACGTCCCCTTACCAGGTATGGATAGTTAGGCCAGGGGTTGTGGGTGTTTGACATGGGTTACTGGTCTTGCGTCCTATTGGATGGTGTTGCTTTCACAGGGCTCCCTTAGGGCGGCCCTTGTTCCATTCCCCCACGTATCCTCTCGCCACCAGCAGTTGTTCCCATGTCTGTGCTTTTGGAGGGTGGCTTAGTCTGCCAGGCACGGGACAGTCGTTTGGTTTCGAGGTTCCTTCCAATCATCGGTTCTTGGGACGCTGGTTTTCTGCTGTCGTAACGGATGCTTATCGGGGCCGTTCTTGAGACTGTCAGGGCGTGCTTTCTCTACCAGACAGATAATTCGTGCCTTCCACTCTTTTATCACACCTACTTCTGGGTCTTTTTGCCCACTTATAGGCGTACTGTCCAGCGAGGCTAATGGCACACCTCAGGCCTGGGTAGTTAGGGTGTCGCATTCCTCGGTGTAGACTCTGACTACAAGTGGAAGGCGGGGCCGTAGGCCTGCCTGAATTTGTAGGAGGAGTCGGAGGGCTATTTATCCCTCCTCCCCTCTAGTCTCCGGCGTCGGTGGGGTTTCTGGGTACCCACCCACCCGTTCCCCCTTTTTTTCATGTTATCATTTTCTTCATTCATTTCTTCATAAGTACTTCAGGGTATGCCCACTTATAGGCGTACTGTCCAGCGAGGCTAATGGCACACCTCAGGCCTGGGTAGTTAGGGTGTAGCATTCCTCGGTGTAGACTCTGACTACAAATTTTATAACAGAAACAAAGAAAAATGCATCTTTTTACAGAATTTTCAGTCTTTTTTCTTTTATAGCGCAAAAAAAAAAACTGGGGTGATTAAATACCACCAAAAGAAAGCTCGATTTGTGTGAAAAAAAGGACAACATTTTCATACAGATACAGTGTTGCATGACAAAGTAATTGTCATTTAAAATCTGAGAGCACCGAAAGCTGAAAATTGGTTTGGTTAGGAAGTGAATTTAAGTGCCCAGTAGTCAAGTGGTTAAACCCTCCTACTGTATAGTGCTAATAATACCCTTGGTAAGAAGAACTGTAGCATGGCTGATGGTTAGCAGTTCTTGCCACAATGTCAATTTACGCATTGCATATCTGCAATCCTCGATAACTTTCTCTATGCCATCCCAATTTCCATCTTCTCCACCTCTTCTTTCCACTGCGCTTCTTTTCTTCTTCAATCAACGGGGTGGCCACTGGTGATGTTAAGCCCCATACACACGGCCGAGGTTCTCGGCAGAAACCAGCGAGAACCTCGTTGGGAGCCGCATTCTGCCGAGAACCTCGGCCGTGTGTACGCTCTCCGCGAGCCCCGCCTGTCGGGAAACCCGTCGAGCAAATAGAGAACAGGTTCTCTATTTGCTCGAGGGCCCGTCGGGATGAATGGCTGGTTGCCTTTCCCGACGGGCGGGTCGCCGATTCTGACGGCCGGCAGAGAACGGTTCTCTGCCGTGTGTACGGGGCCTCACTCTTGTTTAAGAGTGTACATTGTACTGCACAGGGCCACAGAGGCATGAGAAGTCCATTCTACATCATTAAAAATAGTTCTAATTAACCTTTGGTAATTTCAAACACAAAACTATATACAAAGCAGTGGCGGCTGGTGACGTTTTAGGATGGGGGGGCGCCAGAACTCGCTCTCCCTTTTGGACCCCCCCTTCCCATAAGCCCCATCCCTTATAGAATCTAGCCACTCCGTCCCCTGTTTTGCACTTGCTTTCACCCATAGTGTCAGGTTTATACAGCTCAGCATCACAGGACAGAGTATTAAGCCCCAGAATCACAGGACAGGGTATACAGCCCCAGAATCACACGACAGGGTATACAGCCCCAGAATCACAGGACAGAGTTTACAGCCCCAGAATCACAGGATAGGGTTTACAGCTCGTCCTCACAGATAGGGTATATAGGTCAGCATTACAGATACGGTATATAGGTCAGCATTACAGATACGATATATAGATCAGCACCACAGATAGTACTGTATATAGATCAGCACCACAGATAGTATATAGATCAGCAACACAGATAGTATATAGATTATACGTAAACAAGAATCGAACACCTCCTTCTATGCAATAACTATTCCAGATAGTCACTTCTCCTGTATGGAGGTCACTACCATAACCAAAAAGCATATATAGAAAAAGGGGGTTTTGGTCCTACAGAGAGCACGAAGACAGTGTGCCTCAATGGACCCAGCGGTTATCAAGGTAGTGACGGACAATAACTGAATATAAAAGTAATACATTTATTGAAAGTATAAGAATTATATATAAATATACACAGAATCAAGAATTGGAAGGTACAGATTCTAAGGCGGCGTACACACGATCGGATATATCCGATGAAAACGGTCCGCGGACCATTTCCATCGGATATGTCCGATCGGGAGTTTGATCCGATGGCGTGTACACACCATCGGATCAAATTCCCCGCCGCCGGAAGGCGCGGTGACGTGGCGGTGACGTTGACGCCGCCGCGTCACCGCACCAGGAAGTAAAACACTTCCGCGCATGCGCCGAATCCATTCGGCAGCGGCGCGGCGGCGGTGGGAGCCGACATGTCTGCTGGTAAGTGTACTAACCAGCAGACATGTCGGGCGGACAGATCCCCACCGGATAGATTTCAAAGCATGCTTTGAAATCTGTCGGGTGGAGAAATCTGTCCGCTAGCCCATACACACGAGCGGAGATGTCTGCTGAAACGGTCCATCGGACCGTTTTCAGCGGACATATCCCCTCGTGTGTACGCGGCCTAAGACCTAAGTATGAAAAGATTATCAACTGGTGGTAGCTGGCCAAAGCTGCACCTGTGAAAACAACAATGGTTATACACTAACTGGTACTGACATAACATACACTAGACAAAAACAGGGACAGACAAAGACCAACAGAAAATAAAAAGACAGCTGTCCGGACGCTTCAGTACAGTGTCCCCGTGAGCATTCCCAAAGATATTGTCGTATGGATAGGGGGCAATATCATGGAAGTATTTGGAAAGTGTTGACGGGGAGACCCCCTGGGAGATGAAAACTAAATATAAAAATAAGAATTTATTATATATATATATCTATTCTGAAAAAAGGGGACTGTGGATTATACTAGTATGTACTGATACAGATGAGGGGTAAAAAAATATATGTATTTTTTGTTTATATTGCCCCGAAAAATTACTTAGAAAAATGATAACTAAATAAAGTCCACCTGTCCAGAAAAGCCAGAGTCCCAATGCTGTATAAGAAGTACATTGCGGTATAGAGAGGTAAGTGATGGTCAATGGCCTAGATATAGCCTGGTTGTGCCGAGAGAAATTCAATGATTATATTTTTTTCTTTTCTCCAGTCCCACTATGGTTTGAACAGTTAATAGCCTGAGAGCCCACATGTAGAGAGCTACAAAATGTAGTGCAGTGTTCGCAGTGCTGACACTGCTATATAGAGGGGTTCGTCTGCTCTGTGATAGAGCTTGATAATAAGATGGCAGTAGGTCAGCACTAGCCCAAATTAAACACTGGTGATGAAGTGTGGAACGATCTTACCAGAGTCCACCTAGTAAGTAGTGCCGTTGCTCTCCATACCCGAACCGTCAGCTGTGTGGCTCAATGTGGGCTGATGACAGGCTTCTGCTGCTGTTATACTCAATGCTGTTCCCTTGGATGGGATATAATAGCACAGTCAGGAATCCTTGCTCGGCACAGTATATGCACCGATGGCTGGTACTGGTGCTGTTAGTTGGTATAGGATGAGTCCTTGGGTCCCGAAGAGGCAGGTCACTTCTAACCTCTCACCGCCTAGAATCACTTCCGAATAGAGTTTCAATCTCCCGCTATGGTACGGAGTCTGGAACTGTGGCGTCCGTTAGCGTCTGACGTCAACGCGTTTCGCAATGGCAGATTGCGTAGCTTCGTCTGGACGGGACGTATATATAATAAATTCTTATTTTTATATTTAGTTTTCATCTCCCAGGGGGTCTCCCCGTCAACACTTCCCAAATACTTCCATGATATTGCCCCCTATCCATACGGCAATATCTTTGGGAATGCTCACGGGGACACTGTACTGAAGCGTCCGGACAGCTGTCTTTTTATTTTCTGTTGGTCTTTGTCTGTCCCTGTTTTTGTCTAGTGTATGTTATGTCAGTACCAGTTAGTGTATAACCATTGTTGTTATCACGGGTGCAGCTTTGGCCAGCTACCACCAGTTGATAATCTTTTCATACTTAGGTCTTAGAATCTGTACCTTCCAATTCTTGATTCTGTGTATATTTATATATAATTCTTATACTTTCAATAAATGTATTACTTTTATATTCAGTTATTGTCCGTCACTACCTTGATAACCGCTGGGTCCATTGAGGCACACTGTCTTCGTGCTCTCTATAGGACCAAAACCCCCTTTTTCTATATAGTATATAGATTAGCATCACAGATAGTATATAAAACAGCACCACAGATCGTATACAGATCAGCACCACAGATAATATATAGATAAGGCACCACAGATAGTATATAGATGAGGCTCCAGAGACAGTATATAGATCAGCATCACAGATAGTATATAGAACAGCACCACAGATAGTATACAGATCAGCATCACAAATAGCACTTTCACAGCAACACCCCCCCCCCCCCGGGTAGATTGCGACACTTTTCACAGCACCCCCCACGTGTGGCTCGTGGCACACTCACAGCACCCCCCATCCGGGCTTCCTGAAAGGGGCCGGGCACATGGAAAGGGAGGCGGCAGCAGGGATGGGGGGGCGGTGCCGTGCGCCAGGCCACCACTGGTACAAGGTGACAGAACTTCTACTGCACTTATCCAGATATCAGAGGTTTACTTTACCACAGATGGAAAATTAATCCTTTAGCAATGTACACCCCTCCCCCATTTTGCCTTTCTTTTCTTAATTACTAGAAATGCAGTGGGTATAGAAAATAATCACCCTTCTTTAAAATAATCACATTTTGTTCTTTTGCAGCTTGAAATAAAGACAGACACAGTTTTTCTTTTATCCAGCTGCAGTGGCGGCCCGCCCATATGG
The DNA here is from genome assembly GCA_029574335.1 of Rana kukunoris. NCBI lineage: Eukaryota > Metazoa > Chordata > Amphibia > Anura > Ranidae > Rana > Rana kukunoris. Next base: position 349,290,579 of record CM056052.1, read on the forward strand.
GCGCACGGGCGCCGCCCCCCCTCCCGCAGTCACAAAAAAAAAAAAGAATAAAAAAAAAAAAAAAAACGGGCCCTTTAAGAACTTTTATTCGGCTAAAATGTCATTTTGACATTTTAGCCGAAGTTCTGGCGGCCGTCTATAGAGGGCGCTGCAGCGCCACCCCCTCTCGCAAGTAACACACGTTCAATGCTATGCATTGGACGTGTGTTACTGTTGCCAGCTGCCTGGTCTATTCGTATAACCGGACATGGGACGCCGGTTACCCGAATAGCGACAGCTGGTTGGCTGAGGGGAACTGCCTATCAAAGCCAGTGGCTCTGATAGGCTTTTCCAGTCCCGCCCTCCGGCTCTCGGAAGTCTATGCTCGGAGCGCAGGCAATCTGCGGTCCTTGCATTAGACTGACAGCCGTTTCAGCCAATCAGGTTCCCGGATTCTGGTTTTCAGGAACCTGATTGGCTGAAGCTTCTCCAGGGCGGCAGAAGACATCGAGGGAGGACATGGAAGCGTCAGGTAAGTGATTTTTTTACAGGGAAAGGGGCAGCATGGGGCACAGTGGCAGCATGGGGCACAGTGGCAGCATGGGGCACAGTGGCAGCATGGGGCACAGTAGAAGCATGGGGCACAGTGGCATCATGGGGCACAGAGGCGACAATGAGCACAGTGGCATGGGGCACAGTGGTGACAATTGATGGCACAGTGACTGAATATGATGGCATGGCAGAGAGGTGACAATTGATGGCACAGTGACTGCATTTGATGGCATGGCAGAGAGGTGACAATTGATGGCACAGTGACTGCGTTTGATGGCATGGCACAGTGGTGACAATTGATGGCACAGTGGTGGCGTTTGATGGCATGGCACAGTGGTGACAATTGATTGCACAGTGACTGCATTCGATGGCATGGCACAGTGCTGACAATTGATGGGCACAGTAGCTGCTTTTGATGGCATGGCACATTGGTGACAATTGATGGCACAGTGGTGGCGTTTGATGGCATGGCACAATTAGTGACACAAGTGGTGACAATTGATGGCACAGTGACTGCAAATGATGGCATAGCACATTGGTGACAATTGATGGCACAGTGACTGCATATGATGGCATGGCACATTGGTGACAATTGATGGGCACAGTAGCTGCATTTGATGGCATGGCACAGTGGTGACAATTGATGGCACAGTGGCTGCATTTGATGGCATGGCACAGTGGTGACAATTGATGGCACAGTGGCTGCATTTGGTGGCATGGCACAGTGGCTACATTTGGTGGCATGGCACAGTGGCTGCATGTGATGGGCACAGTGAGGCTGCAATATTTTTTTTTTCGTTTGCGCCCCCCCAAAAATTTTGAGCACCAGCCGCCACTGTCCAGCTGTATTTGCATCCAAGTGAAAGATATAACACCAACATGTCAGAAAAAACATAAAAAACAGAATCACTGAGTTGCAAAAGGGATCATCCTCTTGTGTCAGTATTTTTCTGACCACCTTTTGCTTTGATTGCAGCCTTTAGTCTGTTGGGATATACTGTATCTCTACTATCTTTACACATCTAGGGCCAGATTCTCAAAAGAGATACGATGGTGTATCGCAGGAAACACCATCGTATCTCTGTTTTTTTC